>JALMQS010000073.1:1122378-1626045 GCA_024734495.1 Forficula auricularia
CAATTTATATTTTTAATATTTAATCAAATTATTTATAATCATGTAGGGGAGTGGGGGTTAGTTTTTGCATTTTTTAGACTTCTGGGTCCCACTGATTATGTATAAAAAATTTAAGGTTGAGTTTGCTCAAATGGACTAGATTTTTAATTTTTAACCCCCCTCTCCCCTCCTCCACCCCCCCCTTAATTTAGGGCCGATATGCACCAAAACTACTCAGCTCTGATCTCAATGAACCAAAACTACGTGTGAAATTGTTTTCGATATTCACTCTAGTTTTTGAGCTAGCTGTCTACAAAAAATTTGGTACCTAACATTCAGAAGAAAGGGAGAAAGGTGGTGGTGGTAGGCAGGCAGGGGGGGGGGGGGGGGGGGGGGGGGGGGGGGGGGGGGGGGGGGGGGGCCCCCCCCCCCCCCCCCCCCCCCCCCCCCCCCCCCCCCCCCCCCCCCCCCCCCCCCCCCCCCCCCCCCCCCCCCCCCCCCCCCCCCCCCCCCCCCCCCCCCCCCCCCCCCCCCCCCCCCCCCCCCCCCCCCCCCCCCCCCCCCCCCCCCCCCCCCCCCCCCCCCCCCCCCCCCCCCCCCCCCCCCCCCCCCCCCCCCCCCCCCCCCCCCCCCCCCCCCCCCCCCCCCCCCCCCCCCCCCCCCCCCCCCCCCCCCCCCCCCCCCCCCCCCCCCCCCCCCCCCCCGGGGGGGGACAGACATTTTGACAAAACAATTATTTTTCGATGTTCACATATTAGGGCTTTTTTGTAGAGCAAAATGCTATGGTTTCGCTCAATTTTTTAATCAAAATAGTTTCAGCCGTTTTTGAGATATTTCGAAAAAAAGGAGGAAAAAACACTTTTTTCATGCACGATTACTACCCAGTATGATAAAGTAAAAAAAATTATATGGGGGTCCACTTATATTGGTTGAAGTATATGAAGAAGAGTACTTTAAAAATTTCAAAAAATTTCCCCAAAATGACTACATACTATCTCCCTTTCAGGGGCAAATAGAACAAAATCCTCAAATATGCTTTTACTTTCACATTTGTATTCTATAGAATATAATGGGAGAGTATTGCGATGGCCAGTCTGGGTCCTGATTCTTTGAGAGCTTGTATCTCAGAGATGAAAAAAGTTAATTTCATTTTGTAACTTTTAGGTGGAAGGAATCGATGCCCTTAATAGTTGGAACCGGATTTAGGACATAAAACCGGAAATTGTGCCCCCCAGAGGCCAAAAAGGGGTCCAAAATTCATTGGTCGGTGTGTATGTACGTATGTACCCACCCTGCATTTCGCAACCATAAGTCTCAGAGCTACGAAATTCGAAACTTAAGCTCGATATAGGCTAGAAGGAAAACCGGAAGTGGACATTTACATGAAAGATTTTTTCCTTTTTTTGATGTTCTCAAAAACAGTTCTAACGATTTTTTTAAAAATTAGTACATTTATCAAATATCATGAGCTATTAGTTGTGTCAAATTTTTAATCCGATTAAAAAAGAGGAAGGGGTTGTAAATTAGGAGTGTCGTAAAATAAAAATTTTAATTGTTCATATCTCGATTTCGGAAAGTCGCAGAGCCTTGAAATTTAAAACTTAAGCTATCTAGAGGCTTCAAGAAGTGTAATAAAATAGAAAAACCGGAAGTTGATGTTTACTTACTTAAGAATGTACCCCCCTGCGTTTTGCAACCATAAGTCTCAGAGAGCAGAAAAATAAGAATAGTAACAGGAATACAGGTATTCAATGAAAAAAATAGAAAAAAATATCAAAATAAATACATTTTTATTTGCAATAACAAATTAATTGTCAACTTTAACTATAACCAGAAATAACAAAGATTTGTAAATATTTTTATCAATTGGATACAAAACTGACTCACAAAATGTCAAAACATTTAATCCGCCATTTATTAAAATATAATACTTTTCATTATTAATTCGAAATTGTTTTTTTACAAATAGTGATTAATTGGGTCGAAATAAATTCATGAGACGTTTGGTCTATTTAATAAAAATTCTGTGTTTTTAATTTTTGTCCAATTCCCTGCTACTCATGTTATATATGAATGCGAATAATACAACATTTACAAGGGTTAGTTTATATTTCTGAAGCTTTAATGGGGATGGCGATTATTAATTGAAAATTATAGTAATAATTTACACGATGTTTCGATTTTATCGAAATGTTAATTTAATCACTATTGGGTCTATATCATATTTCTTTGGGAAAAATTATTATTTAATTTTAAAATTATACATTGATAGTGTGTGTGTGTGTCAATATGGTAATTTTATTTAATTATTAATTTAATTAAATGAGGAGGATTATTTTTCAAAGAGACGACAAATAATCCACAATAGATTTATATCCTTCCTCTCTAGCCCAATCTAATGGAGTTTCATTAGTCCAATCTCTTAAACTTCTATCCGCCCCCCGCTCTATTAATAATTTCACTAGTGGCAATTTATTAGTACTAACTGCCAAATGTAGTGATGTCTGTTTGTATGTATCTTGATGGTTGATATTCGCCCCCTTGTCCAGCAACGCTTCTACTACATGGACATGACCATTCTTGGAGGCCAACAGTAAGGGTGTCTCATTATAAGAATTCTCTCTCCAAATCCACTCCTTTGGACAACAAGAATTCAACAATGTCTAATTGTCCAATGAGGGATGCATAATGCAGAGGGGTCCAAATATTATACTTTCCACCCTTTCCATAAATAGAGGAGGGGTCTTTGCAATACCAATATTTCACCCCATTAAGGGAGCGTTTCTCTAATGCTTGGATAATATTTTCAGTTCCATCTTTATCTGATATTTGTCCACAACATTCTTGAATCTAAAATTAAATAAAATAAATAAACTTAAAATACATCTGTAATCAAAATTCATCGAAAATTTTCATGTTCGTAAAAAATTATTAATATTATTTTTAGAAAAATTTCACTCAAGTAGTAAAAATAAATAAATAAATAAACTCACCCTTTGGTTTAATTCTAGATTTTTGCTTTGTAATAAAGCTGTCATATTTTGTTCTCCAATAACCTATAACAAATAATCTAATTAATAAATATGTAATAAATAATTAACCAAAAACTAATAAATAAATAATCTTATTAGATTACTCTAATTTCATAATTTGTGTTATTAATTTACTTGTTTGGTTTTTTTCTTCAATGATCTAAGCAAATAAATAATTAAATAAATACCTATATAATAAATAATTAACCAAAAATTAATAAATAAATAAATAAATTTACCCTTTGTCCGGTGTTGGTTACGGTGGTAGAATAACTTCGGACAAGGGGCAATGTTCTTGCCTTCACCAGACTTGGGATTGACCTTCGCCTGGGTACTAAGCATATAGCCATGACGGAAAAAGTTGCTGGCACCGAGAACAAAGAAATGAGCAGGGCCATATAGTTATGGTGAATGCTGAATTAATCGAGATCGATTCGCCCTACTTATAACATGGCTGAACATCTCAGTCACGCAAAGTGCGCAGAGCAATCCGGTCACGATTAAAACATCTTTATTAATTGTAATTGTTTGTCTTGTGAAATTAATTATGAACAACGTTTATACAGATTGAGTATGTTCATATAATAAATAATTAAATATATTAATGTGTAAACATTATGTAAAGTTGTTGATTGCTAGCCGCAGCGATCGGACTGAGTCATCTAGCGGCTGCGTCCGAAAGCTCGCGGGCCGCCACACCCTTTGTTTTAATTCAAGATTTTCATCTATTAATATGAATTGAAGAATGCTTAGACCTCAGCTCCGACCACACACCTGTGATCGCAACAATAAGCCCCACCCTAATAAAAATAAAAACAACTCCTATGCTATGCAATAAAAAGACGAATTGATTTTAAATTTCAAACAAACCATAGATAACAAACTAAATATTAAAATGCCACTAAAACAAAAGAAGATATCGAAACTGCAATCGAACACTTCAACAAACCATTCAAGATTCAGCACACACTTCCACACCAAAAACAACAACCAAGGAAACCACCTTTAACTATTCAATCGAAATTAGAAAAAAGCTAGAAGAAAACGAAAGCTTAGAAAAAATTTGGCAAAAGAATCAATTTCCCAAATAAATTAAACTTTAACAGAGCCTCAAAAGAACTAAAAAACCTAATTATTAAAAACAAAAACGACACTCTACAAGACTTCCTCTCAAAATTATCTCCTCAAGGTAATAATGAACACTCAGTTTGGAAAGCAACAAAACCCTTGAAAAGACCTAAAACATTTATATCACCTATTAAATCAAACGTCAATACCTGGGCCAGAACAAACGCTGAAAAAGCAGAAGTATTCTTGAAATTCTTAGAGGAAACCTTCAACCCCTTTTCCCAATCCTGTTCAAAAGAAGAAAACACAGAAATAGAAGAATTCCTATACTTCCCCTTACAATTATCCAGGGCCGTGCTCTGACAGGGCGTTCATTGCGTGCACTCGCACGCAGGCGGCCGAAATTAAGAGGCGGCCAAATCGTTACAAGTTGTCTACTGGGCAAAAATACAATCGGTTTGTTTTAGTACCAAAAAAATGTTTATTTTGTGCATTTTTTTTTCTTAAATTTCATCCAAACATATAAATCTCATAAAACCGGTTTTTAGCCGGTTTTTCTTTTCAGAAACCGCCTTTGGGAACAAAACCAATATTTTTTTTCGTTCTCGATTTCGGTTAACCAAAAACTGATTTTTTTCCCGGTTTGATGCCCTGTGTATAATAATAAACATTAAAAATTAAAGTAGTTTTTTTTAATCGTTATCCCGGGGGGCGGCCATACAGACTGGCACGCAGGCGGCCATATACTCCAGGCACGGCCCTGCAATTATCAATACCCATCCGACTTTTTCAACAAAAGAAATTGAACAGACAATACAAATCCAAAACAATAAAAGAAAATCACCAGGCTATGATCTCATTACAATGGAAATCATAAAAAAACTACCTAAAAAAGGCCTGACCTTCCTCAGAGATCTGTTCAACTCTTTAATAAGAACCAATTATATCCCTACCCAATTCAAGATCGCTCACATAATAATGATCTTGAAACCAGGTAAACCCGAATCTGAACCTTCTTCCTACCGTCCAATCAGCCTCCTCCCACAAGTCTCCAAACTTTTCGAAAAACTCCTGCTCATCAGACTAAAGAGCGACATAGAAATAGATGATATAATACCAGACCACCAATTCGGCTTTAGAAATCAACATTCAACAACAGAGCAAATTCACAGAATTGTAAACATAATACAATCTACTTTAGAAGAAAAAAATCTGCTCTGGTGTCTTTCTAGACGTTAAAAAAGCTTTCGACAAAGTATGGCATCAAGGACTACTACACAAAATAAAAACACCTTCCAGACCACTACTACTGGATACTTAAATCCTACCTCGAAGACCGGTGGTTCCAAGTGAAAATAGAAAATGATTTCTCGGAATTTCGTCAAATTCGATCAGGAGTTCCCCAGGGGAGCATACTAGGGCCTTTTCTTTATTCACTGTACACCGGAGACATACCAACATCTAATGACACATTTATAGCCACATACGCTGATGACACCGCTATCCTTGTTACCAGCGACCACCCAGACTCAGCCTCACATCGACTCCAAGAAGAACTTGACACCCTCCAAAAATGGTTACACAAATGGAGGATCCATGTCAACGAAACTAAATCGACTCACATAACTTTTACAAACAAAAAAATTACTTGTCCGCCTGTCTCCCTCAACTCCAAAACCATTCCTAATAGCAACTCCGTAAAATACCTCGGAATGCACTTAGACACAAGACTCACCTGGAAAACCCACTTACAAAAAAAACATACCGAAATTAACTTAAAATACAAAAAAATGTACTGGCTAATTGGAAGAAAATCCCAACTGTCCCTAAAAACCAAAACAATCCTATACCAAGCCATCCTAAAACCAATCTGGCACTACGCTTGCCAAATATGGGCAACGGCAAGCGAGTCAAACATAAGTAAAATCCAGAGAATTCAATCCAAAATCCTCAGATCCATCTCCAACGCTCCATGGTTTATGACCAACGAAGCTCTGCACGATGACCTCTTTGTCCCTTCGGTCAGAGAGGTGATCTTCAATGCCCACGAGAAACACATCAAGAAACTGGAAAACCATACAAACACCTCGGCCATCACTCTTCTGGACAATAGCCAAACGATCCGCAGGCTCAAGAAAAACCACATCCTGGACACCCAAGAACGCTTCCAGACCAAAAACTGGAAAAATAAATTCAATTAGGGAAGCCATCAATGGATGACTTCCCCTCATGTGACTTCTTTTCTTTTTATTCTACTCAATTGTTAACAGATTTACTTATAGCTAAATGTATTTTTTATTATAAGCTGATTGTAAATAAGCATACCAAATAAAAAAAAAAAAAATCTATTAATATAGATTTACTATTTTTTTCTTCATTGATCTAAATAAATATTAAATAAAATAATTAATATTAAATAGATAATAAATAATTCACCTAAAACTATTTTTTTTTAATTTATTTAATGTCACCGGGAACAAAGCCCATTTAGACAGCACATAAGTAAAGTCTTAGTAGGATTAGTGAGGGAGCCGAATTTTCAGCCGGTAGAAATTTTTATTTAGCAGCCAGGATCGAACCCCGGACCTCCACTCCAACATCGTCATAATCGATCGATGCCGAAGCGAGGCCAGTGCGTTAGCTGACTGAGCTACCTGACTCCCCCACCTAAAACTAATAAATAAATAAATTTACAGACAATTTAATTCCAAAATTTAATCTTTTGATTTACTTATTTTGTTTCTTTCTTCAATAATCTAACCAAATAAATAATTCAATAAATATATAATAAATAAACTCACCCTTTGATTTAATTTTAAATTTTCTTTTTGTAATATTGTTGTCCTATTTTTTTCTTCATTGAACTGAACAAATAAATAAATAATGACTTAAATATATAATAACTTATTTACCAATAATAAATAAATAAATAAACTTACAAGCTTATAAAAGTGTTCAATTTTTTCATCCATTAATTTGTTCTGATTCAGCATCTAAATAAATAAATTTAAGAATGGATTAACGATTCAAGTACCTGGCCACCGAGCGATGCTCGGTAACTTTTTACTTCTGTTAAAATCTATATATTAATTCCCGAACCTCCCCCAACCTCGCCCCCGGAGCAACACTACTTCACCCCCTTTACTGCAAATTTTTCTAAATGAGAAAATTTCGGAATTTTTTCAGTTTTTCTTGAATAACTCTAAAACGGTTTATCAAATCAAAAAGGTATCTATTAGATAAATTAAAGCTATTTAAATTGCGAGTAAAATGATAACAATTTTATTTATATAGGTTCTCTAGAACCGTCACTTACGCTTGTGAAAAAACAGCCCCTGGGATCACTTTTGAATATCCCTAAAACTGGCACTTTTTTCGATTTTGCCCCGTTTTGACCATGAAGGAGCACGTTTTCGACAAAGACCATTCAATGCATTTTTAAACTAGATTAAAATTTCTACAATGAAAACAAAATTTCATTTTAATTGGATAATGGTAACCCGTGCCGCAATGAGGTTGAAGTTGCAGTTTTTTCCAAAAAATCAGTTTTTCCTTCATAAAATTACTCATCCTAGAAACTTGATTTCTATCTCATTCTCAAGGAAATTTTATTTACTTGAAAGTTTACTTAGGCCACATTTTGATAAAACTCTTAGACATATAGATATCCTACTTTTTCCTGCCAGGATATGATCCGAATCCTCAAAAGCGTCATGGGAAATGCTGGATATCAATAAATCTAAGAGTTTTATTAAAAAAGTGGTCCAAGTAAACGTTCAACTAAACAGAATTTTCTAGACAATGAGATAGGACTGAAGTTTCTAGGATGAGTGGTTTTCATTTTATGAAGGAAAAACTGCGATTTTTTGCAAAAAATTGCATTTTTTCTAGACTTCAACATCATTTTCAGGGTTTCCATTATTCAATTAAGATAAAACTTTTTTAAATTGTAGAAAATTTAATCTAGTTTAAAAATGTACAGAGTTTCTTTGTCGAAAACGTGCTTTTTCATGGTCAAAATGGGGAAAAATCGAAAAAAGTACGAGTTTTAGGGGTATTCAAATGTGATCCCTTGGCTGTTTTTTGACAGGCGCTAGTACCGGTTCTAGTAAACCTAAATAGATAAAATTGTTATTATTTTCCGCATAATTTAAAGAGTTTTAATTTATCTAATAAATATCTTTTTGATTTGATAAGCCCTTTTAGATTTATTCAAGAAAAACTGAAAAAAAAAACTCGGAAATTTTCTTATTTTGAGGCGTAGAAAAATTTCCACAACACAGATTTGGGGGAAAGCTTAGGATAGTAATATTGGAGTACCAATAAAGATAATCCAGCAATAAAATCTTTACCGGTCTATAACTTTCACCCCTTCATTTTAGGTCCCATTAATTGTACCCCAAACTCTACCAGCATGCCACATTTCAGCATTCTAGGATTAGCTGAAGTACTCTAGAATTTTGATGAGTGAGTGAGTGACGAAAAAGCCTATCTTTGGCTTCTTGTAACTTGGACGGTATAAAAAATGTAAATATGAAATTTAGTTAAGCTTATGGACCAGTATTGTAGAAAAAAAATGGCCTCCAACCTTTATTTCTATTTTGCTGGATTTCTAATAAAAAATGTGTGATGGTCCACTCTGCTTTTGAACGCCTGAATTGGCTTAACTTAAAATTTTAAAAACTACAAATTCGTCCATTCTCTCTTTATTAAAGAGAAATAACAAACTGATCGGACATATCTATAATAGTATTTTGGAAGTTATATAATACGGAACTCTCGATTATGTGAGCCGGACCATTTATTTATTTAACCTTGATTTTCAATTTAAATAAAAACACGACAACATTGGGAGACTGTTATCAGATTTCAGGGCCGTATTTTGTTAATGCGCCCCCTTAATAAATTAAATTGACAATAAAAATAGAAAGTTTCGACTCACCTGCTCTTTGACTTCTTTAATGATTGCTTTCAATAAAACCTGTAGAAGGGTCAAAAATTAAATCACTGAAATGAATATTTAATGAATAAATAAGTTAATGTGGTCATCTACACGACTTTCCCTTACCCCCTCTATTAAATTGAAAACTAATATTTATTTAAAAAATGTCCGTAGGCTCCTAAAACAAGTAGAAGTGGAAGTTTAAAGTTCAAGATCGCTCGAGTTAGGATTTAAAAAGGGAAGATTTAGAGATTTAGTTATGATTACACACCAATAAGTGAAAACTAAATTTTATTATTTAAAATTTTTCTATGGATTACCTGCTCCCCCGTGAGCATGCGGTTAACAATGGACTCCGGAGTCGCGTGCCCGCCGAATACCTCCCACAGCGCTCCTTGATCCTCCCGGAAACACGGGCACAAAAGAAGACGTGTTCAGGGTCTTCAGTCACGTTGCATTCCGGGCATAGTGGCGATTCGATTATTTTAAATCTGTGGAGATACGCCCGGAAGCAACCATGACCTGTAAGAAATTGGGTGAGGTAGTAGTTTACCTCACCCTGACTCCTGTCCAGCCAAGTTTTTAAGTCAGGGATCAGCCTGTGGGTCCACCTGCCCTTTTCGGACAGATCCCATCTCTCATGCCACTCTGACAATGACTCAGTTCTAGCAGCTATTTTATCGGAGTAGCTGCCCTCCCATAAATTTTTTGACGTTCTTCTGCCATTATGTCAATGGGCAACATACTCGCCTGTGTCTAGCCAGGTCTGGATAGTTGCTATTGACTCATTACCTATTCGGGTCATCTCTTCTCTAAATTTGGCGGTCACTACTATTGCAATGTCATCGGCGAAGCCAACAACCTCAACATTATTGGGCAAATTAAGATTGAACACCCCATCATACATGACATTCCATAATAATGGGGCGAGTACTGGTCCCTGAAGTACACCCCCCGTCACCTCATACGATCTAGTGCCCTCAGCCGTATCGTATTTCAGCTTTCTCTGGCTAAGATAGGCTGACAGCATTCTTCTAAGGTATGCAGGGACTCCTATTCTTGATAACGCATCTCTTATATGCCCCCACCCTGCTGAGTTAAACGCATTCTTTATATCCAGTGTAAATGTAAAAATGCCTGTTAGAAATAAAATGTGTTGGTTACCTTGGAATTAAAGTCCAGCTCTTCTTCGCCCTCATCATAATCATCCGGTCGGGTTGACGCCCGTGCCTGTATTGTGGCCACAGCCAAGGAAGCAAAGATAATAAATCCTCTCAGGAAATTCATTTTGAGAATTTTCAGAATAATGCTCTCTCTGGTTTTCCATTGAGGTTATATAGCCAACTCCCCCCCCGCCCCATCCACTTGTTGTGTGGCTCTCATGTTCAATATAGAAGGTCAGAATCGACTTCTATGATAACCTCATCTATTGGCAAATATCAACTTATGCGTTCTTAATCATGCGAGTTGTTCAATTGAAGATTTTCTTTCTCTAAAATTGGATACCGTATAATCACACGACATTATTTTAAATAATTTCAAACATTCAATCAATCTTAAAACTAACGTCCTTACTATTTAAATTAATTAATACTATATTTATATTAATTTTTTATTCTTTGGGGAATCGAAACAGATGAATTTTGTTCAGTTTTTCAATAATAAATTTTATTTAGAATGTTTATATGTTAACATTTAAATGAAAAGCGAAAGTTAAAACTTTTATCCGGTCACTGCCCTATTTTGGTGCACTTGGGACCAGACTCGTTTTGATAGTGAACCAAGAGTTGAAAAATCCATCGCCTAAATGGAGAAGGCATTTGCGGGCTTAACGCAGAAGATGTCGGATCATACCCGACTGGGTCCTGTATCTCTTTTTTCAACTCTTGGTTCACTATCAAAACGAGTCTGGTCCCAAGTGCACCAAAATAGGGCAGTGACCAGATAAAAGTTTTAACTTTCGCTTTTCATTTAAATGTTAACAAATAAATAATTGTTTCAAGTGCACGGAGTGAGAGATGCTCTGGCCAATCTCTGACCTCTCCCGTTATCAAATAATAAATAGATAACAAAACACTATTTTTCTGCCAAGAGTTCAAAAAACCAACCAACTTGTTTAAACGCTATTTAACTAAAATCTTTCCTCTCGCAAGTAATAAAAATAATTGCGTCATTTTCGAATTAGATTTTTACAATTAAAATATGGTAATTGCACTTTGTTTCAAGACTTCTATTTAGGTATATGTATAACATATATATCAAACAGAGGACAACCTCAGTGATTTCTCTGTATAAATCAACATCCTTTCAATTAAGTAATGCTATTTTTTCATTGTACTAGAAAGCTGAAACTTGGCAAAACGGTGCCACCTGTTAATCCATTTATGTAAATTAGTAGTGTCGCGATTTCAAATAAATGAAAATGTGAAAGTCGTGTGGTGAACACACCAGTTGATTTTCTATTTTAATACTTCACATTTCTACGCTAAAACCATATCGATATCTTTTCCGGTTTAAGAGGTCTTGAAAAACTCGGAAAACACATTTTGGTGCCCTTCTCCCTATAGGGTTCGAATTTCAAAAAAAAAAAAAAAAAAAAAACTTTTAGCGGTTATCCTTGTCATTTTAAGAATGCACTATATCAAAATTTCAGCCCTTTAGCTCCAGCGGTTTGGTCTGTGCGTTGTCGATCACCCTGTCACGGAACTGTTTTATATATAGGGCTAATTTATTTGTATGAGAATATAATTTCAAAGGTTTAAACTTCATCATCAGTCTTTTAATTAGAAATATTTTCTCTGTTATTTCTCACGGGCTCAATTACCCGATTGGATATAGAATAAGCTGACGTGTTCTGATGTGGCCATCCACTTGATTTTACCATAAAACCTGGCCCCTCACTTATATTTAATATTTAATCAAATTATTTATAATCATGTAGGGGAGGGGGTTAGTTTTTTCATTTTTAGACTTCTGGGGCCCACTGATTATGTGTACAAAATTTAGTTGAGTTTGTTAAATGACCAAGATTTTCATTTTTTACCCTACCCCCCCGCCCATTTTGGGCTGTTAATTTTGGCATTTTTAAACTTCTGGGCGTCCACTGATTGTGTATACAAAATTTGGTAGAGTTTGCTCAAATGGCCTTTAACCCCCCCTCTACCCCCATTATTTTCGGATCGATATGCACCAAAATCTAATCAGCTCTTAATCTCAATGGACCAAAACTACGTTTGAAATTTGGTTTTGATATTCACACTAGTTTTTGAGCGAGCTCGTCCACAAAAATTTGGTAAGGCACAAACTATCAATCAACCAGACAGACTAAGAGACATTTTGACAAAACAATTATTATCTCGAAAAATATAATTTTTTCGATGTTTAATTATAAGCGCTTTTTTGTAGACCGAAATGCCATGGTTCCGCCCAATTTTTTTAATCAAAATAGTTTCAGCTGTTTTTGAGATATTTCGAAATAAAGTAAAAAAGAAGCAAAAAAAACCCACTTTTTTCATGCACGATTACAATACTTGACCATACCCTGTATGTTAAAGTAAAAATTGAAGTTAGACATTTTGATAATTTCATTCAATCAAACAAAAAACATATTTGCAAAATATTTTATTTCTCACACCAATCATTTTGTTTTTATATTGAAATGATTCAATAAATTAAAAATATCATATCAATGTAGTTAGTTGGTCGGCATTGATTAAATTGTTAAAGCTTTTATGCATTCCATAATAAATTATTCAATACAAGAGAGATCGATAAATCAAACAAAAAACAAATTTTTTCACAAATCGAGATCTCCAAATTTCCACTATGTACCTACAATATGTCACTAATACTTATTGACCCCGCCCCAAGCCCCTCTAATCCACCCATGCCCCCTATTTGCTAATTATAATTTAATATCAATAATTACAATTGATGCAATCATTTAATGGTACGTTTTAATCTGTCACATTCTCTCTTTTGAATATTCTAAAATCCCTTTGAGCGAATTATTTGAAACCAGCTGCGAAGCCCGCTTGCTAGATTTTGAATTATTAATACAAAAATTTAAGTTTTTTAATTTAGAAAAATACGATGAAGTTTTTTTAAAAATTTAAAAAAAAAACTCACGGGCTTACAACGTTAATATCTTTATAAAAGTAAATTTCGATTAATGTCAAATCAAAGATCTCAGAAGACGCTAACTTACTTTCCGGGCAGTTAGCCTAACCCTAGAGACGAATTTGTCTCCCTAAATACATAATTATAAACCGAGGGGTGAACCGCGATTGGAATTAGGTGTACACCGTCTTTGGAGTTACTTTGGAATTCATTAGATAATCTTTTGTCTTCTACTTGGAAATGAAAGTGGAAGTGGAAGTAGGTGTACATGATTTTAGGTCGCGGTTCACCACTTGGGTAAATCCAATCCATTAAAAATTAAACACTTTTTATAAAAAATGACTCCTGTATTCTTAAAACGCAATGAGAAAAAAAATAATAAGGTTATGCTATTCAATATGCGAGCCCGACTCTAAATTGGCCGATTTATTAATTGTTCCCTGGGTAATGTAATTTTTACACACACTCACCAGGTAGGTGTACACGATTTTAGGTCGCGATTCACCCCTCGTTATCAGCTAAGATCTTTGATTTGAATTTTATTTGTCATAAAAAATTGAAAATCAACGCCAAGATATACTTTATTAATACAACTTTGGTTATATATAATTTTCATGTTTGTAATTAATGGGAAGTTTAGCTAAGAAAGGTAGGTACAAATATGCTATAAATTATTAAGCACTTAATTTTTTATCAAATAGTATAAAGATTCTGGACCCCTATGGACCGGGGGTAGAATAGGTCCATAGTATCCCCTGCTTGTCGTAAAAGGCGACTAAAAGGGTTGGAGGTGAGACTAACAAGCTCACTCTGTAAAAATAACTTCCCAGTTACGGAAGCAAGTATTTGCTTCTAGTAAATGGGAAGAAGAATAGTATTAAGGACACCTGGATTAAACAAAAAATAATATATTAAGATTCTTAAAGAAAAAAAACTAAACTTCTATGAGAATCTTCTCATATAAGAGTCTTGGATTATTATATGTTTATAGGCTGCTTCGCAGCCTATAAACATATATTAACCTTCCGCTCGTTCCGCGAGTAGCAAAACCGGCTGTTTTCCTCTTAGGAGAGCCTCTCTCTTGAATATTTCTATTCCTAAGGGTAATAGGGAAATGGGTCTATATATATTAAACTCACTGGATAGGTGGAGATTCCGGGGGCCCTGACCTTTTCATCCTTCAACCAAATTTTTTAGAGAGTTTCAATGTAAATTCCAAATTTTGTAGGATACAATACAATTTTTGTCATATTTTAAATAAAACCGAATTCATTATAAAGGCTTCTTTGTTGAGAAATTAATTTAAAACCGATGTTGTTTAGGTGGATTTTATTATAATTTTATAATAATTTAATGAAATCACGTGATTGGAGACTTTAATTTGGTCTAATTAAATGATTGTAATGAATTGAAAACTTAATTATTATAAATTAATAATAAAATTAATTATTTAATTATTTAACATTCAAAGCAAAGATGACATTTATAAGGCCTATTTTTTGAGCGGCGTCTCATGGAGCTCGATAGCTCAGTGGGCTAAATGATCATTACCGATTAATTGTTAATTTATTTATTCAGAGACTCAATCAGGTTCGATCCCAGCCCGTGCGTAATATCTATATTTTTTTTTAATTGTTTATAAAAATTTATTTATTAATTATATTCTAGTACATATACATACAATTTTCTTTTGTTTAATGAGAATTAAGTGGAGGGCTGAGCGTTCCTTTGTAGTTTGTTTCTTTAGTTGATAAATTGGCACGTTCTTGATGTGGCCATCCACTTGACTTTACCATACAACCTGGCCCCTCACTTATATTTAATATTTAATAAAATTATTTATAATCATGTAGAGGGAATTAGTTTTTGAATTTTTAGACCACTGATTATGTATACAAAATTTGGTTGAGTTTGCTCAAATGGCCTAGATTTTTATATTTTGATTCCCCCCCCCCCTCAATTTTAGCCCCAGAAAAAATATTTTCGTTATTATAGGTTCATTTTTTAGTAAATTTCATTTTTCTAGTTTTTTAGTATGAAAATATTATAGTTTTAATTTTTAACCTTCCCCTTAATTTTAAATCGATATGCACCAAAATATAATCACCCCTTAATTTCAATGCACCTAAACTAATTGTGAAATTTGCTTTTGATATTCACACTAATTTCTGAGCTAGCTCATCCACAAAAATTTGGTAACGCACAGAATAACAGACTAACAGACATTTTGACAAAACAATTATTATCTCGAAAAATATAACTTTTTTTGATGTTCAATTATTAGGCTTTTTGTAGAGTGAAATGCCATGTTTTGGCCCAATTTTTTAAATCAAAATAGTTTGATCCGTTTTTGAGAAATTTCGAAAAAAAGAAGCAAAAAAAAACAAACACTTTTTTCGTGCACGATTACAATACTTGACCTACCCTGTATGGTAAAGTAAAATGATAAAATTATTTTAAAATTAATTTTTGATTTCAAATATTGCTGTTTTATATAGAAATAGCGACTCGAAAAATATGTCCAAAAATGGCCTTTTTCGGCTTTTTGACCAAAATCATCTATCTTCTCAAACTGTTGTAAAAAATCGGAAAATAATATAAATATAAATCAGCGTACTAGGTTCAATTTATAAATTTTCATATGAAAATGTTTATTTAATCTTTCTTGATCGTCGAATATTAATTAAATTGAACCAATTATTTTACATGAATTAATGTATACATTGTATTTTTGAGCTTCGACTTCGGAGATTACTTCTCCACCATCGACTGTCCTTGATCATCTTTTTAGTCCTTGTTTTTTATAAGAGGAAAAAACTAATTAAATAAAAAAACCTTTTTTCCGATAATTATTCCAATTCCTAATTCATCCCTCATTCGGACCAAATATTAATTAAATTTTCTAATTTTAGTATATAATAATTTTTATAATTATCTATTAGTGAAATTCAAAATAAAAAAAATCCAATTCATTTTAAGAGACAAATTGAAAAAAAAACGCCTGCTAATGCGTTTATCATAACAAAGACTTAAACTATGAATATACCTACTCGTTCGAAAAAAATTATTTTCTACATTTTTGAACAGAAAGTTCAAAATCTCTACTTTGTTCTCTCATTTAAAAATACAAATATTTTGATTCTTGAGTTCTGGTGTCATTTGCCTACAGGTCTTATCGAGAAAAATAAAGCGAGTTTTGCTTGGATTTATTGGAAACGCCTGTTTATAGATAACCGGGTGAACACACAGATTCAAGGGAATTTTCTAGAATTTTACTTGATGCTATTTAAATTTTACATCCAAAATTAAGCTTTTATAATTAATTAGAAATTTTTTTCGAAATATATAACAAATAATTGAGAAGTGATCGAAGGCGCCCATAAGGTTAGTGAATAAAAAATATCTCGACTAAAATAGATTTATTGGATAGTAATTTTTTTCTCAATCAAATATCAATTTTTAAAATTTTCCGATTTCAGCCAAAAGCTTGCTATACTCCCTCTAGCCTATAACGAGCTTAAGTTTCGAATTTCGTAGCTCTGAGACTTATGGTTGCGAAACGCAGGGGGTACATACGCACTGACCAATGGATTTTGGAGCCCTTTTTGGCCTCTGTGGACCACAATTTCCGGTT
Source organism: Forficula auricularia (assembly GCA_024734495.1). Lineage (NCBI taxonomy): Eukaryota > Metazoa > Arthropoda > Insecta > Dermaptera > Forficulidae > Forficula > Forficula auricularia. The sequence continues at coordinate 1,139,153 of JALMQS010000073.1, forward strand.
TTATGTCCTAAATCCGGTTTCCAACTACTAAGGGCATCGATTCCTTCCACCTAGAAGTTATAAAATGAAATTTACTTTTTTCATCTCTTAGATAGAAGTTCTCAAAGAGTCAGGGCCCAGACAGGCCATCGCAATACTCTCTCATTATATTCTATTGAATATAAATGTCAAAGTAAAAAATCAACATACATTTAAAAGATAATTATATCCTGAAAATATTAAAACAAAAGAACATAATTATAGAAGAATTCTCAAATCCAATCTTACAAATATTATTTATTATTTTTATTTATAAAATTTTCTTGACTTCCTAGTAGATTTAGGATACAGTAATACCCCGGACTTACGCGATAGGTGGGACCAAGCGATAGCAGTGTAAGTCGAATTCGCGTAAGTCGGGGTTCAACTTTGCATATAAATACATATAAAGTTTGTGTAATCGGGACCAGAGTCTAAAGAAAACAATAATTTAGAAGAAACATGTTTAATAAAATATTAGATAATGAAAGCAATTTACATTACTATGAATAAAACAACGTAAACCGAAGTTATTTTGATGTCGAAGGCTTCATATATTCTAACAATGTCGCCTGACGAGATAAGTTTTTCTTCTTCTCACGTAAAATTTCCTCGTAGCATGCCAGTAACTTTTTTATTTCCCGTTTTGTAGTAGAAACGCGCTCTTCATTGGAATCTATTTTTTCTAAAATTTGTAACCCCTTTTCAATTGTACTGAGGCTGTTAAGTTTGAAATCGTCATTCAATTTTCCGTTTCAACTGGGTCTAACGAATCAGTTTGTTCAATGTCTTGATCATGCTCACGCATTTCCATAAGCTCGTCAATTGTTAGCTCTTGATTGTGTGAATCCAGCAATTCTTGGACGTCATCACCATCCACTTCTAAATTTAATTGTTTGGTAATATCGACCACTTCTTCAATTATACTATCGATTTCTTCAGGATTTGAGGCTGATTCTCCTTGGGTTTCTGTGGTGAAAAAATGGACACAGCTTTTTCCAGACGCCATTCAAAGTTTTTTGTGAAATCTCATTCCAAGATTGTCCAATAATTCTTACAGCATCTAAAACATTGAATTGCTTCCAAAAGTCTTTGACAGAAAGCTCGTTATTTTGTCTCATAGCTTCATTTAGATGTGCAAATGATCGCCTTGTGTAGTAAGCTTTAAATGTTTTAATGACTCCCTGGTCCATTGGTTGAAGCAAGCTGGTAGTGTTTGGTGGCAAAAATACAACTTCCACCCGTGCATCGAAATTAGTTAGAGTTGTAGAACGATGACCTGGTGCATTGTCAATTAGGAGTGGGGAAGCCGATGCGCGCGGCAATCCAAAACGAAAACCGCGTATCTCCGAATTCGCGTAATACGGGGTAGCGTAAGTCGGGGTATTACTGTATTCTTGTTTTCTATTATGAATTTTGTCCTAGCTCGACTATATAGGTACTGGACAATCAATTAGGATGTGATCCACTGTGACTCTAGAACTGCAAATCACACACCATGGGGGGTCCTTCCTCTCTCCGAGATCAATAAATTGTTTTTAAAATATATTCATTTGTCCTTGTAGAATAGCGAAAGGAGATAAGGTTGTTTTGTCACCAGTTGCGCTGATTGTACTGTTGCTTGCCTGGTTTGCACTGGTTCAACTATTGGTTGATTTATTCGTTCCAAAAGAGATAGAAGAGGACACCTGTTAACACTAATATTGCTATATTTGGCGGATCAAAAACTTTTCTAATTTAAATTAATCACTTTGGCGGCGTTAAGAGGAAATCACTCTCTCCACCACTTCTCTATTAATAATTCACTTTATACTCACCCCCCCCCCCCCCCCACACACACAACTATCACCCATGAAATTAAATATCAAAGAAAAAACCGTTTCCTCTTTTCTTAATTTTTTACAAGCTTTTATTTTTTATTAAAATGAATATTGTCTATCTATTTATATGTATATCTACTATAGGAACCGACCATCACGACTTTAGCGCCAACTGGCGACGAAAATGTAACCTTTGAGGGATGATTTATTAAACGTCCAAGACAAAGAGATTCCCCCTAGGCTCCGTGCACTCTTTTATCTTTGAAATATACTTAAATACAATATTTGTCTCAATTTCCCCCAAATTATTTGAATAAATAAACACAAGAGAGCGCTACCTTCGGCGTTAGTGCTGCCTCTATGCTTAACGCATGGTCCCTATACTTATTATAATCCGTTTTTCGGGACGACCCGACGTGATTTTTTTAATTTTAAAACTCTCTAATAGCTCGTGACAAATGGAATTTATTTTAAATTTTAGGCATTTGCTTAAAAGGTCATTTTTGAGTATTCGGATCATGTCCTGTCTTGGAAAGTACTGGATATCTTCAAGTTAATAAGAATTGGTTCAAGTAAAACTTCAAGCCAACAAAATTTCCTAGAAAATGAGACAATAATTAAGTTTCTAGGATCAGTTGTTTTCATCTTATGAAGGAAAAACTTAAACCTCATTGCGGCACGGGTTACCGTTGTACATTTAAGATGAAACTTTGCCAATCTCATTTTTTAGCCAATTAGCCACTATTATGGGGGTCAACACTACAAAAATTTGTAGAGTGGTCTCTTGTGACCACCTAATAAGCCTAATTCACTTTTCCGCTATATTGGTAAAAATTGGCTATCTTTGACGATCGAGTGTGGCTGAATAGCTGAACTGATTTTAACGTATAAGTAGGTTATTCGACCCGAAATTTTATACTCTTTTATTTTGGCGAGTAAAATCTTCTGTAGGACGCACCGTTTTCGAGTTATAATTGAAAATCTGAAAAAAACTTTCGTGGTTTTTAGGCCCTCAAAAATTTATCACCAGCCAGAAACCTTCGCAAACTCATATAACTCTTATTTGGGATGGCTAAGGTCGATTAAAATTATTTTCAGCTTGTGCATATTTATTAACCGGCGCGGCCTAATATGCCTGGGCTATCTGGAATCCAGAGTGCTATGCCTCTTGACTAGCAAGAGACCTGCTGAAGGCAGGCTTTGCAGCTGGTATTTATATAATAATAGATAATAATCAAAATTTCCTAATTTTATTAAATTTTATTTGTCATTAACTATTAGTGAGTTTTAAAATTAAAAAAAAATCACGTCGACGTCGTCGCGCAAGCCGGTTATAATAAGTATAATAATAATAATAATAACAACTTTAATAAGAACATTGAGAAACTTGGGCTGCCACACACCATCTTGAAGCATGCACAGAAGGCAACTATATTACAAACCTGCCATATCGTGCGCAAGTTTCTCAATAATTGAAGATTATCCGGTGGATCATGTGGGCCAGAGTGAATTCTCTTTCCACATCGATCGAGCCTAATCCCAAATAAGATCTGAAGGGATAGGTGAAATTTTTCCAGCGCAAGCTGAGAAAGTGCATTAACTCGGATAATAATAATAATTATATCTTCTAAATATGTATATTAATATTGTGTCTTTTTCTGTTTGTTCTAGGTAAATGTTCTTCCAGTAACTTACTCGGGTATCATTTAAACAGCCATGTACCTACCGTATTTAGTAAGTAAATACATCAGTTCCCACTAATGCTTCTCAGTAGGACGATTAATTAAATTGACCAGTATTTGGAAGACCGAGCTTCTCTCGGGTTCTAGTTATAGTTTATTTGAACAACCAATTGTTTTGTTTTGATTCAACTTCATAATTTATTTTTTCACCACTTATTAATAATCAGTTTAATTATAAAACCCATCAAAATATGTTATTTTTTTCCACAAAATTGCGACCTGCTTATTTATAATATAAAATATATTTTAAAATAAATTTTTGTTTATTTTTGATTCTATCTTAAATGAATCAGGTTGTTTATAAAAACAATTATAAAACGTTTATTAATAATTTTAACGTTTAGAGAGAACAAATTATGTTGAAAACCAGCTCACAATACATACCTCTTCAAGACCTTTGAGACCGTCTTTCCAGCAACTTATAACCTTCAATCTTTCAAGACCAGCATCCACAGATACCTTCGACTGCTACCCAATCCCTAAATCTCCCTTTATCTTCACGTTACAAGGGCCACGGACTACAGAGGTTGTACCTTCTTGGTGCAACTTCTTCTTGTATCAATATCATTATAAAAAAAAAAAAAAAATGGCCTGGCCCAACCATTGGCCCATTGTCTGTGTGAATTCAATGGGTAGAGGTTACCTTTTTCAAAACCCCAAGCTTAGCAATGCTTTAACTGTGAAAAATTACTTTGATATAAGAAACAATCAAAATTAAAGATACTCGAAGATGAGACCCTGACAGATTGAATTGTCAATCCAAAAACCATCTACACTGAAAAAACAATTTATTTATAATTTATTTATAATAAATACGTATATTGATAGAGTTGAGAATTTTTAATGAGCTCTTATTTATTCCAAAGATATTTGATTAATAATCAAAATATATCGAAATCATTTCAAATATGACCAAATTTTTAGGTATTTAATCCAAATAGATTATATACTTGAGTGGTCTATTTTATTCTATTAGATATTATCTATTGATTCTCTTGTTTACTTCTAGTAAAACTTCTTATTTTATATAAACGAATGTCTGGTTATCATGAAACAAGTTAGATTTTTTCCAAATAATTACTTAATAATTAAGATATTTTTAAATAAAATTAACAAAAATTTAGGGGGGTCATATAGGCTAGGGGTAGCGTGCCAGCCTGCTAACCAGGGGACCCGGGTTCGAATCCGACTCGAGGCATCCGGCTAAAATCTGACCCCGGGGTAGAGACAAATTAAAAAAAAAATAGTATCGTAAATTGGCTTATGGCTAGAAAGGCCGAAAAGCCAAAAAAAAAATAGATTTACATTTTTAATTGTTTTTTTATTTAATTTTAAACCCCACTATAAGATTAAAAGGAATATTAATATATGTATATTAAAATTAGATTACCTTATAGCTTATACCTTATAAATATAGAAAATTAAATTAATTAGATTTTTTTATTAATTCAACCAAATGAATAATTAAATTAAATATTTATATAATTAATTTGAATATAGATTCTACATCAAATCAATATAAATTATATAAGCTTGAATATTTTTTATTATAAATAACTTATTGGTGCTTGGTTCGAATAGCGGCATCTTTACTATTAATATATCTAGAGTTGCTTCAAAATACTTAAAATACGTATATCATTTATTCCTATTGAATAGATATCGATTTCTCCATAATTAACTTCACCATCTATTCATGTCACATAATTTCTTAACTATAAATATATCGTTTTTTCAGTGTAGTGTGATATTTTCATCGAAATCGTTATAACCGTTTTCGAGAAAACGATATATAGTATATACCTACAAAAAGATCTATGTATTAATTTCCCCCAAAATTGTATTAACATTTTATGCGGCTGATTATATTGGGAATATTTATTTGGTAAAAAATGTGGTTTATACAAAAATAGTCTTTCCAATATTTTTAAAATACCTGTTTTCGAATTTTTGCAATATTTCAGTAAAAACAAAAATTAAAATAATATGCTCACATTAGCTATTTACAGACGATTATTTTACCTGATCAATCTTAGAAACAACTTAACTGAAAATTTTGAAAAAATTCTTTGAATTGATATTTTCCTCCAACGATAAATAAAAGCAAATTTGATTTATCAACTATTCTGATAGTTATATTAGATCAAGAGCCCACGACGGCCAGACCTTCGTTATTTTATAAAGGCTGAAAGTTTTTCTGTGCATGTCCCCTATGGTTACTTTGGCAGGTAACGGGTGATAAAGGTGTATAAAATAGTACTTTAAATTCGTTAAAGTATAAAGCTCAATTTTTTTTATATTTTCTTCGGGATAACTTTAGAAATCTCGTCATCCATTGCCGGACACTTATGACAGTTGCTACCCCCTGCCAGACACCCCTAAACTTTCTTTTTGATTTTAAGTCGATTCTTCCACGTTTTCAGTAGAGGTTGCCATTAATAGTCAAAACAACAAAAATGGAATGCAATAAGGTTATTCCTCTAGTATTAGATACGAATCGATGGTTATTTTTGATTTTAAGACGATTCCTCCATGTCTTCACCAATGGTTATCAATAATAACCGAAATGTCAAAAATCTATGTAAAAACCATTAAAACTGTCCCCCTATTGAGGTAACATTTTTTTATAGGTCGCCAAGTAACATATATACAATTTATCTTTTATATTATAACGAAAGTATAATTATAATTTTTAGGGGTGTATGGTAGGGGGTAGCAACTGTCATAAGTGTCCGGCAATGGATGACGAGATTTCTAAAGTTATCCCGAAGAAAATATAAAAAAATTGAGCTTTATACTTTAACGAATTTAAAGTACTATTTTATACACCTTTATTACCTATTACCTGCCAAAGTAACCACAACCCAAACTCTATAGTCGCTGGTCATTCTTACCTGTATAGGGGACATGCACAGAAAAACTTTCAGCTTTTATAAAATAACGAAGGTCTGGCCGTCGTGGGCTCTTGGGCTATATGAGTAGAGACCGGATTCCTATGCAATTGCATATTTTTCTTGCCGCTACATATGACCCAGGAGATCAATTATCTATTCGAATCATTCATCTAGGAAAAACTAGGTTAAATTTTATAATGCATACTTTTGCATATTTGAATAAAATTGTATATTTGAAGAATGTTGCATAAAATTGCATAATTAAATGATTTTTGCAAATATCTCGGGTTAACGAAATTGCAAACTATCAATAAAATTCTTCTAGGCGAGGAGGACACCGAAATAAATGATATTAATTCGTGGGACCATGAAAAAAGTTTATTTAGCCATCAATTATTGCATATATTTGCCTATATCAACCTTTTATTCTGCATATTACTTGCATTTTTTTTGGCAGTTTTTACTGCACAAAAATCCCGTCTCGAGTTATGATATACGAAAACCTCACAAGACTGCTTATTTTAAGTTCATTAATATTTTTATTATTATTGGTTATTTATTTATTTGTTTATGTATTTTAATTTATCTTTAAAAGTGTTTTAATGGGGTTCGAGACTGCTTATCTATCTTGTTGATCTTCGAAAAAAAATTTTGTATTTCTCCAGAGTGACAACTTCTGAATACCAAATTTTTTAATAAAAAAATTGTTAATAATGAGGTTAATTTCGAATAAAAATCTTTGTTTTGATAATATTAATAAAAAGAATATTGAGATAAATTTTTTCTCATTATAAAAACATTTATTTAACACAAAATCGATTTCAACAAATAGACTTACTAGTGCTTTTGTAATATTATGTTGGCTGCAAATAACTTTTTATTTTTACATTTATGAATAACTAATTAACTAGACTGTCTAATCTATTGAAAAATGTATCATTCGATTCATAAAAGTTTAATTATTGATCTGTATAAATTTATTGAAAATGGTATAATTTTTTTAGAAGTTATAGCTCATTTAAAAGCTCGGTCCATTTACTTCCATGTTAAAAGGACAATTTTCAATAATTTATTTCTTGGTAATGAGACAGACTGTCAACTTCAAGTTTCGGTCATAAATATTTAATGCTTCAATGATTCGATGGTAAAAATTTAAGAATTTTCTTATAATCAGTCCCGAACCTCCTTAAGTAGAGTATGTGTTTATGTTTTTCTTTAATATATTAATTAAAATATATCGTAATTTGAAATTTCGTAATAAAAGATTTTGATTTGTGTTTAACGAGTAAACGAAATAAAATTAAAAGGTGATGATGATTGCGAATGTATTGTGTGAACATGTCTAGAATTTGGAAGATTCTTAATTAGAAATAGGTGAGGGTGAGGGGGTGAATTGAGGGTGAGGGTAAACATTAATAAACGTCTTTAGGTTGATAATGGCATTCTACGCTTTTAAGAAAGGAAGCAATTACACGGGGGCGAATCTGGAGACTTCATTAAAAAGACAGTTTACTGTTGGAAAATTGGCTTTAATCATGAACTACGCCAGAGAATTCTAATTTCCATGTAATGATGAGGGGGTAGAGGGGGTGAAAAAGAAACAAATCCAATAGAATGGAAGGAAATAAAACGGAATATTATTTTATACAACGTTTTATTGATGGCGAATTCTGGAAAAATTCAAACGAAGAATTAATTTAAATTTTAATACAATTGATGATTGTGAGTTATTCTAAAGCAGGGCTGTCGAAACTTTTAGCTTCCCTGAGCCATATTGCAAGAATATAAGCTGTTTTGTGCCACACAAAAATACACTAACGCTAATAATAGCTGATGAGCAAAAAGTATAATCTATATCAGGGCTGTCCAACTCACGGGCCGCATGAGGCCCAGCACTGCAATGGATGCGGTCCAACATAAAATTTATTATTATTATTATTATTACGAGCAGTACCTGCCGTACCTACGGCACGTCCGGCACCGCTCGGCCCTCCGGGCTGGTGGCCCTGGCTGGCAGCGTCTCGGGATGTGATTATTAGCTGTATTATATGTTTTGAAAAAAATATTTTTTTTAATAATGAATATTGATCAAAGAAAGATGAAAAATATCATTAAATGCTTTATAAATACTTTATTAGAGCATGCAACCATTTCTCTCGAAGTTCCCGATCGGTTGGAAACCTATTTCTTTTTTAATAATACATTTCAATATTTAAATTTATCTAAAAAGTGTCTCTAAATTAATTATATATAATAATTTTAAAATTAATTTATCTACTAAAATTTCAAATGACCCGCGCAGTAATAAATTAAGAATTAATCTCATTATCCCATTAAATCATATCTCATTAAAACTTATATTATAAATTAAATATATATAATATATATATATATATTTTAAAATTACTAAAATTTTAAGAATTTATATTTTTCTTAAAAAAATTGGCCAAGCCAATGCTCGAACTTGGACTGCGCACCCTGTGCGCTTTGATTAAATAATAGTTAAAGTTATTTACCAAGGCAACTATATTTAAAATTTTATTGTTAAAGAATTTGCTTTAATATTGATTTTCAATTCAAGCAAAAGACATTCGTTGATTTTTTGCTTATAATTTCAAACAACACTGAACACAAAATATTTTTTATTTAATTTCAATAAATTATAAATTACTTTTAATTATCTTTTGGTTGGATTTTTTCCTGGATTTGTGTTTGACTTGATAAATAAATACTTTAATACATTCCAAAGATTTTATTTTATCTCTTTTTATCCCAGGAATTAAAAAAGAAAAAAACTTTTTTAAAGGAATCTTTTAATTTAAATTAATAAAACACGCAAAGCTATTAAAAACAGCAAGAGATTTAACCGCCATTTAATTTCACATTAAAAAAAAATTATTATTACTACTAAGAAAAACGACGAATAAGAATTCTATTACTCATCATATTTTAAATTATTTCATTATCATGAAATTTTTTATTATATACTTACTTAAAAATAAAAATGGAATTTTGATTTCAATTTTTTTAACGATTCCTACTTTTACCTTAAAACCCCGTTTACCCCCCCACCCCCCTCTCCCGCTCATATTCACATAACATCTATCTAACCATTTTTATGTTTAATAATTGGACAATTTCGAAGTGAAACTTCTTTAGGGACGTATCTGTTGGAATTTTTTGTTACAATAAAGGGGAAATGGCCTAATAAAGGGAAAATAAAAGACAAGCCTTGATTTTGAAATAATAGCTTAAATTTTAATAATTTTATTTGTCATAAACAATTAGTGGGTTTTAAAAGAATAATTTAAATATTTTCTAATTTTAATAAATTTTATTTGCCAGGAACTATTAGTGGGTTTTAAAAATAATGTTTAACTTTCCCCGTGAGATTATGTGGATGACGCTGACACCTTACAGGGTATGGTCAAGTATTGTAATGGTGCATGAAAAAAGTGGTTTTTTTGCTTCTTTTTTCGAAATATCTCAAAAACGGCAGACACTATTTGATTAAAAAACTGGTCAAAACCATGGCATTTCGGTCTACAAAAAAGCTCTAATAAGTGAACATCGAAAAAATTATATTTTTTGAGATAATAACTGTTTTGTCAAAATGTCTGTTAGCTTGTTATTTTGTTAGTTAGTCTGTGCGTTACCAAATTTTTGTGGACGAGCTAGCTCAAAAACTAGAGTGAATATCAAACTAATTAGTCACACCTAGTTTTGGTGCATTGAGATTAAGATTTGATTAGATTATTTTTTTGGCACCAAAATTAGGGGAGTGGGGGAAGGGGCAAAAAATAAAAGTCTAGGCCATTTCAGCAAACTCAACCAAATTTTGTATACATAATCAGTGGGCCCCTAGAACACTTAATATGCAAAAACAAACCCCCGAAATGGGGGCGGGGTCAAAAAATGAAACTCTAGGCCCTTGGACCAAACTCAACCAAATTTTGTATCATAATCAGTGGGCTACCAGAAGACTAAAAATGCAAAAACTAACCCCCCAAAATTGAGTGGGTGGTCAATAAATGAAAATCTAGGCCCTTCAAATCCCTATCGAACTCAACCAGAAGTGTATGGTAAAGTCAAGTGGATGGCCGCATCAGAACGTGTCAATTTATTTTTATTTTAATAAATGTTAAAATAAAGTACTCTAAGCATTTAGTACCCTGCTCTTTTAATCGGTAAGAAATTGTCTTTTGTAGGTGTTTGAAAAATATATAATGTGTCCACCTTGACTTTCACTTATCTCTACTTTTACCATGATTTTTGGCTCCTCATTTTATTTCCAAGAGTACACCTTCCGATTAATATCGAATACTATTTCATAAATAAATGCCTCGGCTTAATTTCCAGTAGCCTATTCTGTCCACTAAATTTTTCAGTACATTTTCAATCATATATAGAGCTTATATTAAACTTTAATCAAAAATATTAATAATATAAATTAACTTACCTACCTTGTGATTATTTTTCTATTTTCAATTTATTGAAGTCAATTTTTCAAATTTCAATTATTGATTTGTTAATTCAAGCATAATTATGACTTGGTAAATCGATATTTATTGACTAAAAATACTAGCAATCAACAACAATATATAAATAATAAACAATGGGTAATTAGATTGATGGAAATGCTAATAAATTTCAGAGTAATTTAAGTACGATATCTGGTATTAAGACGGCTTTTAATAGGAAAGACTGCTGTCTTTTAAATCCATCAAACAACTAACCGTCCTACATGTTGCTTAAGCTCTGATGATTCAAAATTTTCAAAGTTTAACATTTTTTAATGAAACAAATGAATACTCCTATAGAATAGCTTAATCGTTGCCTTTACTGTCAATTTAGTTGCATAACTTCAAGGGTTTTTCGTATTTCGCTTTTTGGAATTATTAAAACTGGGAGGAAAATTAATAATAAAATAAAAACAAACTTTTACAACGAATCTCCGGAGGAAATTACGAGTTAAGCTCTAAATAAATTTAAATACTCCATTAAGCGCACATTACTAATAAAGGAGCAATTCTACGGTAACAGTGGCGCCACGATCTGACGATGGATTCTTATAGTACTCATCAAAATAAGACGAAAATAAAGAATACCATTTTTCGAGATTTCGCTTAGTTTTCGAGATATCGAGCTTAAAAAATACTCTTTTTTTATTTCTTTCTTTTATATTTCAATTGTTTTTTATAGAAACCACGGAAACCGTAGTATCATGGGTTCCGTGTGGCGCTGATATGTATAATTAGTAAATGCCCCAAAAAATTCGAATATGTAAAAGTCGTATCCGGTTCGGTTAAAATATGGACTCGTATATCTTCATTACGGGCTGGGATTTAGGCTAACGCCAACCTAATCGCCTAAAAAAACCAGCCCTAAAAGATACACGAGCCGAACCGAGCCGAACTGGATATATCTTAACCGAACCTTTCAAATTTTACCAATATTTTTCTAAATTATTTTCAGGTTATTATGTCTGCGGTCACTTAAAATTGATTTATACGATGAAAAGGAGCATCCACATCCTCAAATGTAATGGGGGCAAATTTAATGGAAATTTATATATATATATATATATATATATATATATATAATAGGTGTACAACTTTGCTTCCGCCGTTTCGCAATAGATGGCTGTAGCGGTAAGTGGTAGTCGAAATAAATAGATCGTAGATGTAATACAATAAGCTTAAGAATTTGTAAACATAACCCCATCGAAATATTAGTCGATTTGTGTCTGCATCATAAAGTTATTCTCGATTAAACATGTCAGCTTACGAGCCAAATTCTCGTCATTTGCGGGAGGTTTTAATTTTCTGCTTTAATATGAAGAAATCTGCGGCTGAATGCTCTCAAATACCTATGGTGAGGCCGTTATTAGTGCAAGAACGTGCCGAGAGTGGTTTCAACGCTTCAAGAACGGTGATTTTGACGTCGAAGACCAGCATGACGGTGGAAGAGAGAAGGTTTTCAAAGATGCAGAATTGGAGGCATTACTTGATCAAGACTCGTGTCAAACGCAACAAGAATTGGCAGGATCATTGGTAGTGACGCAACAAGCCATTTCAAAACGCCTAAAAGTAATGGGAATGATTCAGAAACAAGGAAATTGGGTGCCGTACGAGTTGAAGCCGAGAGATGTTGAACGGCGTTTGTTTGCTTGTGAACAGCTGCTTGCAAGACAAAGACGGAAGGGATTTCTGCATCGAATTGTGACTGGGGACAAAAAATGGGTTCATTACGATAATCCCAAGCGCAGAAAAGCATGGGGATATCCCGGCCATGCTTCCACATCGACGGCCAAACCGAATATTCACGGTTCCAAGGTCTTGCTCAGTATTTGGTGGGACCAGCTCGGCGTAGTGTATTATGAGTTGTTAAAACCGATGAAACAATCACAGGCGATCGTTATCGAACGCAATTAATGCGTTTGAGCAGAGCATTGAAAGACAAACGGCCGCAATACAACAAGAGACATGATAAAGTGATTTTACAGCATGACAATGCTCGACCCCATGTTGCGAAAGTGGTCAAGACATACTTGGAAACGTTGAAATGGGAAGTTCTACCCCACCCGCCGTATTCTCCAGACGTTGCTCCCTCGGACTATCACTTGTTTCGATCAATGGCACACGGCCTGGCTGACCAGCACTTCCGGTCTTATGAAGAAGTGAAAAATTGGATCGATTCGTGGATAGCTTCAAAAGATGACCAGTTTTTTCAAAGCGGGATTCGTACGCTGCCCGAAAGATGGGAGAAAGTAGTGGCCAGTGATGGACAATACTTTGAATCATAAATGTATAACCAGTTTTTTACAATAAAGCCTCGAATTGCGGAAAAAAACGGCGGAAGCAAAGTTGTACACCCTTTATATATATATATATATATATATATATATATATATTTCTTCAATTTTTTCATTCCTTCTCCGGAAATTTACTTTTAAAAAATCTGTATTTTGCGCGAAATAAGGCAATATTTGACAAAAATCCTTTTAATATGCAATTTTATCCTATTAATATATATTCATTGAAGGAGACAATAAAAGAGTGTGTCTTCTGCTGGAATAATAAATTTTATTTATTTATAAGGAGTCTATAGTTTCGAGGGCTTTGCCCTCTTCACCAGTCTCTTACAATGTATTCACAGGAATTAATTTATGAATGAAAGTTTAAAATCTTTCATGTGGTTAGGTTAAGAAAATGTACAGTGTGGGTAAGTTCAGAATTGAAATTTGTACTTGTTTTATTATTTTGACTGTAGTTGGCGTTCGTGATTATTCCAGCAGAAGACACACTCTTTTATTGTCTCCTTCAATATATAAAAATTCTGCTACTCTCGGCAAAAACTTTCAATTTAATATATATTCAGTTCGGCTCGGTTCGGCTCGTATATCATTTCGGGCTAGATTAGCATTAGCCTAAATGCCAGCCCGAAATAAAGATATACGAGCCGAACTGAAAATATCTTAACCGAACATTTCCAAGTTTGTTCGGGAATGAACCGAGATGATGAATAGAACCGAACCTATGAAAAGTTCTAAAAGTGAAAATTTCCAACGCCCACTGGCGCTCACTTGAGACAATTTGAGACAACACAGTCCATAAACTCAATTTCAGTTCAAATTTGTTGTTTAAAATTTTATTTTTACTTTACGACTTATTCTGTTTAGTTCTAAAAGAATCCGTCGTCAGATAGCGGCGCCACAGTCCCACTTAATTTTTCAGTACATTTTCAATCGTATATAGAGAATATATTAAACTTTAATCAAAATCAAAATGATTAATAAAAATAAACTTACCTTGTGATTATTTTTCTATATTCAATTTACTAAAGTCAATTTTCCGAATTACAATTATCGATTTGATAATTCAAGCAGAATTATGACTTGGAAAAGCGATATTTATTGACTACAAAAATATTAGCAATCAACAACAATATATAAATAATAAACAATAAACAATGGCCAATTAGATTGATGAAACTGACAATTAGAATCTATTGGTCGTTAAATTAGATTGGAAATCCTCTTCTACAACTGTTTTATTTATTTATCAACCCATTTTCGGGATCTATCACACCTTTTATAAATAAATCCAGAAATGCTGAGCCTAAATTATAATGCGGGAAGGGGGGTGAATAAAACTATTAATCTCTTATTATATTAAACGATCAATTCTTCTATATAGATATATATAGAATCGGTTTCTCGAAAACGGCTCGAACGATTTGGATGAAATTCACGGGTTAGGGGGTTTTTCTGTTGACAATTCGATCTGTCGCGGTCTCATCTTCAGCTAAGTTGTTTTACATTTCTTTCTAATTTCTTTTAATACAATTAAATGTTTTTTATTTTAAATTCCACTAATAGATCATTAGAAATATTATTCTCTATTAGAATTTGCCAAATTAATTAATTAAAAGTATTTTTCTATAAATAATATGATAGAATATAAATTTCATACTCTTAAAAAATCCAACAATTCGTAGGATCATGCCTCCTTCTTCAGGATTTAAAAATTTAAAAGGGTCAACGAAAGAACCTAAGTGTATTTTAATATTATTTTTTATTTCAATTATATTCAAAACTTTGTGGCCAGTGATACCTACGTCTTGATGATGGCCATAGCGGGTGTAAACGTTCGTAAAAATATAAAAAGTTTTATTTCAATTTTATTTTGGCTGCGATCGAAAATCGGTCTTTTTTACCTGAATTTAAAATTAAAATAATATTACTATATCGATTTTAAGGTAGTTGTTAAAGTACATTATAAAGTGAGATTTATAAAACAATAAGTACTTGATAAGCTGTTGCGACAATGGCTGAAGCGAAAAAACGTCAAAAAATTGCTAAAGTTAATCCACTTTTTAGGTTAAATAAATGCTTTGTTGCCAGATTGTTTTTGTAATTTTTTTTATGAATTTTTCATTATTTATTCAATATTATTATTTATTATTATTATTTATACATTTTTCATTATTTAATCCTTATTATCTCAGAAACTGTGTTGAACTATGAATCAAAATTGTCTTAAGATATCTATTAGTAATTGTTTAATGTTGGTTTAGTTTTTTATAATAAAGGTAAGAAGAGTTTCTTAATTATAATTAAATATGTATGTAAATTTTCCGATATCCCATATAGTGCAATGTATAAGAGTCTGAAAAACTCTATCTTTGGAATTTAATATCTCCGGAACTATATTGTTCATAAATTTCGTTTTGACACCAATCGATGCAGAAGTATTTAAATAATAATCTATCTAAATTTCAAAAATATACTATGAAACCCCATTTGGTGGAACAACTATTGTACAACTACCTTAAACCTATGATGCATGAGTTCCACGGTATACATATTTACATGACATGGGTGAAATATACCCATTATGAGAAAATAAATTCAATAAATATTATTTATAAACCATATTTATTTGACCACTTTAACATTTTGTTTTTAACATAACATAAACTAATTATTTTACAACGTTAAGACAATTATTACATTTATATACAGTGTGTTCCTTACATATTGGTTTATTACAAGAAATACATTGTCTGTCACATTTTCTATCTTTTTTTATTGGACACATATAACAGCGTGCTTTTATATTAACAGGTTGATCTTAAATATTTTCTCTGTTTATAAATTTTTTAATATTCTCCAAAACAAGCTTTTGGAGATGCTTATTTTTTCCTCAAAACGCAAGCAGCTGTTACTCAATAGTAACATTTTCTTTCGGCGCCATAACAGTTTTGCACTGAGTTATAAATAAATTCCAAATATAAGAGATAGGGTGCTAATTTTATTTATCTGTTTTCAATCTCTAAGATCACGTCTTTTTATCATTGAACCTCAAAAATCTTCTTATATCTTCAAATCTGTTCGTAGACATACAAGCAGAATATATAGGATTTTATAATGTGTCTAAGAATAGTTCTCGTATAGGTAGATCCCAACTTTTATCAACACCAGCCATAAGTAAAATACCAAAGAATGCATTTATCTCGTCTTTGTAAATAATGCTAAAAATAATAATACTATATATATTTATCTAGATTAATTTGTAACAACGCTAAGAGAAATTTCTCTAAAAAAATTTCCCTCTTGCCTAGAATCGAACCTACGAACTCTTGAACTAAGGTCATTAGCTTTAACCACTAGACCAATCTAACATTAATATTTATACCATGATTTCTGTTACTAAAACTATAAATTTTTTATTTAGACTTTGTGTCGAGATAATATTGTATTCATTTGAACTCGAATGAAAATGAAAAAACACCAATTGATTTTAAATTAAAAAACATTAAATATATATTAATTAACGAGGCAAATTGAAATATGATTGTAATATAATTGTCAGCTCGGATTTTAAACTGACAGCTCCAATTGATTTTCATTAACCAGGCAAATTTGAAATATAATTTTAATTTGCACTCGAATTTGAAATGAAAGACTCCAATTCATTTTAAATTAAGAAACATTAAATATATTGATCATTATCTCCCCCCTCCCCCTCGCCACTCAAAAAGTTAAAGAGGCGAAACTTTTAAGAGACGATGTATTTTCGGTAGTTTAACGGTATACATTTGGAGTGTAGTTTTTTAAGAGGAATAAAAATTTTGGACCGAGACGCTGCCCGCCAGGCACTTGCAGCCCGGAGGGCCGAGTTCCGAGGGCGCGCCTTCGGCACGCCCTCGAAGCTCGTATGTAAATATTTAAATAACAATAAATTTAAAGTACACGTTAACACTTCTATTTCATTCATAACTAACCAATAGAGGAATACATGATATTTGATTATATTTCTTACACATCTTATCAGTAAAAAACAGAATTTTATTACAACGTGGGTATAAAATACCCATGTTATGCATCTTAGGGTTAATTGAATCAAAAAATTACCGAGTTTTCCAGGTACTTTATTTTTATTTAAGATCTATCTAGATGATTTCGAACTTATATACCTAGTACGATTTCGATTAGCAATTTTTCAAAAATTTAATCAAAAGTTCAAAAAGATTAAAAAAAAAATTATCTTCTATGATGTGATTTTTCTTTCTTCCTTTTATACTCGAGTCCATTTTTTTTCATGTTCAGTTTTTCGACTAGTCGTTTTCTAAAAAATGTTAGGTGAAATCTTGATTGGATTGTAGCCATTAGATGGAACCCCATCGCCACTAACACTGCTTTCTCTCCACCACCAATTTCAACCCCTATAACTCCACCCCCCCCCCCCTCCCACCCTTTGATCACCAAAAGGGTAAAACGATATTCGAGAACAAGAGAGAAAAAACACCATCGGACAAAAGAATTCCCTCATTAGACAATTTCTTATTTTATACTTACTAATTTGTGCTATTTTGCTATTGAAACCTAACTATTAGGGTGCTCCTTTGAATATTTTCGAAAATTTACGCTGACAGGGGCTCATATGGTTCGAAATAAAAAAAAAATATCTCCCAAGTTTCAAGTCTCTATCTCAATTTTAACCTAGTGCTACACAGCGATTAATTTTCCCATCTAAATAACATGGGGTTTTTGGCATTGAACGATCAATTTTTTATTCCGGCCAAAGTAATGGTTCAAAAAATTTGAAATTCTGCAAAATTTATCCTTATATAGTAGCTATCCCTCATAATTTTTACAGATTTTTAACAATTATAATTTTGGAGTCTATAACTTACTAATACTATGATATATAGCAGTAATTTATCTAGATGTAACTCCAAAATTGTAATAGCTAAAAATCTGTAAAAATTCTGAAAGATAGCTACTATTATAAGAATAAAGTCTATAGAGTTTCAAATTTTTTTCACCATTACTTTGACCGGAATAAAAATATTGATTGTTTAATGCCAAAAACCCAAGGAGCACCTTACTAACTATAGTATATATTTTCCATGGATGGCGAACAATTCTTCTGGGTCTGGTCTAAAAAATATTAAATTTTGTAAGGAATATGAAATCTGCGAGAAATAAAATTATCAAGTTAAATATTACAGAAATTATATCAAATCTTATAATTTGAATATGAAACTGTAAATATATCTTTTTTTCTTTTCTTTTATTGGCCTCGGGAACATAGATGCCCATTTAGCCAGTAAATATATAAATAATGGGATTTTTAGAGTTCCATTTAAAAAGTAAAACGGCACCTATTATTGTCAGCAGAATGCTTGTCTGTATGTTTATGTGAGTAGTAGCTAAATAAGATAAACATATGAAATTTACGAGTATACATATATGGTATTTATTTTTTCTAAAATTTTAATTGAAAGAATATTTTGGGGGAATTAATTTGTTAATTTAAACGTATTTTTTTTTAATTTTAATTTTTTTTATTACTTTTACATATACCATATAGGGTATTCTTTGCTAATATTTCATTATATTATATATACACTAACTGTAAGAGCCGCCTTCGGCGGGCATCTGGCTAGCTAGGAAACTACACGTGGTGCATTTAAAATTAATAATTTAAATTACGTAATTTTAATAAATTTTATTTGACATGAACAATAAGTGGGTTTTTAAATTAAAAAAATCACATCGGCGTCGTCGCGCAAGCCGTTTATTATTATTAAATTTAGATATACTATAATTAAAATTTATTATATATACTTATTTTTAAAATTAATATGATTTTTCTTAATATACTGCACAAATTTCTCTCTTCTCAAGCTTGAGTTGTTTGCCATAAAAGAATTTAGTCTTTTTGATTTTAAGTCGATTCTTCCAAGTTTTTAGTAGAGATTTCCATTAATAGTCAAAACATCAAAAATGGAATGCAATAAGGTTATTCCTCTAGTGTTAGATAAGAATCGATCGTTATTTTTGATTTTAAGCCGATTCCTCCATATCTTCAGCAATGGTTACCAATAATAATCGAAACGTCAAAAATCTAATGTAAAATTGTTATTCCTCAAGTATTAGATGAGAATCGATGGCTATTTTTGATTTTAAGTCGATTCCTCCATGTCTTCAGCAATGGTTACCAATAATAACCGAAATGTCAAAAATCAAATGTAGAATGGTTATTCCTCGACTATTAAATGAGAATCATCATTATTTTTGAATTAAAGTCAACATGAACTGCAAATTGCAAGTGATATCTGATTAATAATAAAGGAATAAACATATTAATATTTCAAATGAATTTGGATAAAGATTAGCAATGATCCGTTGCAGTTTATTTTATTTACAACTAGTTAATAAACTTTACTTGTATGCCTACAGACAACATGGGAGTGTTTATTCAGCATCTTTTGCCTTTGCGGGTGGAAATGTGCGTGAATTTTTACTAATGGGGCTGCATTGATTTCCATTGAATTTGTTAATCGTAAAGAGAGAGTTGGGATTCACATGGTTGTGTTTTGGTGGTTGAAGAAAAAACGACGGTTTGTGGCGCCGTAGATGAGAATTTCTCCCAAGGCTGTGAAGGATATTTACGAAGGATTAGGAAAATTGAGAGGGAGGGCGTTGTTGGGAGTTAGAAGTTTTTTTATGAAAATGATAAGAGAAGGAGTTACACCAAAAAGGTGCAACCCCTAAAGGCCTGGGTTGGCCCCTCCATCGTGAAAAGAAGAAGAAAGAATTTTATGGGTTAGGCGGGGGTCGAAGATATCTGTGGATACGGGTCTTAAATAGCTGAAGGTTATAAGTCGCGGGAAAGATGGTGGCAGGGAGCGAGTTCCAGTCTCTGGAGGTCATAGGGATAAAAGAGTTGGCGAAAGCGCTTGTTCGACTTTTATTCAATTTGACAGCGAAGGGGTGCTGAGCGTTAGAAAACCGCGTGTTTCTCGTAAAGAGGGATTTAGGGGGGATAATTGATTTCAGCTCGACTGAACAGACACCGTGATAGTATCTATAGTACAGGGAAAGGGCAGAAGTTTAAGAGTTGTGAGAGCCCGGCACTGTCAGGCCCGGTTACACCTTTTCTTTTCAATAACTTTCAGAAAAGGGGTCCCGTAAATTCCATGTTTTTAATATTTCTTAAAATTAGCCATTAAAAGAAATTGTGTCGCCATTGATTATTTATTTAATCTTTAATTTTCTCGAAACAACAAAAAATAAATGGTCCATTATGTACTAACAAGTAAATTGAGAAATATATATTTAATATATTCTGGAGAATTTGAGACTCTAAAAAAAATCTTAATAAAGCAAATCTTAATAAAAACAATTAAAATAAATAAATAAAGTAAACATTTTTCAGGCCTTGGTATGCTTTCGGCTTTATTCAATGGACAAAAAATACTATACATTATCAAAATTAAAAAATTATTGGCTTATTTTTAAAATTAATGTGATTTTTTTAATACACTGTAGCGGCCCGCGGCCCGCTCTGCGCATGGCGACGAGCCTTGAGCAACGGCCGCTAGATGACTCAGTCGGATCGTTGAGTCGCTTTTGCATGAGTGAAATATATTCACCCATGCTATAAGTAAAGCGGCTCGATTCGACTGAGGTAGGAACGGATTCGGACACGCGAATCTAGAGGGGCCAAATAACAACCAGCAGCCCCTCCCCTGCACACACCCTATATGAATACGCAACCTACAACTCTGCATACGCAAGATTGTTAGGACCCCATCGACTTGATGGGGGGCGCACAAAGCACCGCAAAGCACTCAGCCTCAGAGAGCCCTAACAATATCTGGTGACCCCGACGTGTTGCAAAGCAAGCAGCCTCTTGACCCGCCAGCTTGGTGGATAGAGCCTTGCCCGGCTGACTTAGTCGGTAATCGGCAATCGCACAAGAAAGAAAGGGTGTGGTGGAGCGGCCCGCGGCGCTCTTGCGCATGGCGACGAGCCTTGAGCAACGGCCGCTAGATGACTCGATCGGATCGTTGAGTCGCTTTTGCATGAGTGAAATATATTCACCCATGCTATAAGTAAAGCGGCTCGATTCGACTGAGGTAAGGAACGGATTCGGACGCGAATCTAGAGGGGCCAACTAGCAACCAGCAGCCCCTCCTGCACACATCTATATGAATACGCAACCTACAACTCCTGCATACGCAAGATTGTTGCAGGACCCCATCGACTTGATGGGGGCGCACAAAGCACCACACAGCACTCAAGTTGATGGGGTCCTAACAATCTTGCGTATGCAGAGTTGTAGGTTGCATTTTCATATAGGTGTGTGCAGGGAGGCTGCTGGTTGTTAGTTGGCCCCTCTAGATTCGCGTGTCCGAATCCGTCCTACCAGCCGAATCGAGCCGCTTGCTTATAGCATGGGCGAATATATTTCACTCATGCAAAAGCTGACTCAACGATCCGACTGAGTCATCTAGCGGCCGTTGCTCAAGGCTCGTCGCCATGCGCAAGCGAGCCGTGGGCCGCTATCACCACACCTTTTTCTCTTTGGTGACCCCGACGTGACCCTAACAATAACACTTTACAAATTTCACAATTTATAAACTAATGAAAATTAAAAAAAAATCAATTTATTATTATTTATGTGAAAAGGATGATAAAGTGTCTATTTACACACACACACACACACAATACGTATATAAGTAAAATGAGAAAAGTTTTTGAAATATGATCAATATATTATGTTACTAAAACTCGTATTCACATAATATCGGAAAAGAGAGGAGATGATATTTATTAACGATATTCCTTTAACGATAATGATAAATGATCGAAAGGACGGACGGACGGACGCATTGTAGGGGAAATATTCCACATTGTTTTTGAACAAAGTTGGAAATTTAATTAGCAACAGGGAACAGAGAGAGAGACAAAAATAGACGACGGGAACAGGAAACTATATCCCTCTCGAAAACTAATATCCACTGAAATGGACATGGCCTAATGACTAATAGCCTGCCCGGCTGCCTGCCCTCCGACCCGATCAATTAGAGATATTTAATAATTTTACCTTTTATCTTCTACTATTCCACCCCTATAGGTACAAAGATACGAATGGAAAAAATATATTTTTTTCAATCTGGGCAATATATATACAAAAAGCGCTCCGGGAAATAAAACATTAATGAAAAAATTAATCAAAAATTTTTTTTGATAAGCTATATATTAAACAAGGGGATGGCGGGAGGGCGTGGTATCATTTTCAAAATGACAATAAAGCTTTCAAGTTCGATTGGGACTTGATTAATTTTATTATAGTTTTAATTTAAAATACCTAGCGGACCGAGCATTACTCGGTAATATTTTTGCTTTAGTTAAAACCGATATACCTCTTATTAATACCAGCTGCTACACCCCTGGACTCTGCAGTGAATTCTAAAATAATAATTTAAATTTCCTAATTTTAATAAATTTTATTTGTAATAAATTATTTAGGGATTTTAAAATAATAATTAAAATTATTTTATTTAAATAGGCCAAACGTTTCGTTTCTGGTTCGCAACTTCTTCAGTGGCTCATTTATTAAACTGATTTGTCTGGAGTTTTGATTAAGAGAAAAACCATTTTCAAACGGTATTCTTACAAATCACTCAATTTTTATCAAATAATATAAAACATAAACTCATAAACCTTTTAAAACAATGTAATTGTTTCACGTAAAAATAATTAAATCAATCAAAATGAACAAAGAATTTATTTTTATCTAAACTAATAGATAATATGAAATTATTTATTCAATTTGATTGATTTAATTAATAGTTTTTAGGAATTTGGTGTTGGTACTTGGTGAAATTTTTTTTAAAATTATTAGATAAAAAATACTTGGTAGGTTTCACATTAAGATAAAATTAATGTGAAACCTACCAAGTATTTTTTATCCAATAATTGATTTAATTATTTTAACGTGAAACAATTACATTGTTTTAAAAGGTTTATGTTTGATATTATTTGATAAAATTGAGTGATTTGTAAGATACTGTTTGAAAATGGTTTTTCTCTTAATCAAAACTCCCAGACAAATAAGTTTAATAAATG
Source organism: Forficula auricularia (assembly GCA_024734495.1). NCBI lineage: Eukaryota > Metazoa > Arthropoda > Insecta > Dermaptera > Forficulidae > Forficula > Forficula auricularia. The sequence continues at coordinate 1,162,557 of JALMQS010000073.1, forward strand.
AGCCACTGAAGAAGTTGCAAACGTTCAACGAAGCGTTTAGCCTATTTAAATAAAAAAAAAATTTTATTTAATTTAAAGTCAAGTCCAACTCCCTACGATTTCTTTAATTATTAATTATGGACACGTATAATGATATAATAATTAAAATAAATAAATTGTATTTGTCATGGACTTTTAGTGGGTTTTAAAATTAAAAATATCACCTGGACGTCATCGCGCAAGCCGGTTTATAATAAGTATAGATCAGGGGTGTCCAACCTACACAGGCCACATTTGAAGAAGAAAAATTGTCTCGGACGGCGGATAAAATATGATTATTCTATTGATATTTGTTATTCAAAAAAAGAAAGTTAATAATTATTTTGATTAATTATGTCCATCGATTAAATTAATAAGTTATTTTTATGGAATTTGGTGTTGGTACTTGGGAAACATTTTTTAAAATTATTGATAAAAATACTTGGTAGGTTTCACATTAAGCTCTTAATGTGCAACCTATCAAGTATTTTTTATACAATAATTTAAATAAGTTGTTGTAGGGAAATAAGGACAATAGCTTATGCAAGTATTTTTAATTTTATGCCAACGTTTAGATTTAAATAGGAAGTATTTTCAATCTGTGCCTATATGTGTTTGCTAAGAATGAATATTTATATAATGACAAATATGCAAAAGAATTAATTTGTTTGACCCTAAAGAAGTCAACAAAGTTGACGAAACGTTGGCATAAAATAAAAAATACTGCATAAGCTATTGTCCTTATTTCCCTACAACAACTTATTAATATTAGGCTGATGTATAATTATGGAACGTTTTTTAAAAATATTTTTATTCAGCAAAAACAATAATAAAATTTAACAAAAACATGTTTAAATGATTATTCGGGAACGTATTCACCATCTACTTCAATAACTGCTTCCCATTTGCTTGGCAGTCGGTCGATTCCACGGGCGAAGAAGTCACAATTCTTGGAGGCAATCCACGCTTTGACATCGGCCACCAAGTCATCCAAATCGTCGTGAATATTAGTCTTTTGCCAGTTTTTCAAAGACCGGTTGATGTGATAGTCCGTCGGTGCTTTGGTCGGTGAGTACGGCTATGTGGGAGTAGATCCCAGCCCTTAGTGGCGATGAATTCGACGACCCGGCGCTAAACATTTTTGGCTAAAGAAAAACGCGCCAATACAAACGTTCCATAATTATGCATCAACCTAATAGTTAATAATTTAGAAACAAGAACTTTATTATTTTTTTACCTCATAGTGAATTTCAAATTTTACTTTTCGTAAATTTTATACTTGAAAATAGCTTCTCGTATATGTAAATACATACCTAAATACTTACAGAAAGTGATATGTATTATGTATTAGTATTTGTTTATATTTTTTCCTGGCTAGATAATTAATATAAAATTCTAATAAAGAGACAATATTCAATTGAAAGTTTTTGCCGAGAGTAGCAGAATTTTTATATATTGAAGGAGACAATAAGAGAGTGTGTCTTCTGCTGGAATTATAAATTTTATTTATTTATAACGAGACTATAGTTTCGAGGGCTTTGCCCTCTTCATCAGTCTATTACAATGTATTCACAGGAATTAATTTATGAATGAAATGTTACAATCTTTCGTGAGGTTAGGTTAAGAAAATATACAGTTGATGGGCAAGTTAAGAATTGATATTTATACTTGTTTTATTATTTTTTGACTGTAGGTGGCGTTCGTGGAGTTTATATTTTAGCAGCTATTTTTAAAATAAAGCTTTCGGGAATTTCTATTTTACGATTTAAGAATTTTTTTGGTGAATTATTGTATGATTTTAAAATTTCTAACGATTCGAAAATACTAATTTTTAAGGGATCTAATTCTGATCTAATTAATTTAATATTTGATTCATCTGGAAAACAATGTTTCTCGGAGATTAAATGGTCTGCAAATGCACTATGACCCGAACCCCCTTTAAAAAAATAGCTGCTAAAATATAAACTCCACGAACGCCACCTACAGTCAAAATAATAAAACAAGTATAAATATCAATTCTTAACTTGCCCACACTGTATATTTTCTTAACCTAACCACACGAAAGATTGTAACCTTTCATTCATAAATTAATTCCTGTGAATACATTGTAATAGACTGATGAAGAGGGCAAAGCCCTCGAAACTATCGTCTCGTTATAAATAAATAAAATTTATAATTCCAGCAGAAGACACACTCTTTTATTGTCTCCTTCAGAGACAATATTCATTTTTTCTTTCAGATCGGTATCTAATTGTTGTTCTAGAACATTCAATCAGAAAGTTTGCAAGTAGAAAATTTATTTCCAATGAAAATGAAGTCGAAAATAGACCAAAATAATGATTATTTTTCGGAAATCTTGAAATCTATTTACAGATTCAAAATTTAAAATTATCACTTTTATTTTTCGAAAACTTCACAATAGATTTTCAGATTTCTTATTTTAGAGAAAAATAAATTATTCGGCCAAATTGTTGTGTGTTTTCCAGTATCTACATATAAATCTCAATGTTTTAAGGAATATGACTTTCACACCGCGTATCATAAGCTAAAGTTGTTCTCCAAATATAAAATAAATCTAGTGCCAAAAATAGGCAATAATTTGTCTTTCCTTTTCAATAACAAAGACAAAATAGAAAAAATCCATGAATGTAATGTAGTTTATAAAATATCTTGCAATGATTGTAATAAAATTTATATAGGCACAACAGCTAGACCTATGGAAAAAAGATTATATGAGCACAAAAGATTTGTGCTTAAAAAAAGAGAACAACAACCAAACAGCATTAGCACAACATCCGCGGACTGAGGGTCATAATTTTGATTTTGAGAATTTTAGTATAATTGATTATGAAAGAAATAAAACAAAACGTTTTTTCAAGGAATCGTGTTTCATCCAGCAAAGCCTGAAAAACACTGTAAATTACAAGGTAGACACGGGGTTTTTAATGAGGGAGTACAAAATTTTAATCGAATTGACAAAAAATAAACATTTATGATTTTTATTAATTAATTCCGCATGTCAAAACGTAGACAATATTGTGGTCGTTGACCTTTCCTTGACTGATCATTAATATTAATTGGTTCATATTAAATTTAAACCAGCTCGAATACTAATTGTTTTAAATTTCATTCAGACTTCATTGTGAATAGATGTACATAGTTGTATATACTCGTAAATGTTATCTCAGTTTGTGAATTTGTGTGTATATATATATATGGTGTTTAATCAAGCTTTTATCAATGTTTTGTACAAAGTGAGTACCTTTGACATCTGTAATTAATAATAACTCACTGGCTTGCTTCTTGTATGGTCCCACAGTTTCCACTGAGGAAGAGATGCCGCAAGCGCTCTCGAAATATTTGGATTAACCATTTGAATAGTAAAATAAATTACTGGAAAGAAGCAATTCAATTTATTTATCCTTTAACAATAAAAAAATTGACTTTATATTCGGCCAAGGGTTGAGCCCTGGTTTAAATCGAATGATATTAAAGAAGGATATGAGGAATGATAATTTATTTTTTAAATGGGTCACGGATATGATAATCCCTGACTATCCATTTTCTATTGACTTGTAAGAACGTGCAAAGATCTAAAAGACAAGTCCTGACAAGTTTTAGTCCAGGAGAGAAATTATCAATTAATTGTGATTGTTCTAGAAAATCCCAATCCTCTCTCCTTGTACTAGAATGATAACTATATAGACTTGTTTAGTGTCGTAGCATATAAATTACTGAAATAATAAATATTTTAGAAAATGAAAATATGAGAAGGGATAATTTTTAAATATTCAAAACTTCATTTTTTTTTATCTTATATTTATTTATCTTGAAAAAAGCTTTAGGTATTGCACAAATGTATATTCATTTTTCGAAAAATAGAATAAATATATCTCTACATATAAATCTCAATGTTTTAAAGAAGTTTATGATTTTATGTTGGGCCAGACTCATTGCAGTGCTGGGCCTCATGCGACCCACGGGTTACGGGTTGGACAGCCCTGGTATATGTAGATAATGAAAAATGGGATATTGTTTTTATTGACATTAGAGGCACCGGTAGTGGCTAAAGCGGATCTAGTTTACACGGGGTTGAATTTCTTCTTTGTCAAAAATGCAAGACGCCTCAATGATTCCAGGGGAAGGCAACGGAAAACCACTCTTGTGCTTGTTGTTGCTATATATTTTCTATTTATTTATTAAAAGGAAATTACTTTATTTAGTGACGAATCTAAACATTTTAGTAGAAACTATTTTTAAATTGCACATCAGAAGGGTTTCGTCCCCTCAGGAATCGAACCCAAGCGCTAACTTGCTTGCCGGGCAGTCAGCCGAACACTTGAGACAAATAAATATCTCTCCAATATGCGACATATAAGAAAAAACTAAAGATTTTTCACTCCTTTCAATTAGAAGGAAAAGCAAAAAACCAGTCTGAACTGAAAACAATATTCCGTGTCGGACCCTTCATTTAAATAATTAATGTAAAGATTTAAGCATATTTTTACTTTCACATTTATAATCTATAGAATATAATGTGGAAGTATGTAGTCACGATCTCATGCCTGGATCTTGTAACTCAGAGATGAAAAAAGTTAATCTCATTTTGTAACTTCTAGGTGGAAGGATTCGTTGGAAACAGGATTTAGAACATAAAACCAGATATTGTGGTCCCCAGAAGCCAAAAAGGGGCCAGAAATTCATTGGTCATTGCGTATATACGTATGTACGCATGTAACCCCATGAGTTTCGCAACCATAAGTCTCAGAGCTACGAAATTCAAAACTTAAGCTCGATATATGCTAGAAGGAGTATAGCAAGCTTTTGGGTAAAATCGGAACACTGGAAGTTGACATTTACATGAAAGATTTTTCGTTTTTCTCAAAAACTGCTCTAACGATTTTTTTTTAAATTTGTGTACTAATCAAAAGTGTCATGAGTTATTAGTCGTGTATAAATTTCAATCCGATTGAAATGAAGGAAGGGGGTGTAAATTAGGAGTGTCGCGATGATTTCAAATAAGTGAAAATGTGAAAGTCGTATGGTGAACACACCAGTTGATTTTAAGTATCTTTTTTTTTTTTCAAAAAAAAACAACAAAGGTAAATTAACCATAATTATATGAAAAAGAAGCTGGCCCAAATTTAAAAGCTAGGAGGGACGGGTTCTTTCGTAAATAATCATAAATTATTTTATTAAATATAAAATATAAGGAGGGGTATGGTAAAGTCATGTGCATGGACATATTAGCTTATTATTTAGTAAAATCGAATTTATTAAATAAATATAAAAATAAATGGAATACATAATTGAAACAATCGATTGGACGCAATGACGTCGACTGGACTGGAACCAGGAGGTCGGACTCTGCATTGCAGACGAGAAACCGACAAACCACAAACCTTTCCTCACCCCCCTTGAGGGTAAATTCCCCCCCCCCCCACCCCCGTCGGCCCTTTGCACCCCCTAAACAGTGTCTCACTTGCTTCGTAAACAAACAGAGCAGCTAATTACTAACATGGACAGACAAAGAAAGAGCATCGAAACAAGTGCAACACAAATTTGGTTGGCATTTAACAGTTAATCCCTTACAATTTAACACGATTAACAATATCATTAATTCTGAAATCTTAGATAGAAGACATTCTAAAAGTACTGTAGCGGAAAATTATTATATATCTACTTGATAACATTGCTTGACAAAAATTCAACAAAAATTTGTTGCCGTAAATTTAACATTGTATTCCAGTAGAGTTTTATACTCTAACGATCTGCTCCAGGCGTGCCTTCGGCACACCGTCTACAGCTCGGCCCTCCGGGCAGGTGGCCCTGGCGGGCGGCGTCTCGGCATGTGATTATTAGGTCTGTTATATATATTTGTAATATTTTGCCCCCTCTTTCGCCCCCACGCACTCATTTTGGCTATTGATTTTTACAGAATACATCGTTCATTATATCGTCTTAAAAACTAACATTACAAAATTTGATCTATATCGGAGAGAGTATTAATTTTTTGCCCCCACTCACATTTTGGGAGTTTGAAATTATTTTTCAGATATTTGCAAATAAATAACTCTCAGTTTTCTAAAGAGTAAATGTACAAAAAAGCTAGAAATTTGTATATTTTGCCCCCCCCTCTTTCGCCCCATACAGTCAATTTAGATAGTTAATTTTACAGGAATAGTTTCTTAAATTAATAAAGAATAACTCTACAAAATTTGATCAAGATCGGAGAGTTTTAATTTTTTTGCCCCTACTCACCAATTTATAATTCCAGCAGAAGACACACTCTTTATTGTCTCTTTCAATAATATTTATGTCTAATGAATTATGGAATTTTTTTAATCCTTCCTCGTTCATTTTTCGCAGCGTTGCTATGATTCATTAACTAAACAATTAAATATTCCAGCGCCTCCCATCAATCGCAGAGCCCAAAGGTCGAAAATAATTTTCTCTTCACCTTGTAATATAAAAGTATCTGGAGGCACCGACCGATGCTCGTAACTTCTTCCTTCAGTTAAAAGCTTTTATTTTAATATTATTTTTAATTTATAATTCTGATAAAAATGTCGATTTTTATTTGAGAGCCGTTTTCAAATTAAAAAAAATACAGATATATATTTAGTATTCGCCCACTGTACTCCCCCCCTCCCCCAATAGAACCAAGATACAAATATATATATATAAATAAGTATATTAGCCGCTCAAATAAAAACTTCATGAACGCCACCTACAGCCAAAATAATAAAACAAGTATAAATTTCAATTTCTTAACTTGCCTACCCATGAAAAATTTCTTAACCTAACCACATGAAAGATTTTAACCTTTCATTCATAAATTAATTCCTGTGAATCCATTGTAATAGAGTGATGAATGAGGGCATAGGCCACTCGAAACTATAGTCTCGTTATAAATAAATAAAATTTATAATTCCAGCAGAAGACACACTCTTTTATTGTCTCTTTCAAGCTATATTCGTTTTGTCTGAAAAATATAAAATAGCATACTTTTGATGGTTTTCATTTTCTCTCTCATGTCATGACAAGTGAGAGATGGCGACTTGACAACGTCGCAGTAAAATCACTCAATTTTTCCACATCTAAAAAACTTCCGCAGCTGGTGCATTTAAGATTTTTAGCCAATTCTCTCAACCTAACTATACTGTTTTCATCTGGAATTTCGCATTGAGCTGTTTCATGAAATTTTTTTTTATTCTTTGTCTTTTAGCGTCGGTAAGAATGCATTGTTGCCAGGTCCGAGAAACGACGTAGTGAAAATATTTTTGCCTTTCTGCGCATGTGAGAGTAGGGAAAAGAGCGAACTGCATCTGAGCTATATTAGGGAACGTCCTTCAATATAAAACTAAAGATTTGAGCATCATATTTTTTTAAATAGTTGTTGGAATGTTTTTTAAAAAATCACTTGCCTTAAAAACCAATGTATATTAAAAGAGAAATAATTTAATTTTTAGGACAAATTCTAGTATTTTAGTAGAAATATTTTTATATTGCCATATCAGAGGGGATTCATCCCCTCAGGAGTAGAACCTGAGAACTAACATGCTTTCCGGAAACTTTAAAACCCACTAATTGTTCATGACAATAAAATTTATTTAAAAAAGAAGATTAAAACTATGTACTATTTTAAAACCCACTACGGAGTCTCTTGGCCATCAAAAATGCCCGCCGAATGTGGGTTTCGCAGATGACATTAAATAATTTATTATTATTTATTTATTTATTTATACAACCGCTGATTGGTGTAACGAATCTTGAATCTAACTTTTTATTTTTTCTAAATTTAATTCTCTAATCGCGTGGCGACCTGAGCACACCAATCGTACTAAATAATACCTAATAATAATAATTTGAGTTTATATAAATACCCCGATAATCATCTTTAAATGAGTGGGAAGATTAAACACGTGCCATAAGTCTTGCTCGTTCTCTCGTTTCGCCCATTTTCTAATCATCATTTATCCTTAAGGAAGAAGAAAGGGAACATGGGGTTCCCTTTTGCTAATGACGTCATCATTTAACTTAAAGAGCCAACGACAGTAATCTCCTTCTCAAGACTCAAGGCGGCATATACACCACCAACCACCCTGTACATTGTAAAATTAAATGGCCTTTTATGATTAACGTCATGCGTTTTTATTACCATCGCCAAAATAATTAATACTTTAACAAAAAATTTAATATAAATAATAATTAATATTCTCATTTAATTATTATTTTATATATTATATTAAACCATTCAATGGATATAGTATTCTCTCAAGAATTAATTAATTTCTCCGTTTGTCTTAATAAATATATAGCAACTGTGAAGCCCACCCTTGGCAGGCCCACGCTGACCAGGGACCTACGCTTCTAAATGTTTCTTAACCTCTGTTAATTCGAAATTTTCAAAGCTTAATATTTTTTCTTAATTTTAAATTAAACAATTGAATACTTTTTTAATTCTGACTGGTTTGAAGGCTGAGAAAGAAGAAAAATTTTCAATCTCCACTCGATACTGACCCCATGAAAAATAATATTTATAATTAAAAAGACTGATGATGAGGGCCAGGCCTTCAGAAACTATAGTCTCAAACAAATAAATAATATATATATATATAAAACTCACCCGTTATATATATATATATGTAATAAAGTTTATTCTTCCCCGTGGGGTTTTGAGAGGTAATTAAAGATTGATTCAGCTATAAAGAAGAATATATTGTCAGAAATATTATTTACATATATAATACAATATTGTTTGAATGAACATGATTAATTACCTATAAAGAAGAATCAAAATTCAATGTCCTTTATTTATTCTAAATATAATTTAGAATAATAATATATTTACAGTGTTACAATTATATTCTATTATAATATTAAATTCTTATAAGACTCTATATAATGCTATATTATAAAATGATATCAAAAGACATGTTAAGGTTAGATATTTGATTCTTCTCGTCTCCTTCTGAGGGCGTTCCGTGCTTTGTCATTTTGGCGTTAATTTCAAATTTACATCTCCCCCCAGATTTTCTTCCGCACTGCGGAGATAAGGAAGCAATTTCTTGATATGAAATAGTGTGGCGTTTTTACCTCTTTTTGCCAGGTTTACTTCGTAAACTGAATTTGAAATTCTTTGAATTATTTTGTACGGACCTCTCCTTACTTTGTCTAGTTTTCTTCTGTTTAACTTGTTTCCCATTTCTATATAAACCAAATCATTCTTCTTAAACGTATGTTCTTTTCTGTTTTTGCTTAATCTTTTTGCATTTACCTCGAAATTTTTAATGGAGTTTTCCAGTGCCTTTTTACTGTTTTCTTCTAAGTTTTCTTCTGCCTGCAGACTTTCCGGAACGATCTCCGATCTTTCTCCTCGGAGCAGATAATGCTGGTGGAAATCTTGTTATGGAGTGTGTTGTTTTATTGTATTCTTCTATACATTCCTCTGCTATTATTGCCCATGATCTTTTTTTATTCTTCTCACTGTTTATCTTCACTCTTAATCTGTTAGTTATAGATTGATTTAGCCTTTCATTTAGCCCGTTTGATTCTGGACAGTCAGTACACGTGAATATCATTTTTATGTTCTTTTCTTTTAAATATTCTTTGAATTCTCTAGAGTTTATTCCCGCGTACTGATCCCCGAGCAGTGTGTCTATTTTGTTCTTTTTCGTGATGGGTTCTATTAGTTTTATGAAATCTTTGGCTGTTTGTGTCGTGGATGTTGAACCAAAAACAAATCTTGTGAAGTGATCTACTAAAATATGCATGTATTTTTTTTAGAGTTGTACCCTGTAAATCCTCCGATTGTGTCAATTGACATTATCTGATATGGCCTGGTCGCCGGTCCTAATTGCGAGGGATTTCCTAATATTCTGCCTCTTCTGGATTTGCCTTCGATACAGTCATTGCATTGTTTACAAAATCTTTCTACCATGGCGTCCATATTCTTAAAATAGTATTGCGGTCTTATTTTATTTAACAAGTGCTGCATTCCAATATGTCCATAGTATTCGTGGATTTTATTTATTAATTTTTCTCCAAACATTTCCGAAACATATATCCTTGTTCTTTTATTTAGATTTTTAAAACATATATTTCCTTTCTTTACTACATTCTTCGAAGTTTCCAGTTCATTTTTATTTCGGATTTGATCATTTACGATGTCCTCCATTGTAACCATGTTTACTACTTTTAGTACATCTTCTTCATTTTCAAAACTTTCCAGCACCGGATTTCTCGATAGAGCATCCGCCTCTATGTTTGTTTTTCCGGGCTCGTATATAATTTTGAATGAGTATTGTGAAAGATAGAAAATTAGGTCCCCCAATGGTTCATCCGTTCTGGCCTTTACCTTCAGACTTTCCAGCGGCTTGTGGTCTGTGATTACAGTGAAGTTTCGATCGAGCAGCCAGTGTTGCCAGTAGACAATGGCTTCTTTAATGGCCAGACATTCCAAAAATATCGCTTTCCTTTTTTTTTGTGTCGGATTTAGCTTTTTCGAGAAGTAGGCCACTGGGTGGAGAAATCCTTCATCGTCTGCTTGTTTTAACACAGCCCCAATCCCCTCTCCTGATGCATCTGTATATATGAAGACTTCCTTTTCTGGATTATAAATCAATAGAATAGGACTGGAGCAAAGGAGTCCCTTGACTTTATCGAAAGCTATTTGGCAATCATTGTCCCATTCAAATTTTATATCTTTCCTAAGAAGTCTGTGAAGTGGCTCTAACAACTTCACTGAATTTTCTATATATCTGTGGTAAAAGTTTATTTTTCCTAAAAATTGTCTTACATTCTTTTTATTTTTTGGTTGTTCAAACTTTTTAATTGATATTAAGTTATCATTATATGGTCTTACTTTGCTTCTTTCAATAATATGCCCTAGGTATTTTACTGAATTCTTTGCCAAATTGCATTTAGATAATTTCAATTTAAAACCTTCTCTCTTCATTGTTTCAATTATCAGTTGAATATGCCTTAGGTGTTCTTCAAATGTTTCTGAGAATACCAGGATATCATCTATATAATTTATACAAAAGTTACTCAGGTTGTTTCTCCTAATACAATTTGCCAGTATCCTTTGAAAAACACTACTTGACAATTTTAGTCCAAACGGCAAAACATTCCATTGGTAGTGGCCGCTTTGAGTAATAAAACCAAGCTTTTCCTTGTCTTTATCTCTGATCGGAATTGACCAAAACGCAGAATTTATGTCAAACGCTGAGAACCAGTTACAGTCTCCTGCTTTGACAATAATATCTTCTATACGTGGAAAGGGATGTATTTCTGGCACCAATAAGGAGTTTATACCTCGATAGTCAACACAAAAACGGGTTTTACTACCCTCATCCTTTTTGAAAACCATGGTGACAGGCGCCGCAAATGGCGAACTTGATTCCTCAATTAATGACGATTGCAAAAGTTTTTCTACTTGAGCATCAATTTCTTTTTGGTCGGAAATTGAACACCTATAAGGTTTTTTGTATACGTATTTATATTCTTTTAATCTTATTTTAGCTTCTGCATTTTTTACTCTTCCGACATCATATTTATCTTTGGCAAATGCTGATTTATTCTTTTCTAATATATTCATAATCTTTTTTCTATTATCTTTATTTAAATGATTCAAATAAGTTTCATATTCTTTTAATTCTATGTATTCGTTAAAGTACATATTACACAATTCATAGTCTTTTTCTATTTTATTGTTGCAGTTTTCCCAATATATGATATCAGTATCTTTATCTTTCTTTTTACTATTTTCATTGTTTATGTATAAAACTATTTCATTTTCTTTTTTATTTAAGTTTTTATCTAACTTTTTATCTTCTATCATCTCTTTATTTAATGTAATTTTATTATTCTTAGAGACGTTTTTTTGTAATATTTGTAAATTCTCGTCTTGTATTAACTTGAATTTTTTAATGGCATCTAGCCCCAATAATAAATCATACGAAAAATTATCATTCTTAATTACATATACATTTAATGAATCTGTTATATTACCTATTTGTAATTCTAATTTTGTTTGCCCATTCACATGATTTATACCGTTTAGAGTTTTGAAAAAAATTTTATCCTTTTCTATATTTTTCTTTAGTTCATCAATTAATTTACTGTTTGCCAAGGATATATTTGATCCAGTATCATAGACCGCCTTGACTTCTTTATTTTTGCCTATTTTAATTTTTAAATTTATTAATGGTATAAATCTGTGGGGCCTATTTAGTTTTTTTCTTCTCCACTTTCAGTTTTATTTTCGATAATATTTTCATTTAATAATGTTTCTGCAATTTCAGCATATCTTTTTTTATTAAAGCATAGATTTATTGGGTGATATCTATTTGGCTTTCCTAATTTTTCGCATTTGAAGCAAGGTTTTTTTTCTATTTGCTTATAATCACTCTTTCTTTTTTCTAAAGCATGTGAGTTTTCTTTTATATTTGTTTTATTAATATAGGAATACTCTGAATCTAATTTCTGTAAAAAGCTTATTAAGTAATCTGTTCTTTTTATTTCTAATCTTTCCAATTGGTTTTGAATCTTAATTGGTAATCCAATTACTATATGATTTATTCTTGTTTTTTCTGGCATTTCGAAATCAGCATCAATTAGCAATTTTTCTTTTTTAATTGCATAGTCTACAAATGAGCCGTTTATATGTTCATATTTATAGGCGTATCTTATTTGAGACCATCCTCTTTTTGTAAAAACTAGTAAAAATGAACTAACCCATTCTGGCCATGCATCATGCTCAAATTTTTTTATATTTAGGTCGTACCAATTTTTAGGCGTTCCATTTAAGAAATATTTTAACGCTTGTATTTTTAATCTATGATTTATTATATTGTTTCTAATACATTCTTTTTCAAACGAATTTATCCATTCACTTGCATCTTGATCTCTGCCATAGAATATTTCTAAATTAAACTTTTTTTCTATGTTATGTAGTGCATTAATATTTTCATCGACTTCTATTTCACTATTTTTGGGCGTGTTAATGGATTCATTATTTACTTCTTCCAATAAACAGCCTTTGAAAATGAAGTTTTCATCTTTATCCATGTATAATGATTTTATCTCAGGCGTCCATGTTAATTTTATGTTTCTAAAGTTTCCAGATTTTGACATACCTTTGATTGCTGCTTTAGATGCACTTAAGGCTAATATTTCCTGATGCGATTTTTCATCTCTGAATTCTTTAGGAAATTTATAAGTTGTTTGGTCCTCCGCTGCTTTGATAGAATAAACCGAAATGCCATCCTGTTGAATTTTCTTCACATGGATTATAACCCTTGTTGTCATCTTGCAGGAGTGAATTTTGATTTGTAATAAGGTTTATTCTTCCCCGTGGGGTTTTGAGAGGTAATTAAAGATTGATTCAGCTATAAAGAAGAATATATTGTCAGAAATATTATTTACATATATAATACAATATTGTTTGAATGAACATGATTAATTACCTATAAAGAAGAATCAAAATTCAATGTCCTTTATTTATTCTAAATATAATTTAGAATAATAATATATTTACAGTGTTACAATTTATTCTATTATAATATTAAATTCTTATAAGACTCTATATAATGCTATATTATAAAATGATATCAAAAGACATGTTAAGGTTAGATATTTGATTCTTCTCGTCTCCTTCTGAGGGCGTTCCGTGCTTTGTCATTTTGGCGTTAATTTCAAATTTACATATATATATATATATATATATATATATATATATATATATATATATATATATATATATATAGTGAGTTTTTTTATCTTGAGACAGTCTTATAACTCAAAAACAGTGCATTATATGAAAAAAAGTTTCAAATAAAAGTTTATTTATATCAGGGGGAAATTAAACTAAGCTATTGTTTGTCGACCTAGAACAAGCTTTCAAGGGTATTTTGAGGTCAAGCTCTGTTTTTTAAATGGAAACCTATATGTTTCTGTACATATTCTGAATCTGCAAAAAAAGTGAACAAATTTTATTAAAACTATTTTTTTTATTCGACATCAAATAATAAAAAAATATTAAATCAATTAGATCTCAAAAAAATTCTAATAATTATTTTTAACAATCATTCAACTTAATTATCAAATAATTGTGATCAAATATTTAATGAATATTTATTTAATAATTAATTATTTAATCGTTGGACAGAAAAATATAGGGTTCTATTTAAAAAACACAACATGATCTTAAAATACCATAGAAAGCTTGTTCTAGGTCGACAAACAATAGCGTGGGTTTGAGAGTAAAACTCTCAAACCCACGCGGAGAAACCCGAAAAACCTCTAATGACATAGAACCTATCCGCGGAAGCCTCACTGAACATATATATATATATTATTTATTGGGCCTCCGAGGAGCGGGACGCCTCTTACAAGACAAAAGATTACACAAATTTATTTACAAATATTTCACAATTTCGGGTTCAGAACAAATTAATTCAGATTCAGAGCGGGTGGCTGAGAGAGCCAGGATTAATCCTGGCTCACATTTCATATTTCTTTTTTTTTTTTTTTTTTTTTTTTATTCACAAAAAATAATCATACGACACCCGCTCTCCATGTTCTTCTGCCGAAAGTGTAAAAATTAAGAAGAGATCCTCTCATCGCCCTATATGTCAAATCGTTTATTGTTTTTTGGGATATACCCAGGGCGATGAGGGACTCCACCGCTTTATGCCACCACACTCCCTTCCACGAGAGTGTGATTGCCTCGACCCTGACCGAGCCCGCCCCGACGCCAAATCGCTCCGCAATGTTATCCACCAGACTGGAGTTGGCCCTATATTTTTTAATTTTGTTTCGGTGGGCAACACCCAGTCCTGCAAGCGCGGAGACGATCTGGACGTCCAAAACCCACACCACCCCCGCCGCATCCTTTGCCACGATGTCTGGCTTTCTATTGCCCGCCGAGCTGGAGTACAAGTACTCCAACTCGACACGCATTCCCTTTTTGATCAAATCGTCAATATATATGTACATATGTTTATTTGCATCAAGCCGAGGACAACCTCTTTGTTTCTCTTTATTAAATTGAATACTCCTATAGGATAGCTTAAGCGTTGCCTTTGCTGTCAATTTGGTTGCATAATTTCAAGGGTCGTTCGTATTTTGCTTATTGGAATAAATTTTATTAAAACTGCGAGAGAAATTAATAATAAAACATTTATTCTTAAGTCTGTGACTTATATAACCCTTACTTATGAATATCTTTATTTATTAGTTATATTTCATCGCTAAAAATAAATAAATACCTCTTACGCGAATAACTTAGTGCCAGAGCAATTTTCTCATGTAATATAATGAAAATCATCAGCTGAGAATTGGAGGGACCAAGTCCACATATCCTTATTTTGTGAAATTGAAGTTCAAAGTGTTCAGATCCATTGTTTTAAAATAGACATAGTACACAACTAAAAATACATATGGGACCAAGTGGACTTGGTTCATTTTGCAAAAAGAAAGTCTTGTACATTATGAGTTAAAATTTTTTAAAAATGGTTCACTACAATTCTCAGCCGACGAATATTAATGAGATTAAAATAACTTTGAAGGAGTTCGGTGTTGGTTCTAGGTGAAACATTTTAATATAATAATAAAACTTGAGTAAGATACGAGGTAAGTTTCACAAAAAAAGAAATAAAACAAAATTGAGTTTTGAATTCGATATATTTCGGGGGTTAGCCCATCATCAGGAGTCTAAGAAAACTTTTTCTTAGACTCCTGATGATGGGCTAACCCCGAAATATATGGAATTCAAAACTCAATTTTGTTTTATTTCTTTTTTTGTGAAACCTACCTCGTATCTTACTCGAGATTAAAATATTTAATTATCTGAGAGTAGCAGAGTTGTCGATTTTTTAAGCTAGATAGATATATCAAAGTAGTACCTCACAGTAAATGGTAGGATATTGGGGTTCAATGTAGAAGCTAGGCGGGTTTACAGTGCTCTAAATCGGTTCTATTTCGGGCTTAAGGGATAAAAGTAGTACTTAAATTTCGACTCGGGTATCCATATGCTTATTTATTGGACCCAATGCTCTTTTTCCCCTCTATTGAGTCATTTCTCTTTTATTGTTAAAACGTTCAAACAGATTAGTTGCTAAAAAGTTTCAAAAAGGTTATTTTTTCGATTCCATCCCCTAATTGAAAAGTCACCGCTCGCCACAATATATATACATGGTCCTTATTTTGTGTATTTTCGAGTTTTTACGCTGGCAGAGGCTCATATGGTTCGAAATAAATAAAAAAAAAATATCTTCCAAGTTTCAAGTCCCTATCTCAATTTTAACCTGTGCCTCAGAGCGATGCAAGTTTCCCATCTAAATAACATGGGGCCTTTGGCATTGAACGATCAATTTTTTATTCCGGCCAAAGCAATATTTCAAAAAATTTGAATCTCTGTAAACTTTACCCTTATAATAGTAGCTATCCTTCAGAGTTTTTTCAGATTTGTAGCTATTATAATTTTGGAGTCTATAACTTACTAACACTAAGATATGGCAGAATTTTATCTAGCTGTAACTCCAAAATTATTATAACTAAAAATCTGAAAAAACTCTGAAGGATAGCTACTATTAAAAATGTAAAGTTTACAGAGATGCAAATTTTTTGAAATATTGCTTGGCCGGAATAAAAAATTGATCGTTCAATGTCAAAACCCCCATGTTATGTAGATGGGAAACTTCCATCGCTCTGAGGCACAGGTTAAAATTAAGATAGGGACTTGAAACTTGGAAGATATTTTTTTTATTTATTTCGAACCATATGAGCCTCTGCCAGCGTAAAAACTCGAAAATACCTAAAATAAGGATCACCGTAATATACATATACTAACCGCAAGGCCCTCCTTCGGCGGTCCTCTTGCTAGCCAGGAGGACGCCCCCTGGACACCCAGCCCACGAACCCCACCCTCACCCCCCACTCTCACCCACCACACCCTCGAAACCCACCCAGCACCCCCACCCCTAGACCATGCCCCCCAACACTCCATCCGCCCCCAACCCCCTCTAGCACTCTAATTTTCATTCGTGTGCCCCCCCAAACCCCTTCTGGGGTCAAAATATCAAAACGTTATATAGCTAAAAACGTAAGTTAGAAGACATCTTATGTAAATATGAAATTTCATAATAATCCCTTCAGCCGTTTTTACGTGAATCGTGAGCAACTTTTCGGAAACCACTGAAACAGACAGACAGACATACAGACAGACATACCGACAGGAATTTTGTTGAGGGTGTTTTCGTTCATAACTTTCCTTGAAACGTGTGCAACCAAAATTTGGCGTTATTTGGAGCAATGTACAGACAAAACCTTAATTTTATATATACATGTATAGATTATGTTTAAATACATCAAGCAGAGAACAACTTCATTGATTTATTTCTCCTTTAAAATTTGTTCAATTTTTCTTTAATTTTTTTAAATAATCCCTCGGCTGAATTTCGACCATTGAACGTGCAATTTCTTGCTTTAATCGTACAATATAGGTATCAAGGAAAGGTTGTTGAAATGTCCGAGGTTGCTGCCAGACAGGCAGGCAGTTGGTTTCTCTCTCAAGAGAGAGAGAATCGATTCTGCATCTGCAAATGGCAGGTGTAGGTTTCTCTCTCTCCCTTTGACTGTTGAATGAAGAGCCAAAGGCATTAAGACCAAGTATAGACACGTCTGCCTCATTTATATTATATTATCTTCCTTCCTTTCATTAATCATAATGTACAGATTACAGCACTAGCGCCGGCGCCGGTGTCATATAACTTCACACCTCACCATACAATAAATTTATTTAATTTCAACACAAACGGCTTGATTAAAGGAGCTCGAAATTCGTTTATAAGATTCTACCATGCTAGATTGACCCAATGACACCAAATTATTAAATAAAAGCATATTATTTATGATAACTTATCTAGTCTTATTAAACGAGCAAAAATTAATGAAAATAATAATAAAAATATCAATTATAAATTAATTAATACCTGGAACCACCGAGCGATGCACGGTAACCCCTGACACCCCCCCCTCTCAAAACCACACAGCTCTCCCCCACCCCACCCCAACTGCGCCTTCCACCACCGGATCCCCCACAACTGCACCCCACCTCCTGCACCTCCCACATCTACCCCACCCCGCACCCAGTTTTTACATTTCTACCTTTCTAATTTTCTACATATAATGTGTATATTTGTTTACTTGTACACCAATTTGCCCACATTCGTTCATATTGATAAACATTATAAGAAAATAAATAGGAAAATATTAATAAAAAACATAATCGTATAGGATCTGAAATAAAAACATAAAATTAAATAAGATTTGTTTCCAAGTTATATAAAAAAAAGCCACTTCAACCACTTTATTTGTAAACACACCTGTAATGCTACGATTTAGACACCTGTTAATTAAAAACAAACAAAAAATTCCTAATTTTAATTTAATATATTAATATTTGCTATAACCTATTAGTGGGTTTTAAAATTAAAAAAAACAATTAATAAATAAAAGATAATTGAAAAAAATGTAAACAAACTTTTTTATCGAGATTTTCATCTATCAATAATTACTTTAATTAAGAAAAGATCAATTAAGATTAAATTTGTCGAGCTACAGACCTAGCCAGATCGCTTTCTCGTCCTCAAAACTTGTTAATAGAATTTGTTTTATCAAAATCGATAGAGCCGTTTTGAAAATAGAGCTAAGATACAAATATACAAACAAATATATATATATATATATATACAATTTTTGCTCGTTTAATAAGAGTAGATAGATTAGAAATCTGGTGTTGGTGCGAGGTGAAACAGATTATAATAAAAGTAAAGTAAAAATATATTAAATTAGGGAACGAAGAAAATATTTTTATATTATAGATAAAAGGATCCCGGGATCTTCGCATGTGCGCCGCGATCGAGTGGGAGGCGTTTGGATATAGTAAAAATATATTTTTTGAAAAATTATTATTTACTATGAGTTATTTACTAGGGTCACTTCTTATATGTGAAACAAGTGTGCTAGTAAATAACTCATAGTAAATAATAATTTTTCAAAAATATATTTTTACAATTAAATATCCCAGCGCCTCCCATCAATCGCAGACTCCAAAGGTCGAAAATACTGTTCTCTTCACTCGGGGTGCGACCACAAAGAGGCCGTGCAAAGATCCCGGGTTCGAGCCCCGGCTGATCCTTTTGTCTGTAATAAAAATAATATTTTCTTCGTTCTCTAAATTTAAATATATTTTTACTTTTTTTTATCAATTATAAAAAAAATTTAATATACTTACTGTAAACTCCAGATTATCCAGGCTAATGGTGGGGAGAGCCGGCACGTATAATCGAAAAACACGGATAATCCGCGAACTATAATTATTATTTTTCTATAAAAAAAATTTTTAGAAAAAAAACAGACTTCAAGAAAACTAAATGCAACAAATAAAATAATATGAACTCGAAAATTATTATTTCATTTGCTGCATGTAATTTTTTGAATTCGGTTAATCAATGGGACCCTAGAAGTCTAAAAATGCAAAAAAAACTCACCGCCCAAAATGGGGGGGGGGCGAAGGGTCAAAAAATGAAAATGTAGGCCCTTATATGAAACTCAACCAAATTTTGTATACATAATCAGTGGGCCCCCAGGAGTCTAAAAATGCAAAAACTAACCTCCCTCCCCTACATGATTATAAATAATTTTATTAAATATTAAATATAAGTGAGGGGCCTGGTTGTATGCTAAAGTCAAATGAATGGCCACATCAGAACACGTCAGCTTATTTATTGTTATTATGAATTATAAATTAAAAATTCCCTATATATTTACGGAATTTTTTCCAAAAAATTTTCTCAAATTTGAGAAATGAACAAAACTCTTTAACATTTTCACTTAAATTATCAACAAATTTAAAATAATTAATTAACAAGTTAAATAATAAAACATTAATGAGATTTAAATCATATATTTTTTTAATTTATTTTTTATTAATTAATTATATAATATATCTTCTCTAGCCAGATATACTTTATTAATACAACTTTGGTTATATGTAGTATATAATTTTAATGTTCGTAGCTTAATGGGAAGTTCAGCTATACGAAGGATCCAAATATGTCTTCAATTATTCCTGTAAATAGAAGTTGTGTATCTTACCAGAGAAAACTTTGCTTAAACTAAATTAAACGTAACTTTAAAAATCACAAGTTTGGAAATTTCTTGCACTTAGCCAGGAAAAAAAAATTCTACGAATAGTTTTTATTTTTTTTTTTCATCAAATAAAGTAAAGATACTTGACCCCTATGGACCGGGGGTAGAATATGTCCATAGTATCCCCTGCTTGTCGTAAAAGGCGACTAAACGGGGTTGGAGGTGAGCCTTACAAGCTCAATTCTGTAAAAAACTTCCCATTTACGGAAGCAAGTATTTGCTTCTAGTAAATGGGAAGAAGAATAGTATTAAGGACACCTGGATTAAACAAAACTAATACATTAAAATTCTAAAAAAGAAAAAAACAAGCATTATTCTTCTACGAGAATCTTCTCATATAAGAGTCTTGTAATTATATGTTTATAGGCTGCTTCGCAGCCTATAAACATATTAACCTTCCGTTCAATCAGCGAGTAGCAAAACCGGTTGTTTTCTTCTTTGGAGAGCCTCTCCTTGAATATTTCTATTCTTAAAGGTAATAGGGAAATGGGTCTATATATATTAAACTCACTGGGTAGGTGGAGATTCCGGGGGGTCTGACTTTTTCATACCTCAAACAAATTTTTTAGAGAGTTTCAATGAAATTCCAAATTTTGGAGGATACAATAAAATTTTTGTCATATTTTAAATAAAACCGAATTCATTATAAAGGCTTCTTTGATGAGAAATTAATTTAAAACCGATATTGTTTAAATGGGTTTTATTATAATTTTACGATAATCTAATGAAATCACCTGATTGGAGACTTAAATATGGTCTAATTAAATGAATGTAATGAACTAAAAACTTAATTATTATAAATTAATAATGAAATTAACTTTTTAATTATTTAACATTCAAAGCAAAGATGACATTTAAAAGGCTTATTTTTTGAGCGGCGTCTCAAGGAGCTCGATAGCTCAGTGGGTTAAGTGACCATTTCTAGACTAATTAAATACAATTTAATTGTTAATTTATTTATTCAGACTCATTCAGGTTCGATCCCAATCCATGCGTAATATCTAGAATTTTTTTTATTACAATATAAAAATTTATTTTATTATCATTTGCAATGTACAACACAATTTGTCAAAAGAACAAATAACACTGATGAACAAATTCAAATTTTTTTCTCTCCTTTAAACAAAAATAAGTGATTAGTTATAATTCGACCCCTCTGAATCCAAATCTGAAAGTAAAAATGCTGTATCACCTAACGTTTTTCTTGTATTTTAATTTTTAGTTTTTAATAAAAATTTAATTCCCTTTGTAATAATACTTCAAAATTTTAAATTATTTTTTTGTTTGCTCATAAAATAGGATTTAAATATTTAATATTAAATTAAAAAAAAAAAAAGAAATATATAAAGGACCAATTTTGACTGTTCAATGAAGAAATTTCATGCAAAAAAGGAAAAAACACATTTTTACTAGTATTTTCAAAATTTCTTTCTTGAACTCTGCGGTTTGTAATTGCCACCATAAATCTCTCCCATGAGGTTCCAACAATAGTCTGCCAACATGTTTTGTACCGATTTTTCTGCATATCTTTTCCTCAGGACAGAAATATCCTGGTGAAATCCCTGGCCGCATTCTTCACTAACAGCGCCCAAATTAGGGGGAATATGTCCAAATACTAATCTAAAAAAAAGTGAATTTTCAAGTTCATATTGCACCCATGCACTGATAGCACTTCAACAAGTACTTTGTAGTTGTCAGCTATCACATTTCCAAAAAAAATTACAGCATTCTTTGTCTGAAAGCTAGCCTTGCGCATTTCTCTCTCACGGATTTGCAGCCCGATAAATATGCCTTATTTTAACTTACTATCGAGTTTAGGAAATGTTTTTCTCAAGTACCCAAAACCCTCATCGTGTGTATCCAAAGCCTCAACCAAATTTTTCATCAGCCCTAACTTTCTATGCAACGATAGTAACAAAATTCTGACTTTCTCAAGTAGAGTGTGATTCCTAACACTCTTCTGTCCAGGAATTAAGTTTTTAGGCAAGGGGTACTGATATTCCCATTAAGCAACAATACTACTTTTAAACTATTCTTAGATGAATCTAAAAAATAAACTTGTTTGTGGTGTGAGTCCTTCCAATTTAAGTGAATGGTATAGCATAGTAATAAGATAGCTACCGTTGACACTTTATTTTTATTTATTTAGTAGTTATATTAATATAGCTATTTAATATTGGTTTTAATCACAGCTAAAACACATGTAGTTATTTAACAAATAAGAAATGTAATGTTGATAGAGAGACAAAGTTGCAAAAGTTGATTCAATTGCACAATATTGTCGATATATTAGATAAATTTAAATTTGGTTGTGTATTCTACATATATATTATAGAAATTATTAATATAAAATCCGCTATTTCATATCATTAATACTTTATGAATTATATGAATTCAAATGAGGGCTGGATAGACTTTCAAATAAAATAAACTGCAACAGATCGTTGCTAAACTTTATCCAAATTCATTTGAATTATTAATATGTTTATTCCTTTATTATTAATCAGATATCACTTTGAATTTGCAGTTCATGTTGACTTTAATTCAAAAATAATGATCGATTATCATTTAACAGTCGAGGAATAACCATTCTACATTCGATTTTTGACATTTCGGTTATTATTGGTAAAGTGAAGACATGGAGGAATCGACTTAAAGTCAAAAATAACGATCGATTCAAATCTAATAATAGAGAATAACCTTATTGCATTCCATTTTTGATGTTTTGACTATTAATGGCAACCTCTACTAAAAACGTGGAGGAATCGACTTGAAATCAAAAAGACTAAATTCTTTTATGCTTTTATGGCAAACAACTCAAGCTTGAGTTGTGATGATCTTGTTTATAATGATGGGCCAAAAAAAGGATAACATACATCCATACATCCGCACCCACTAAATGAAAAAATCACACTTTTTGGCCTTTGGACGAGACCCCATGTAATTTTTGGCAAAACCGTCACGTGCTAAAATTAAAGCTAATTGAATACTACAATTTGTGACTTTAATTGACACCATGGGTTCCGTAGTCATTACCTGAGGACCCTTTAAAGTCACGCTTGCCGCGAGACCGATTACAATACTTTTCCCATGCTTCGCATTGGATAAAGTAAAAAGAAAGTCTAAGTTAACCCCGCTGCGGAGACCTGAAACCATTCAACTATAAAACTATAAAATGTGGGTGTTCCGAAAAAAATCTAGGTGATTGAGGAAAATGGATGCGATATTTGTTATCAGGACATCTGAATACATAAAGATCACTTGGTTTTATTTAAAGGAAAATTTCATTGTTTATCAGTGTAATTGTAAATAAATAAAATGTCATATACATATATATAAAATATATATTACAATTTTCGCATGTTTAAAAAGAATTAAGTGGCGTGCTGAACGTTGCTTTTCTTTAGTTAAAAATGATACGCCCTCCGTACCAAATTATATGCTACATTTGTTTCGAGAATTGAGTTCCAATTTAAATGCTTTATTTCAATATTTTTACTTTATCCAATGCGAAGCATGGGAGAAAGTATTGGAATCGCTCTCGCGGCAAGCGCGACTTCAAAGGGTCCTCAGGTAAAGACTACGGAACCCATGGACTCAATTAAGGTCACAAATTGAAGTATTCAATGAGATTGAATTTTAGCACGTGACGGTTTTGCCAAAAATTACCTGGAATCTCGCCGAGAGGCCAAAAAGTGCCATTTTTTTTGGAAGTGCGTGCGGATGGATGGATGGATGGATGTATGTGTGTGTGTGTTATCGTTTTTTTCGTCCACGAATTTTTCCACACCGTTGCATCGAATGAATTGAAATTGAAAACCTACCAGTATTTTAACAAAATGAAGCGCTGATTAGTTTTTGGTACATATCGGTCCACAAACATTAGTACTTTATTTCAGTACTTTTTTAGTTTTTTCTAAATATCTTGAAAATGACTTAACCAATTTTGATGAAATTTAATATCCTAATTAAGTACCTTGGGAACCACAAAAAAGGTCAAATAAAGTTTTTAGTAAAATTATATTTTAAAGTACTTTACTCTAGAACATATTAATATTTCAAATGAATTTGGATAAAGTTTAGCAACGATCCGTTGCAGTTTATTTTTTCTACTTTTCATAAATGTAGCATTTATTTTGGGACAAATATTTCGAAGCAACATTTTTTACACTAATTTGGCACCGATGTTTTACTTAAGGGGGAGTACTTGTCAAGCTAATATTAATGAATAATAGCATATCAACCTAAATTCTCTGAAAAATATTAAAACAAAATTATAAAATCTTCACTACCAATAACACTGCCCGACAAAAATTTAAAAAAAAAATTTCCCCGTAAACCTAACAATGGATTCCAGTAGAGTTTTCTACGCTGAATATCATGCAAATTCCCAATTTTTAAAACATAGGTCAGAGTTTTGAGATATTATCGGTCAAAATGACGAAAATGGCTATTTTGACCTATTTTCGAGTCCCATTAAATATTAAACAGCAATATTTGAAATCAAAATATTTTGTTGACGTAATAGAAAACAGATTCCTCTTTGATTTTCAAATTACCTTTTTGTTTTAGCTCAATTAGAACTCGAGTTATAACTAAAAAACTAAGACTTTATGTTGTTATCTATGTTTATTATCCTTTATAATCTTGTAGTTTTAGTTTTTTAGTTATAAATCGAGTTCTAATTGATCTACAAACAAGTGGTAATTTGAAAATCAAAGAGGAAGCTGTTTTCTATTACGTCAAAAAATATTTTGATTTCAAATATTGCTGTTTAATACTTAATGGGACTCAAAAATAGGTCCAAATGGCATTTTTCGACATTTTGACCCATAATATCTCAAAATTCTGACCTGTTGTAAAAAATCGGGAAATCTCATGATAATCAGCGTAGAAAACTCTACTGGAATCCATTAGTTTGTCACATTGTAATTAGTAGAAAAATATTCAAATGTAACAACTAATTTGTGACGGAGTGAATATATTAATATTATTTTTACTTTATCCAATGGAAAAGGTTACGGAACCCATGGACTCATTCAAAGTCACAAATTGTAGTATTCAATTAGGCTGAATTTTATCACGTGACGGTTTTGCCAAAAACTACATGGGGTCTCGTCCAGAGGCCAAAAAGTGCGACTTTTTTTATTTAGGCCTTAGGGATGTATGTATGTATCGTATGTTACCCTTTCATTCCGTCCACAATTTTTTCCACACCGTTCAACCGATTGAAATGTAATTGAAAACCTACCATTACTTTAACAAAATAAAGCGCTGATTAGTTTTTGGTACATATTGGCCCACAAACTTTATTACTTTAGTCCAGTATTTTTTCTAAATATCTTGAAAATTGCTTAACCAATATTAATCAAATTTTGTACCTATTCTATTTACCTAAATATCTTGAGAAGGTCAAAAAAAAATTATATAAAGATTTTAATAAAATTATATTTTAAAGTACTTTAATCTACAGTAAACAAGTATTTTTTTTAATTCTTTAAAATGTATTTATTTGATCGGTTTAATATAGCTCATTTAACCTTTTGTAAGTTAGAATGGATAGGCTACTCTCTGTGAAATACTAAAAATTTGGGAGGAAATTTTATAAGTAATAGCAACTGGGTTATTTTCTCATCCGTTACCTTTACTCAAGACATAGAGAAAATTAAAAATCAAAAATAACCATCGATTCTCATCTTATAATCATTCTACGTTGGATTTTTGAGGTTTCAGTTATTATTAATTACCAGTGCTGAAGATATGTTGGAATCGGCTTAAAATAAAAATTAGCGATCGATTCTCATTTAATACTTGAGGAATAACTAGATTGCATTTGTGAGGTGTGGATTATCATTAGTAACAACTGCTGAAAACATGAAAAAGAAGAAAAAAGAATTTAGTCTTTTTGATTTTAATTCGATTCTTCCATGTTTTCAGTTACCAATGATATCGAAACGTCACAAATGAAATGTAAAATGGGAATTCCTCAAGTATTAGATGAGAATCGATGGCTATTTTTGAGGCAACATTGATTTTAAATGGCCAGTGTTATCTGATTAATAATAAGGAATAAAAACATTAATATCAATTTCAAATTACTATACGGATAAACGATTCGTTGCAGTTTATTTATATATTTATTTATTTTTAAATTAATTAAAAAATAATTCAATTGAATCTCATGAATATTTTCTTCTAAAGCTTTTTATATTAATAAATTATAATTTTTATTAATTCGATCTTAGTAATGTTTATTTCGAAAGATTAAATTTCGGGATTTATAAATAATTTTTAGGAAAATTCCGTTATTTATTAAATATATACGGAATTTTTTATAAAAATAAAAATAATTAAATAAAGTTTTCATTTAAATTCTTATTCTTGAATTAGACAATTCAAAAGTGTGACTGCAAATTTTAAATTACTGTAACTTACATACGTTTTTAAGGGTTTAGCTTACTATTGAACTCATAATATCATTTCAATTGTTATCTTTATAGGTTTATTAGCTTAGGACAATACAAATTCAATAATACAAATACAATTCAAAATACAATTTCAATATTTACTGAATCCTCCCTTTCGAGCAATCACATTTTGTATGCTTTTTTTGGCTATTTCTTCAAGTGCACGTGTATTGTGCCATGTTTTAATAATATTTTCTATCAAGTCCCTTTTGTTGGTAATTATTTTATCTTTGCAAATTTCTTTTTTTAGGGCAGCCCTTAGATTTTTGATTGGTTTGAGGTCTGGTGAGTTGCCAGGCCAGTCCAAAAGCGTTATTAGACTAGATTACTATACTCGATTTTTTGTAAAGTTTGAATGAAATAAATTTACTTGATAAAAATCATTTGAGTATAATAATTTGGCCACCCACTGTATACGATATACTTCAATCAATTGAATTAAATATACCATTTTTACAAATAAATATGAATAGAAATAATCCATGATAGAATTCTGAAAGAAACGTTCCTGGACCCTTAGACATTTTATTAAAATAAAATTAAGGCAAACATGGTTTTCTTTAAAGAAAAATCCATTATACTATATACGTATATTGTTTTATATATTATAAATAAACCAGCATAATTTCAAGTTCATAGGGTGTCTGGACGTACCCCGTTACGATGAGTGAGTGAGTGAGTCACTGACAAAACTCTCACTTCTATTTCCAAAACTGTTATAAAAAAATCTTAAAATTTACACACGAGCATTGTTTTTAAGAACATGTATAATTTTCATGTTCTTAACTTAATGGGAAGTTTAGCTAAGAAGGGTACAAATATGCTCTAAATTATACCTGTAAATAGAAGTTGTGCTTCTTGTGAAGACTTGGTTTAAATTAAATTAACTGGAACTTTAAAAATCCCAAGTTTAACCACTTGTGAATTTCTTCTAATTAACCTGTAAAAATTCTATTTTCTACGGAACTTTCTTAATTTTTCATTAATTAGTGTATATATATTCTTGACCCCTATGGACCGGGGGTAGAATAGGTCCATAGTATCCCCTGCTTGTCGCAAAAGGCGACTATAAATGGTTGAAGGTGAGCCTAACAATCTCACTCGGTAAAAAAACTTCCCAGTTACGGAATCAATCGTTTGCTTCCATAACTGGGAAGAAGAATACTATTAAGGACACCTGGATTAAACAAAAATAATATTAAGATTCAAAAAAAACAAAAAAAAAACAATCTTCTATGAGAAGCTTCTCATATTTGAGAGTCTTGTATTATAATTGTACAATAATTTTAAAAAATGTTTCACCAAGTACCAAAACCAAAATCCTTAAAAACTATCATATGATAAGATGCCGCCGCCGTGGTGTAATGGTCAGAGTAACTGACTGGCAACCCGGAGGTCTCAGGTTCGATTCCCGGCTATACCCAGACATTTTTTCTGTAAGTATAGGGTCTGGTAATAAAAATTAAGTGGGAGATAAATTTAACCGAATTTATCGCGCGGAGAATTTACCACTGCTCGAAGCCCCTAAAACCTTAGTAAATTGGATATTGAATTGTATCTAAGTTTCTGAGATTGGCTCGTGATCCCGGCTTCTTTTCCTTCTACTCTGTTCTTTTCACGATGGAGGGGCCAGCCCATACAGGCCTTTAGGGGATCCACCTTCTGGTGTATCTCCTTCTCACATCAATATCATTAAAAAAAAAAAAAAATTTAAATGTTTAAATATAATTATTTTCTTCTTCTTGTGATTTATACTAGGTTTGTTTTCTTTTTGTAAACTTGCTGCAAATCTACTGTGAAACATTAAATTAAATGTTACATCCTTAAAATGGATTTTATTTCCAAGATGTTGTTATAATCCTTGGTTTTATGTTTCTACCCTTTTCCCAAGGATTATATAGTTGCTCAGATACAAGTGCTACAAGCTGTTGTTGTTGCTGTTATCCTATTATATGAACAAATACACTTGCAAATTAATTATCACAACTCGAGACATTTTCGTCTCAAAATAATTAAGTGAATAACTAATCCGTATAAATACTAAGAATATATTTAGGTTATTTATTTCCGGATAAAACGCTCTTTTTCTGTAAGAATATATCATATGTCATAATAATACTAGAATACTAATTTTTAAATCAATGGAGATTTGATGAACAAGCATCCTAATATGTAGATATATATAGTACTTACTAATTGACTTTCGCGACGACGCCCTCGTGACGTTTTTAATTTAAAACCCCACTAATAATTCATGACAAATAACAATTATTACAATTGGGAAATTTAAACTACATATTATTTTAAAACCCAATGCAGAGTCTAAGGGGCGTAACTCTCTGGCCATCAAAATATGTGCCTAAGGCGGGCTTCGCAGCTGCTACAATATAATTGCCTTTTCATTTATGTATCCTTAAAAATTTAGCAAAATCGAATTGAACATAAGTCATTTCTTGCATTCATATAATTTTACTACCTGTCACCTGTAATTCAATTTCTTATCTATATTATTTTAATAAATAACTAATTTGTTTTTCTCTTTGTTTCAGGTAAGCTGATTATTTTTCTCGTTCTTCTACTTATCTATATCTACTCATATACAATAGAAAAACGTGAGTATTATACAATAGTGAACGACTGATATTTTTTGTTTCAATAATTAATCGGATAATATAATTATAATTATGACCCTTTACTGGTAAAATAGTGCAGTGTGAATATGGCTAGTTCATACATTAGATGTAAATCTAATACGTCATAATGGCGTAAGAGTCAAAAGGAGTGAATTTTGTTTTTATTGGATGTGGCCAACTTGGCTTCGCTTTCAATATCTACCTGGACTAAATAGAAATAAAAATTCCTGTGAGATTACTTGTTAAGAAAAATGATTTTTAAGAAAAATAAAACCGACTTCAAAAAAATTAAATGCAACAAATAAAATACACTAAAAGGTATAAAATAATTATTTTCTTATTTAGTTACAACTAAACGACGAAATATTAACATGAAATTACTTTTTAAAGTCGGTGCCAAACATATACCTTTTATGAATCGCACTCGACGGATCTTACTTAGTACGTTTGGAGGGTAAGCTCACTTATAGGTATAGTTTGTTTTGGTACCGACATCAAAAACTAATTTCATGTTAATATTTCGTCGTTTAGTTGTAACTAAAGAAGATAATAATTATTTTATACCTTTTAGTGTATTTTATTTGTTGCATTTAATTTTTTGAAGTCGGTTTTATTTTTTTCTTAAAAATTATTTTTATTTTTCTCTTTTTAGTGATGTTATTAATAGTGATCATATCATCAGAACTTGACCAAATTAATATGCCACCATCCCTAAAATACCCCTTTCTAATAAAAAAAGAATCATCGAAATCGGTTCATAAACAAAGAAGTTAGGCCTGAATAAACCTAACAAAAAAGGTCTAATACCAATAAAAAAAATGGGACCAATCGGAAACTAGACTGAACCCAATGCAAATTTTTTTTTCAAAATCGGTTCACAATTGGCGGAGATATGAGGTAATATAGACACACAAAATAAAAAAAAAATTCAGTCGAAGAGAGAAAATCCTCCTTTTTTGACGTCGGTTAAAAATTACCATTCTTTAATCCACTACACCTACGAAAAAATTAAACAAACAAAAATTGTTAAAATAACAAAATTCAATTAGTAAAAGTCTTACTATTTATTTATTAATTATTTAAAATTATTTAATGAGCAATTATTTTATTATATAGAATCAGTTTCTCGAAAACAGCTATAACGATTTCAATAAAAAATTACGGAATACGGAGGCGTAGGGGTTTGGGTGGAAATTTTTTTCTCCCAGGGTCTTATCACATGTTAGTTATTCACAGGTGGGTTCTTAAAATATTTCCATTTAGACTGAGAGCTAGTGGACATTTTGGACGATTATTTGAGAATGCAAATTACATATAGCTCATACTGTTGATCAACACACACCTCGAAAGTGAAATTCTTACTCGCCCAATCCATTCTATTACAATTTTTCTTAAAAAGTAAAATAGAGGGGTTTGATAAAAAGGGGTCGACTGTCAAAGAAGTTTATCGACCACTGCTTTAAACTAACCTCGTATTAAATTTCAAGCATTGTTAACTCTGGTAATTGGAGGTGAATAGTGATATCTTAAAATTAAACCAGGTTTGTGTAATTTTTGAGTTTTTTTTTATACTACAGGAATGTATTAAGAAATTTCATAGGGATTTTAATTCTGGGCATCTTTCGTATTGACTAGTGCATGTTTATATTAAAATCAATAAGGAATAATCTATTTTCAAATGATTTTTTACATTGAATTTCTTTATAATAAATAAATAAACAAATAATAATAAAAATGAATTTAATACTTTGGTCATCACGACAGGCAGGTTGTTTTGTTGACTTCTCTCAATGAACTCGAAAAGTTAAGTGCTTTACGGTAGATCCTAAATTTTACGCAGCCTTGAGGAAGAGCTGAAACGTAGATTGCCAATATTCAGGCGTTTTGGTGCGTACAAGGCTAGACTTTTTCTTTATTAGTAATTTAAATGTTTTCAAAAATTGTTTAGCAATAACCTATACAAATTTAAGTATAGATATATAATAATATATCAATATATCTATGTATGAGCCGTTCAGAAGCCAATCCAATTAAATGACTTGATTTAACAATATTTTTGACATCATCAATGGTCATTTACCCCTAAAAACGACTGGATTCGGCGAGTAAGAATTGATGATCACACTACAGTATGGGATATGTTATTTGCATTCTGAAATGATCGTCCAAATTGTTCACTAGCTCTGAGACTATTTATCTTTTGCTTCCACACGGGCAATGGACACGGGCCAGATCATTTTTTTCTTTATTTGGAGAGATGTTTTGGACTGGTTCTCTTGGTTATTTTTAGCCGACTTATCATTTTAACAAATACTATAAATAGTCCAGTCAAATTGTGCTCAAATGGGTCCTTATGGGGAAAGTTTTGGTGTAGTTCTGATTTTTTAAATATATGGTATATGTTTTTTCGGGCGCTGAATCCAAATCTGAGGTCTCCCACCAAAATTTCGTGACGCAACTTTGTAGAAAATGCAAAAAATGTGAAAATTTCCATTTTTTGACGGTTCTTTGCTTATAACTCAGAAACTATCAATTTTTCGTAAATACTTTTTATTTGCAAAATAAATATTTATAAATCTAAGAGTTTTATCAAAAAAGTGGTCCAAATAAACGTTCAAGGTAATAAAATTTCCTAGAGAATGAGATAGTAATCAAGTTTCTAGGATGAGTGGTTTTCATTTTATGAAGGAAAAACTGCGATTTTATGCAAAAAATTGCAGTTTTTCAAAACTTCAACCTTATAATAATTTAATGTAATGGAAGGCAGGCCAGGGGTAGTGAGGAAAGAAAAAATTAACACATATCAAATAAGGTGTAATTTATTGGTATCCTTCCTCCTTTCCTTTCAAACCGACGTTTCGGAGGATTTTTCTCTCCTTCTTCAGAGTCTACAAATCAATATTACAAAATTATAAAAACGGGGTTGGTCATCATTCATTTCAACAATAAAATAATACAATTATAAATACAATGTAAACAGCCAGATTATCAATAGAAAAAAATATATAATTAACTCACATCAAAGGGTCAATGAATGAAACAAATAAAATGTTTCCTTCTTCTCTCCACAGTAGTGTTCAAAACTTTCTTCTTTTTTAGCAAAAGCATAAAAAACAATTTTTTTCCCTCCTTTTCTTAATTAGATAGATAAATGGCTTTGGAATCTAACATATATAGACCATACCCCTTCCAAGAACCTTCAACCTTATTGCGGCACGGATTACCATTTATCCAAATAAGGTGAAACTTTGTTTTAATTGTAGAAAATTTAATATAGTTTAAAACTATATAGAGTTGTTTTTGTTGAAAACGTACTCCTTCATAGTCAAAATGGGAAAATATCGAAAAAAAGTGCGAGTTTTTGGGTGCCGAGGTCGAAAACTTGGATTTTGCGCTTGACTCCGAACGGTTGGTCGGAGAAAAAAATCTAAACAATAAAATTTGTAGGAAATTTTATGACCTTTCATTTTACAAATAAAAACTATTTACGGAAAGTTGATAGTTTCCGAGTTGTAGGCGAAAAACTGCCAAAAAATGGAAATTTTCACATTTTTTTGCATTTTCCATAAAGTTGCGTCACGAAATTTTGGTGGGAAATCTGAGATTTGGATTCAGCTTCTCAAAAAACATATATATGCAAAAAATCAGAACTACCCCAAAACTTTCCTGATAAAAACACAATTTGACTGGAGTAGAATATATTCTCTACCCGAAACCTTTGTTTTATTAATAAACGTTTAATGATTGTTTTAATAATGAAATGAACCATATATAATAGTATAAAAAATAATCAAAAATATATATTATTTAACCAGAGGTTTCGATTTTGAGAAAAAAATATCTAATCTCTATCTCTCTTGTAAGACAAGAAGTCCTGAGTAAAATGGATGATGATGACGGGTGGTTTTATATTAAATGTTGATCTATGTAAAACTCGATCTCTTGTCTTCTCGGGTCTGGTTAGGTGTTAGGATGTCTTTCTTTTTCGCCATTTATGAACACTCGTCCATCATCCATTTTTACCCGACCACCGAGGGACATCGCAGTCTCCGCTTTCTGATTATCCAAATGATAATCAAAAAGGCTTAAAAAAAGTTGTTTTTTATTAGAAATTAATAGAATAGAAAGGGTTTTTTAATTAAAAAATTATTAACAGGTGGTTGAATAAAAATTAATCTTCTGCTTGAACAATAAATAAATAATAAAACAAGTCGTTGATTAAATAAACAATAATTCATAATGAATAATTACTGAACAAAAATTGGTTCTCAAGGTACTTGAGTTATTTATTTATTATTATTATTTTTTTAATTTATCTTAGGAACTCAATGCCTATTTTAGCCAGTCGTCACACTAAAGGTTATGTATTTTTTCCATGAATGTGTTTGTATGTGTAAATTGGTGTAGTTATTAATTAATTAAAATAAAAGCTGTCAAAAGTAATAAAAAATGATAACTTTCGGTTTCTTCAAGAAAAAAATAATAATAATTATAATAATCTGATCAACCACTACTTAATCAAAAAAAATATTTTTCTTAACTTCTTCAAGTTTTTTTTAACTTTCTTTAGTAAAGAAGAACAAAAAGACGAGAAATTCCACTCTGTTATTTTTTTTTAAGTTCAAAATCCGTTATTTTCTCCGGTGAGGTTTTGAAAGTTGATCTAACTAAATTAACAAAAACATCAAACAACATTCTTGACAATGATTGATGAACCTCTGTCGAAACAAACACACAAAAACATTTAACAGTAATTAAGATATTTCAACTTAAGTTAATTCTCAAAAATGTATAGGAATTTAATACTATTCTTCTAAATAGTCCAGGTAAATTACGTGAAAAATTGGCATAAACAGGAAATAATTCTCGGTAAAGATTTTATTGCTGGAATACCTTTATTACTCCAATATTACTACCCTAAGTTTTACCCTAAATCTGTGTTGTGGAAATTTTTCTATGAGCCTCAAAATGAGAAAATTTCGGAGTTTTTTCAGTTTTTCTTGAATAACTATAAAACAGATTATCAAATCAAAAAGATATTCATTAGATAAATTAAAGCTCTTTAAATTATGCATAAAATGATAACAATTTCATCTATTTAGGTTATGTAGAACCGGTACTAGCGCCTGTCAAAAAACAGCCCCCGGGATCACTTTTGAATATCTCTAAAACTCGTACTTTTTTTTATTTTTTCCCATTTTGACCATGAAGGAGCACGTTTTCAACAAACACAACCAGTTTCTACGTTAAGTGGTTTTCATTTGATGAATGAAAAACTGCAAACTTTAACCTCGTTGCGGCACGGGTTACCATTATCCAATGAAAATGAAACTTTGTTTTAATTGTAGAAAATTTAATCTCGTTGAAAAATGTATGGAGTGATCTTTGTCGAAAACGTGCTCCTCCATGGTCAAAATGAGGAAAAATCGCAAAAAGTACCAGTTTTTGGGATATCAAAAGTGATCCCGGGGGTTGTTTTTTGACAGGCGCTAATACCTGTTCTACTTAACCTAAATAGATGAAATTGTTATCATTTTATGCATAATTTAAAGAGCTTTAATTTATCTAATGGATATCTTTTTAATTTGATAATCTGTTTTATAGTTATTCAAGAAAAACTGAAAAACTGCGAAATTTTCTCATTTTGAGATGTGTAGAAAAATTTCTCACAACACAGATTTGGGGAAAAACTTAGGGTAGTAAATTATTTCCTGTTCAAATCATAATTATTATATTTATTTTATTTAATTTGGTTACTCTGTTGAATAGAATCTTGTAATCGAATTTTGACTCACTTCTGCTGACCCAATCAATTCCTTGGTATTTTGTTCACATCTCTATATTTTCGATTAAAAATAAAAAAAATTCCGCTTCTACCATTATCATGTAGGTTGGGAATTTTCCCAAAAAATTTCCATATTTTATTTTATAAATTGAAAATTATTTTTATAAATATAATTTAAGAGTTCATTTTTAAATTAATACTAATTTTCTTTTAAAAAGACTTATGGGATTTTATTTTAATTAATAAGAAACAATTAGGTATAAAAAAGTTTAATTAATTCATTTCGTAATTTTTTTTAATTATATAAAATAGAGATATCAAATTTGTTCTTATTTGTTGTTCATAAGGAGAGAATGAGTGAATTTGTGGTATTTTCTTATTTTTTTTTAAGTTAAAGCACGTTAACTAGCTGAACTAATTAATTCACTATATATCACTATATAGAATTTCTAATATTCCGTATGTTACTAACACTTTATTTTGATATATTGTTAGTGAAAACCAGCAACCGCTAGATTACGCTATTTAACGGGAAATTAAAACTATTATTATTATGGGAGAAAATATTTTGTTTTTCGATTATTTGCTGCCAATAGAAGGTTTTCTTGTACATTTTTGGCTTTTGAGATTCTGTTTTCATATATATTTTTCGAAGACATATGTTTATTAATTTAAGGAAGATTAATTGGACGTTTTGGATATCTTCAAGATTCAATCCTCAGCACAATAACAATAAATTTTCAGAATTCTCTCTTGTTGAAGATACCATTAAATATCTTATCATAAAAAAAAAATATATATATATAATGAAACAAAAAAAATTGCGAATTCTGATACAATATAAGTAGTCGAGGGGTGAACCGCGACCTAAAATCGTGTACACCTACTTCCACTTCCACTTCCACTTTTATTTCCAATTAGAAGATAATAGATGACAATAGATTACCTAATGAATTCCAAAGTAATTCCAAATAATTCCAATCGCGGTTCACCCCTCGTAAGTAGTTCAATCTCGAACAAAAGACATTTCTAAAAATTGATATTGTACTGAGGATGGACGCTTGAATGTGTCCGAAACGTAAAATTAATAAATTAAAAATAGAAAAGAACACTTCTCAATTGAAATAATTAAATATATAGTATGTCTATAGAAAGCTCTAAAAAATTTAAATTATTATTCATTTACCACCTGCCTTCGGCGGGCATCTTGCTGACCAGGAAGCTACTGAATTTTATTTGTCATGAACTATTAGTGGTTTTTAAAATTAAAAAATATCACGTCGGCGTCGTCGCGCAAGCCGATTATTATAAGTATAAATAGATAGATATTAAATCCCTTTTGTTTCAAAAATTATAACAAATTTTGTCTTTCTAATTTTTTATATTACTTATTTATTTATTTATTCTCTATTTGCTATATTTCCTTTCTCCCTGACCTAAATACAATAATAATAAAAATAAATGAAATAAAACAAATAACAAATCCCTATAATATATTATATAAAATAAAGATTTATTACATAATCCTTGACCCTTTTGTATATGTGTGAGGGTGTTAGTGGGCGGGGGGGGGGTCGTTACCAGTTGGGATTTCCCCTGACAAAACCTTTATATACAGAGACACATTCTTCAGCCCTTTGGGACCGTATATATTTATTTATTTATTCATTCTTAACATTAACAACAACAAAAATAAATTGTATATATAAATTATCTAATTACTTTACTTTTTTATTAATTATATTATAATTAAATTAATGAAATGAAAAATGATTAAATAAATAAAATAATAATTAGAAAGATTAATGCAGAATGGAAAATTGTGAATGTTTGTTTTTGACAATTGATATCTGCCGAGGTAATTACTTATCAATACATACGTTAGAGGGATTTATTCACTTCTATAACGGCTTATATAATACAATTTCTCAATAATACCAGCCTTTATTACGTTTAATTGATAATTTGTAAATCAGGATTCAATACCACAAGTATATAATATTTTCTTTAAAATTATGTATTTTTATATTATTTCATATAATTCATATAAAAGCGAAACGTTATATAAGTGACGAGCTGCTCCAGGCGTGCCTAAGGCACGCCCTCTACAGCTCGGCCACTCAGGCAGGTCAGCCCTTGCGGGCGGCGTTTCGGCATTATTAGGTCTGTAATATATATTTGTAATATTTTGCCCCCTTTTGCCCCCACGCACTCATTTTCGCTATTGATTTTTACAGCATACATTTTATATAGTCTTAAAAACTAACATTACAAAATTTTATCTATATCAGAGAGAGTATTAATTTTTTTGCCCCCTCTCACATTTTGGGAGGTTGAAATTATTTTTTAGATATTTGCAAATAAATAATTCTCAGTTTTCGAAAGAGTAAATGTACAAAAAAGCTAAAAACTTCTATATTTTGCCCCCCCTTTCGCCCCAATAGAGTCAATTTTGATAGTTGATTTTTACAGGAATAGTTTCTTAAAGTAATAAAGAATAACTCTACAAAATTTGATTAATATCGGAGAGAGTTTTAATTTTTGCCCCCACTCTTAAAGTAATAAGAGAATAACTCTACAAAATTTGATTAAGATCGGAGAGAGTTTTAATTTTGCCCCACTCACATTTTGGATAGTTGAGGGGGTGGGGGGGGGTCGGATTACAAAAAATTTTGAAATTATTTTTTAGATATTTGCAAATAAATAATCCACAGTTTTCTAAAGAGTAAATGTACTAAAAAGCTAAAAATTTCTAAAATTTGCCCCCCCCCATTCGCCCCCATGCAGTCAATTTTAATAGTTGATTTTTTAGGAATAGTTTCTTAAAGTAATAAAGAATAACTCTACAAAATTTGATCAAGATAGGAGAGAGTTTTAATTTTTGCCCCCACTCACATTTTGGATAGTTGGGAGTCGAATTTCAAAAAATCCTGAAATTACTTTTTTAGATATTTGTATTTAGAATTTTATTAAGTAAAAATCAAGTAGATATCTTATCGTTCTTAATTGAAAATGCATAATTAGTGTAAACACATTGCAAAGATATTTTGCCCCTTTTGACCTCTTTAGGGGTCGAATTTCAAAAAGTCCTGAAATTTGTTTTTAGATATTTTAATTTAGTATTTTTATAAGTAAAAAGCAAGTAGATATTTTATCGTCCTTAAGAGATATCGCATAATCAGTGAAAACACACTTTACCCCCTTTGACCCTTAGGAGTCGAATTTCGAAAAATCCTTTCTTAGTGAGCCCCTATGTCATAGATGTAATATCCTCTCCAGATTTCATGTTTCTATGTCCAGTGGTTCTGGCTGTTTTGATGATGAGTGAGTGAGTGAGTTAGTGTATCGGGCAAAGAATTTTATATATATATAGATTAAAATAAATTTTGATTCCCGACTACAAAAAGAACCAATTTTTCATTATGGAACAGATATTTTCTCAAAATGTCTACAAATTAATGCGTAAGTGACCAAAATTTCGTCAACTCTCTAATTCCTATACCAAATAGAGTATCAAGAAGAAATTTCATATTTATATGTATTGTTTATATTTATTTTAAAAGTTGATTAGATTTTAGCTGAAATCAGACTCTCTTAGAGATATAGCTGTTGAAATTATAAAATTTTCGAACTAAAAGCCCAAGAAAGCTGAATATTTTATGAATCATTAATATACATATTTAAAGAGATGTGAATATTTATTGCGGAGCCTGAAGTAAAAACGAAAAAGCGTGGCATTCCGAAATTTGCAAGTTATTTAAAATATCAGTTTATTTATTTGTGGATTTCCATAGAAAAGTGATACGGTACCCAATTAATGTCAATACAATATTTGGCTCCCCTGTGAACTGGAGGGCTAGAATTGGTACACAGTATCTCCTGCTTTTCGTAAGAGGAGACTAAAAGGGGCCAGGTTTGAGTATTTATATGTTACAGTAAAAACCCGTTTTTAGTAAGAACTAGTTAAATCGCGTTTCACTGAATACCTTTTATGTCAACTAGAATTTACTGATGTTGGTCGAGTTTGTTTCAAATGTCTAGAATCTTCATTTTTGACCTTCCGCCTAATTTTGGGTGTTTATTTTCAAAAACTTTTTAAACGAAAATGTCAAAAATTTGAAGCAAAGTTGTAGAGGATGTAATTTTTGACATTTTCGTTTAAAAATTTTTGAAAATAAACACCCGAAATGAGGCGGAAGGTCAAAAATGAAGTTTCTAGACAACTCAGTAAATTCTAGTGAAACGCGTTTTAACTAGTAAGAACTCATTCTTACTACAAACGGGTTTTTACTGCAACATAGGTATATATTATATTCTAAATTAAAGGTTATTTTAAAATATTTTATTTTTCTTCTTCTTTTTCCAAGTGCCATTCTAGATTTCGATGGTCGACAATATGGAAAGTATCATTTTCCTGTGGATATTTTTGACACGGGTGGTTTCCCATTGCCTTCTCCTGAAAGAATCAGATTATACCCCGTCAAATATTTCCCGCGAGTCGGGCTTGAACCTTCGCTAGCTTGATTAGAAGGCATGTCCTTTAACCACTCGGCCAATCTGACCCCAATTTTTTTATCTTTACTAAACTTAAACTAATTTTTTAAATTATTTTTTTTTTTATTTTTGTTTTAATATAAATCTATCTGTCTATTTGTCCGTTTATCAATTAAAATCCCAACTTATAATTTACAAGTTAAATGTATTTTTTTTTTCTGATATCAAAAATTGTTATAAAATACAAAATTAATAGCCGACAGAAGTAAAACAAAAAGGGAAATTCGAATTTTTCATTTGATATTTTAGTACTCTATCTTCAGCAACTCTGAACCTAAAGCTATCGTAGTATTAGCATTTTGAATAATAAACTGTATGATATGGTTAAACTATGTCTCGACGATAGGGTTTCTTTTTTTTCAGCAGGTTTCCAAATGCATGTTAAGCAACAAATAAGAAATTATAATATAAAAATATTTGAAAGGTTATTTTGAAGAGGGTATTATGGGGTCAAAAATAAAATGTTATAATGCTGGTGTGTTAGTGTGTAATCATCTCATTAATTAGAACGATGGTATTTTAATCATAAGTTTCCTGTATTTGATTCGATCGTAAATCGAAAGCAGGTGATTAAAAAAATTGAAAAGCGCGATCAAAAACAATTCTCGTTAATATGTTAATTATTCTTTGATATATTAGTGAAAAAATTAAAGATGGTATTTTATTCTATAAATTAATTTACTTTGAATTTGTCTGTATAAGAGGGCTTAAAAGGGCCTATTCTTTAAACATATTTATACACCTGGTTAATCTTAGAGATTAACTAACTTAGAATTCTTTCATCCTTTGCTTATCAACAACAAATAAGCTGACGTGTTCTGATGTGGCCATCCACTTGACTTTACCATACAACCTGGCCCCTCACTTATATTTAATATTTAATAAAATTATTTATAATCATTTAGGGGGGGTTAGTTTTTGCTTTTTTAGACTCCTAGGACCCACTGATTATGTATAGGAAATTTGGTTGAGTTGAGCCTCCGCCCCTCCTCCCCATTTCGGGCGGTTAGTTTTTCCATTTTTAGACTTCTTGGAACCCACTGATTATGTATACAAAATTTGGTTGAGTTTGGTAAATGGTCAAGATTTTCATTTTTTTACCCTCCGCCCCCCCCCCCCATTTTAGGCGGTTAGATTTTGCATTTTTAGACTTCTGGGGATCCACTGATTATGTATACAAAATTTGGTTGACTTTGCTCAAACGACCTAGATTTTTAATATTTAACCCCCCTCGTTTCCCCTTAATTTTGGGTCGATATGCACCAAAATCTAATCAGCTCTTAATCCCAATGGACCAAAACTACGTGTGAAATTTGGTTTCGATATTCACACTAGTTTTTGAGCTAGCTCGTCCACAAATTTGGTAACGCACAGACTAACTAACTAACTAACAGACATTTTGACAAAACAATTATTATCTCGAAAAATATAATTTTTTCGATGTTCACTTATTAGAGCTTTTTTGTAGACCGAAATGCCATGGTTTCGCTCAATTTTTTTAATCGAAATAGTTTCAGCCGTTTTTGAGATATTTCAAAAAAGAAGGAAAAAAAACACTTTTTTCATGCACGATTACAATACTTGACCATACCCCGTATGGTAAAGTAAAAATGCAAATTTGATATATTATTAGTATTTGGGGGGGGGGATATAAAACGTACAGAGCCCTTGGTGGCGGTCAGGAGCCCGGCTCACCCTTGTCAGGCCTATTTATAAACGTTTCCCTTTGTTTTCATCAAACTTTCACTCGAGTCTCTTCTATAGATATTTTTATTCATTTTTCGCGTGTCATAATTTTCATCGACTATTTTAATTTGCTAGCAATTCATTTATTTTTAAGCACTCGAACGTTTTATTATTATTTTTTTATAACCAAATGGAATCTAAGCATGCATTCTAAGAATATTAGATATACTGAAAAAGAAAGTTAAAACTCTGTGGAAGAACGTGGAAGAATTTACTTACCAAGAATATTTAAATTTATATTTTTATAATCGAGAGTGAAAGAGAGGACAAGTTTGTGTATCAATTTTATAAAGAAATTTAAAATAAGCTGATCAGGCCATCCACATGAATTTTCCATACACCTGGCTCTTCGCTTATATTTAATATTTAATAAAAATCTACGATAAAATGTTTATTTTTTAATTATATAGAGTGGTCCAGAAAGAAATTCATTTTTGAAATTAGAAAGAAAACAAAACTATTATATTTAAAATTGTTTAATCTTATACATCATAAAGCTTATTAAATGTAATTTGAGTTTTTGAAAATTAAATCATCAAGATGACGTCCTTGGCTGTTGCAACACTTAAAACTTTAGTAGGATTTTCTTTTGAAATAGCTTCCATTTCTTGCTGAATATTCAGCTTCAATTGACGCAATGTTGTGGGATTATTAGCATATACCTTATGGTGCAACGATATTAGAGTGGGGATATTAATTTAAATATTAATATAAATAAAAAATTAATTGCAGATTAAAATGGACTGTATCTAGGTTTATTAGAATTTAATATAAATGATTGATTACAAAATATGAATTTAAAAATGAATACAAGTGATGTACAAATAAAATTGGACCAAAAACGAATTCGTGTTACGACTTCGCAGCAGAATTTGGCAATGTTTAAGCGAAATTCATAGGAGTTTTTGCGCCGATTCACCATGGATGAAACATGGATCCATTTCTACACACCAGAGTTAAAACAATGGTTTTCTCCGGGTGAAAGTGCTCAGAAGCGTCCAAAAACTTAGAAATAGACCGGAAAGGTTATGGCCTCCGTATTTTAGGATGCGCGTGGAATAAGATTTATCGACCATCTTGAAAAAGGTAAAATCATAACTGGCGCATATTATTCATCATTATTGGATCGTTTGAAAATTGAAATCACAGAAAAATCGCCGCATTTGAAGAAGAAAAAAATCCTCTATCATCACTACAATGCGACTGCTCATTCATCGTTAGTTTCGTAACCAAAATTGAACAAAATCG
This sequence comes from Forficula auricularia, assembly GCA_024734495.1. Lineage (NCBI taxonomy): Eukaryota > Metazoa > Arthropoda > Insecta > Dermaptera > Forficulidae > Forficula > Forficula auricularia. The sequence goes on from JALMQS010000073.1 coordinate 1,205,228, forward strand.
GATTTGAACTGGTTCCTCAGCCAGATCTAGCCCCCAGCGACTTTTACCTTTTTCCAAACCTGAAGAGATGGCTCATCTGTAAAAGATTTCAGTCAAATGGGGAAGTCATAACCGAAACTGAGGCCTATTTTGGAGAGCTTCCGAAAGATTACTTTTCGGAAGGGATAAAAAAGTTAGAAAAACGTTGAGATCGCTGTATTGACTTAAAAGGAATGTATGTTGAAAAATAAAACCGAATTTGGCCATAAAAATGTTTTCTTGTTTCACTTATTCCAGACTTTTTGATCTGCCTAGTATACCTAATAAAATATTATTTTCTAAAAATTTGGGCTGAGTTTTATAGTCCAAAAAATATGATATTTTATTTATGTATAAAAAGAGTTTAATTTCCCTTTGTGTATGTTTTATATGTATTTTATGCAAGGCAGCCTCTCTCGTAATCCAAATAAATGTAAGTTCATTTCTTCTTGTATGCTTTATAATATAACCTTTGACCTTTTCTTGGATGAGTGGATGTTTGTCATCTGCCGTCTGACGGGCGCGATTTCGGGCCATACGGGCGTTAAATAACAAACACCCCTGTTTGCTGTGTTTGTACCCCCCGCATACCCCTTGGCTTCAGGGAAGCCCATCTGTCATCTCCACCAAACAGTCAATCTTCCTTATTTCCCTCTTCTTCTTCTTCTTCTTCTACCCCCTCAACCCTTAAACGACCAAATACCCCCACACCCCCACCCATTACTCCTCACACTCACCCCAATCGATAGATCATTGTAGGTAATTTGGAAAAGTGGTTCCGAACATTTTGAAACATTATTTATTTTAAGATAAAATAAAAAAGTTTTTTTTTTAAATAAATCCAAATAAATGTATGGTTGTTAAAAAATTATTTATCTATATCTATACTTTATTGCTCTATACTTTATAATAATCGGCTTGCGAACGACGCCGACATTATTTTTTTAATTTAAAACCCATTAATATTTCATGATAAATAAAATTTATTAAAATTCTGTAATTTAAATTATTATTTTAAAACTAAAGGACGTATGTTGGTATAATTTATTTTGATGTTTTTTTTGTATTAAAAAAATACAATAATTCTTTTATAAAAACATTCTGAAAACGTTATTTGGAGATCCATATATTTCGGGAGAAAAATATAATTTATCTGTTTTAGACTATATTTTAAATCACAACCGAAGGTTATTAACCGACTTCAAAAAAGGAAGAGGTTCTCAATTCGACTGATGTTTTTTTTTTTTTTTTTTTTGTTTCTAGTTATTACCTACCATATACCTGATATCTTCGCCAATTGTGAACCGATTTTGATGATTTTCTTGCATTCGGTTCAGTCTAGTTTCCGAATGATAAAAATATAAATTTCATTGGTATTGGAACTTTTTTGTTATGATTGTTCAGCCATAACTTCTTTGTTTATGAACCCATTTTAATGATTCTTTTTGCGTTTGGATCAGTTTAGCTCCAAGATAGTCATGATAATTAACTATTTATTTATTTTATGTATGTTCAGCGAGAACTTTTTGACATGTGGACCGATTTAGATGATTCTATTTTTATTGGAAAGGGGGTAGGGGGTAGGGGGTAGTCCCATATTAATTTAGTTTTTAAGGAATTTGGTGTTGGTACTTGGTGAAACATTTTTTAAAATTATTGGATAAGAAATACTTGGTAGGTTTCACATTAAGATATAAAAAATAAATTCGTTTTATTTTTTATGTCTTAATGTTAAACCTACCAAGTATTTCTTATCCAATAACAATATTAATTTGATCAAGTTCTGATGATACGATCAATGACGAAATAACGTAAATCTCCAATTCTTATGAACAAATAATCGAAATTATAATAAATAAAATCATTTATAAAAAAAAAACAATCTTAAACGTTCATTCAAAACCCGCAAACATTTCGAGAGAATTTCTCTATTTATGAATTCAATTTTATTATCATTTTCTGGAGGAAGGGGAGAGGGGAGGAGAATAATGGAATTGGAATAATTATCGGAAAAGAGTTTTTTTTTATTGAATTAGTTTTTTCCTCTTATTAAAAACAAGGACTAAAAAGATGATCAAGGACAGTTGATGGCGGAGAAGTAATCTCCGAAGTCGAAGCTCAAATACAATGTATACATTAATTCATGTAAAATAATTGGTTCAATAAAATTAAAAAAAAAAAAATTATCATTTTCTCATTCATTCGCCCGACTTTTTCTCTTACGAGATGCATGCAAGGTATTATATTAATTCACTATTAATAACATCATTAAAAAGAGAAAAATAAAAATAATTTTTATAAAAAAAATAAAACCGACTTCAAAAAAATTAAATGTATCAAATAAAATAATAAGAACTCAAAAATAAAAAAATAAAATGCACTAAAAGGTATAAAATAATTATCTTATTTAGTAACAACTAGAGGCGATTGTGGGTCAGTGGGTAGAGTGTTGGGTCGCTGACTCGGAGATCGCTGGTTCGAGACCGAGTCTCGGCAGATAGATATTTGCAGTCGCCTCCTCTTGGAAAGTAATGGCAACCTACTAAGAGTATAAATGCCAAGTGACCTCTCCAAATTAGCCGTTCGGAACCGGCGTTAAAAAGTAGGTCCCGTATATCTGTATAAAACAACTAAACACACTCAGCACAGGTATATGTGGAGAGGCGCCCACACCTGTTTCGGGTATGGCACTCGAAGAAGAAGAGTTACAACTAAACGATGAAATTATTACATGAAATCACTTTTTGAAGTCTGTGCTAAACAAACTATATAAGCGAGCGTTCCCGCCAAATGTACTAAATAAGAACCGTCGAGCGAATAGCGAAAAAAACTACCATACAATCTTTAGGTTTTTTTACCTAAGCTTTTTAACTTTTTATTGTTTGATTATTTACCAAAGTTTAACAGTGTAAATATGTATTATGCTCTTATAGCTCCAATTTTAGAAGCACCTTCCGGTACTTCTACATTGTTACGACTTTTCTCAACATAGATATTAGAGCGACGATGTTTGGAAAAATCTTAGAAATAAAAATAAAATAAAAAAAATGATAAATTATTAGGAATATAAAACAATGATGGGCAAGATAGCCCATTCAATCACTTCGATAAGTCTTTTATAGTCATAAATGATGAATCCCTAGCAAAGTGAAAGTGAATAAATACTGGAAAGTATAAATTGAATGAAAAAAAAGCTTGGTTCTCTCATCAATCTTTCTTTTCTCTCTCTCTCAATAATACTGGTATTATATTCCAATCTCTGACGAAGGGGTTCCGTTGAAAAGAAGACATACTATACTCTTGGTAATGATACGCATTGATAAATGAACTTTCGTATTTTTTTTTTTTATTATTATTATCAAATACTCTGATAGGGAAAACGATAAGAATTTGAGAATCAATACAGCGTACTCGCATCTCTTTTACACTCCATCATTAAAATATCTAAGGAGGAATCAATAATGTTGGCCTCTCCTTGATTAACCACCCGAAATGGGGGGGAATGAAAATTTTAGCCCTTTGGACCAAACTAAACCAAATGTTTGTATACAAATTCTGTGGGCTCTAGAATGCTAGAAATCCAAAATCTAACTATCCAAAATGAGGGGGGGGGTCAAAAATAAAAATTCTAGCCCTGCTTCCTTATAGCTTACAAAAAGAAGAGAAATCTCAACCAAAACATTATGTGAAAAAACAGTCTAAGTTCGAAAAACTAGTGAAATCTAACGTAGTGTGTAGCCAATTAAATTCGCCAAGAATAATTAAGTTGAGAAAATAGTAGATCTCTCAACTTAATTATTCTTGAAGAATTCAACTTGGCTACACACTACGTTAGATTTCACTAGTTTTTCGAACTTGGACTGTTTTTTCACATAATGTTTTGGTTGAAATACGCATTACGCATCTAATAATATGAAATCAACTACAAGATGTCAAATGGAAAGTTTTTTGCCGAGAGTAGCAGCATTTTTATATATTGAAGGAGACAATAAAAGAGTGTGTCTTCTGCTGGAATTATAAATTTTATTTATTTATAACGAGACTATAGTTTCGAGGGCTTTATCCTCTTCATCAGTTCAGATCATAGTCTCGTTATAAATAAATAAAATTTATAATTCCAGCAGAAGACACACTTTTTATTGTCTCCTTCAATATACAAGATGTCAGTGACGCCGTTTCTCATCAGAAATGTTAAGCGGGTTATCGATACATCAGGATCCCTAGTAAATCTACCATTCTATCATATATAAATATTTTTAATTTTAATAAATAGTTCATGATGCAAAATGGAAGATGGATAATCTTTTCTGTAAACTTCATATATTTGATTAAATTAATAAATATTGTATCGATTTATAATAATTCAAAAACCGATTTGGATGACAAAAACAGCTCAAAAGCTAATAACTGAGTGATTGTAACGTGATGTATTTTATTGATTTTTAAGAAGTACAAGTATAAAGGATTTAAAGTGCTTATTGTGGAACCATACCTTGAATCCTTCTTAGTCAAATATTAAAAAGTTTTATCCAAATATTAAACAGTTTTATCCAAATATTATACAATATTATGTTCTGTTACTTTCTGGTAGCAATATCTCAAAATATAATAAATCTCAGAAAAATTTAAATTAAGTAGTGTAAGTATTATAATAATATATTGATGTAAAGTGGTCATCAATAGAGTTTTATGAAAATTTTGAGAACGTATCAGGTTTTTGGTTAAAAGTAACACCATAAATGTTTCTATCCTTTATTAAATCATTTACCGGGCTCTATGTTTAATTATTAGTAGTATTTTGTGTGTATCCATGATTACACTCATCATCTTTTTCCATTCAGTTTTAACTTGTAAACTCCTGATGATGGACTAATAATCCGATATATATTGAGTTTGTATAAACCTCTTTGAGTTTTATTTCATTCACTGTGAAACTACACACCCTTTACTTTATTAATTAACACTCATCATCTTTTAAAACTAACCCAGTTCCAAATGTATTGTCCTTTCTTTTCTTTGAATCCGGTTGGGTACGGGACTTAGACCATGAAATATATAGACACTCCCTGGTGTCGATTTGGTGAGTCCAACATCAACTAGAGAATGTGACGTCATCTGTAGGTAGGAACACCCAGAAATAGCATGGCCATTATAGGAATTATTATACATTGAAATAAATTTATCGTAGTTTAGATTATTTATTTTGGATTCCAATAATCGCAAATTAATATTACCAAAATATTTATGCGAGAACATGACGTCATCTGTAGGCGATGTTGGCCTCACTTCACTCTGTGTGGAGAGTAGCAGAGGGCGTGTCTATATATTTCATGGTCTAAGGTACGGGATTATGCTAAGAGATCATCAATTAGCCTTATTTTTATATTATATATTAATTTAATGATGGGTTGTGCCTTTATTTTTTTTGATTTTTCTATTTTTTCAAAAGTTGCTTATATGGTAGGTATATATGACAAATTACAAGACTTTGAATGTGTATTCCTATTTAATGCGTTAGAGTTCTGTGGGGGTGTTATTTACATTTATTTGAACATAACTTCACAATGTTGTGTTGTGTCATATTTTTGTCTTGCCATATATTTTATTATTAAATTAAATTGATTATTAGTTTGTTATAAAATGATGGTTGAATTAAAAGTGAAAGTGATTTGCAAACCAATTTATTTATCGAAAATGAAATTTTTAGCCCTTTCTACCAAAATCAACAAAATTTTGTTCACATTTTCTGTGGGCCTCCAAAAGGCTAGAAATGCAAAAACTAACCACCCAAAATGGGGGGATGGTCAAAAATGAAAATTTTAGCCCTTTCGACCAAATTTTGTAAACATAGTTTGGTCGAAAGGATTATAATTATCACTTTTACCCCCTTCCCCTTTTTGGTGGTTATTTTTTTCATTTTTAGCCTTCTGTGGGTCCATAGAATATGTATACAAAATTTGGTTGGGTTTGGTCGAAAAGGCTAGAATTTTAATTTTTGACCCCCTCGCCTTCCTTTTTTCTGATATGATGTTTAAAACACATTTAAAAAACAATTATCTCATGTTCTTTTCAAAAATATGTTTCTAGTTGAATTTTTTCATTTTTTTTATACCTCTTCAAAATGTGGTTGATCTTTTTGAACCACCCTGTTTATAAAAATTAATGTGTTTATGCTCGTCTTTTATGCGTTCACGCACCGATTGAGTTGAAACTTTGTCCAGTTATTGTTGACAATAGCGTGAAGATTTGTGACATCGTGTCATCAACGTATTATACAAGAAGTCAAACAAAATCTTTTTCAAAGAAATGTATCTCTAAATATTCTTTGAATAAATTAAAGGAGACAATAAAAGAGTGTTTTTTTAATTTATTTACCATATTTACGAGGGGTGAACAGTGACCTAAAAATCGTGTACACCTACTTCCACTTTCATTTCCAAGTAGAAAACAAAAGATTTTCTAATAAATTCCAAATAATTCCAAAGACGGTGTACACCTAATTCCAATCGCTGTTCACCCCTCATTTATTTATAACGAGAGTATAATTTCGAGGGCTTTTCACTCTTCATCAGTCTATTACAATTGATTCACAGGAATTTATTATTCCATCAGAAGACACACTCTTTTATTGTCTCCTTTAATTTATAAAAATTCTCCTACTCTCGGCAAAAAGAAACTTTCAATTTAATTCTTTGAGTAGTCAATCGAAAGACTAGTTTGACGTTTGACTTTCCTATCTACCCTAAGCAATCTTCCTAAAATCTCACATCCCATATACTTAATAATTAATACTCTAATCTCGATTTTTCTCTTTATATTTACTTTTCGACTTCGCACTCTAATATTGAACTCGTTTTTGGTCGATTTTAAGGTTCCGTTAAAAAATAAATCGGAACTCTATTAGTGTCTAAAAACAAGGACTAAAGATGATCAAGGACACTCGATGGTGGAAAAATAATCTCCGGAGTCGAAGCTAAAATACAATGTATACATTAATTCATGTAAAATAATTGGTTTAATAATAAATATTTATTTAGGATAGAACTAATGGAATTGGAATAATTATCGGAAAAGAGGTTTTTTTCTTTAATTAGTTTTTTCCTCTTATTAAAAACAAGGACTAAAAGATGATCAAGGACACTCGATGGTGGAGAAGTAATCTCCGGAATCGAAGCTCAAAAACAATGTATGCATAAATTCATGTAAAATAATTGGTTTAATAAAATTTATAAAAAAAAACAAAATTTATTTTGATTGGAGAGATTGGGGACGAGAGATGAATATGGAATTTGAATCATTATCGGAAAAGAGGTTTTTTTATTTAATTAGTTTTTTCCTCTTATTTTTAAAACAAGGACTACAAAGATGATCAAGGACAGTCGATGGTGGAGAAGTAATCTCCGGAGTCGAAGCTAAAATACAATGTATACATTAATTAATGTAAAATAATTGGTTTAATAAAATTAAAAAAAAAATTAATTATTTTGGTATTGGAATTATAAATTATCGGAAAAGAGGTTTTTTTATTTAATTAGTTTTTTCCTCTTATAAAAACAAGGACTAAAAAGATGATCAAGGACAGTCGATGGTGGAGAAGTAATCTCCGGAGTCGAAGCTCAAATACAATGTATACTTTAATTCATGTAAAATAATTGGTTTATAAATAATAAATAAATAAAAAAATAAATATTTATTTTGCGGGACTGAGAGAATCATGGTGAATTGGAATAATTATCGGAAAAGAGGTTTTTTATTTAATTAGTTTTTTCCTCTTATTAAAAACAAGGACTAAAAAGATGATCAAGGACAGTCGATGTTGGAGAAGTAATCTTCTAAGTCGAAGCAATGTATACATTAATTCATGTAAAATAAATATTTATTTTAAATATTCGAAAATCGTGTACAAGCTTTATTCAATTAAAATATTGGAAATTTTTTTATATATTACATACCTTTTTAAAGCCGTTATTTTTCCAAATTACCATTGATGAAGGGAGAATTTCTATTGAAACTTTTATAGATTTAATAAAGTTTTTTATTTAATACAATAAAACAATCAATAATAAATTATTATAAAAAATACTTAAAAAATAATAATTAATTTAAAAAATACTTATCAATTGAATCTCATTAATATTTTCTTATAAAACTTTATATTAATTAAAGGTCTTAATTTAGATAATTTGTTTAAATAATTTATAATCATTTTAAAGGCTGCATGAATTGAAATATTTTTGGAAAATTCCTATATATTATATACCATTAAATTTTTATTTCAAATGGTATAAAAGGAATTTTATTTATAATAATAACATTAATTATTATTATTGGATAAAAATTACTTGGTAGGTTTCACATTTTAACCAATAATTTAAAAAAAGTTTTCATTAAGTACCAACACCAAATTCCTTAAAAACTAATAATAATAATAATACAACATTAATTGAAATCTGTAAAAATTCTTATATATAATTTATACCTATTTAAAGCAAATATTTTTCCACATTTCCATTGAAAAAGGGAGAATTTCTTTCCAAAGGCTTGGACATTTAATAAAGTATATATTTAATACAATAAAACAATCAATATAATTTATTATAAAAAAAATACTTATGAATTTCATAATGAATTAAAAAATATATAAATTTAAAGTCATTAAAACCTTATATTAATTAATGGTCAAAATTAAATATTTTTTAAATATTATTGGAAATAATTTTATATATTATATATTATATTAAGTATTTATACCTTTTTAACGCCGTCATTTTTCCAAATTAACAATGAAGAAGCGAGTATTCAAAAATCGAAACTTTTATACATTTAATAAAAATACTTAATAAGAATACTCCCTTCTTCATTGTTAATTTGGAAAAATAACGGCGTTAAAAATGTATAAATACTTAATATAATATATATAAAATTATTTTCAAATAAATATTTAATTTTGACCATTAATTAATATAAAGTTTTAATGACTTTTAATTTATATATTTTTTAATCCATTATGAAATTCATAAGTATTTTTTTTTATAATAAATTATATTGATTGTTTTATTGTATTAAATATATACTTTATTAAATGTCCAAACGTTTGGAAAGAAATTATCCCTTTTTCAATGGAAGTTTGGAAAAATATTTGCTTTAATTAGGTAAGTATATATTATATATAAGAATTTTTACAGATTTCAATTAATGTTGTATTATTATTATTATTAGTTTTTAAGGAATTTGGTGTTGGTACTTAATGAAAACTTTTTTAAAATTATTGGTTAAAATGTGAAACCTACCAAGTAATTTTTATCCAATAATAATAATTAATGTTATTATTATAAATAAAATTTCTTTATACCATTTGAAATAAAAATTTAATGATATATAATATATTGGAATTTTCCAAAAATATTTCAATTCATGCAGCCTTTAAAATGATTATAATTTAAACAAATTATCTAATTAAATTTATTGTTTTTTATTTAATACAATTAAACAATCAATAATAAATTATTTTAATTAGTTAAGAATATAATAATTAATTAAAAAAACAACATAAATTAAATCTCATTAAGATTTTCTTACAAAACTATATTAATTAATTGTCTGAATGAATTAATTCATGATGAATATCGAATACCAGTTTAAAAACTGAAATATTTTTGGAGAAATTCCGATATATTATATACCATTAAATTTTTATTTTATCTGGTATAAAAGGAATTTTTTTATATTATAATAATAGAACAATAATAATTTTAAGTTGTTTATTTAATAAACAACTATTCAGAGTGGTTGTATTCTGTTTGTGTAGGTTGTAGGAGGGAGTATTGATAAATTGAATATTTTTAAAATTTGACCCATTTCTAAAATAATCATTCAATTAAACTTTAAATACAATTTTCGATTTCTGGGAAATGCACAAGTATATTCCATTCATATATAAATAATAATCTGTAAATTTGAAGTCTAGGGCTTATTTTTTTACGAGCTACATGATCTGACAGACAGGCAGCTAATAATGAACAAAAATTGAGGAATTTAACACCCATTTTATTAGAATTTAAAAATTTCATTAATCTTTAATTCAACTAATTCTGGTGCATAACGCAAAAAAGTGAGGTTCTCTTTGAACCTTCTGTCTGGTTAATAAACTCAAAATCTTAATTTGTGTCCCAATTTTGTTCAACAAATTAACTATAATAGTTCAACTAAATAATCACGATCTTCATTAAAAGCGAATTCTATTTCCGTGAGTAATGGAAATTTTCACAGATATCGGATAACGTTTGGCTCAGGGATCCAAAGAGATATCTTTGTTACGTTTGGATAAATATTCGAATATGATTTTAAATATGGTAAACTTGTTTCGAAATCAAAAAATTTGGTTAAATTATTTAGTTTTTTGAGAAGATCATCATCATTAAATCCAGTGTTTCCAAGATATCAATTAAGGGTTGTTTCATGCCTCGGAGAAAAAAGAACCTTGTGGAAGAGTCTGAAGAAGAGAAGAGGTCAGATGATGGGGCACACACTGAGACATGGGGGACTGCTTAGGGATATCTTGGAGGGGAGGTGGGAAAGGGGAAGGGGAAGGGAAGACCCAGATTAGAATATTTCAACCAAATAATTGGGGATATGGGATGCCAGACATTTAGAGAGGTCGAAACAGCTGGCGGGGGACAGAGTCGAGTGGAGACGGATTGTTGCATCAAACCAGTCTTAGGACTGTATACTCGATGATGATGATGATGATTCATGCCTAAACCATTCAAATTGGGTAGATGTTTTAAAAGTCTAACACACTCTGATCCAGTTAAATCTTTTGCTTTGATATATTCGATTTTTAGGAGTGCATTTTTAACATCCTGATCAAGCAGATTAAAATCCATTTCTAGCAGAAGTTGAAAGATTGCACAATTGTAGGAACAACACCTCGCCCAGAGAGATTTCAAGTTTGGGGTTTGTTTCAGGAACGTTACGAAGATCCGTTTGTTCCCTAGATGTGATCTATAGGTCTCTAAAATCGACCGTTTCGATATTCGGAGAGTATTTCGGGATCATTTCTAAAATCGACACGACAGTTGATTGCTGTTCTGGTTTAAGTATGAAGCTGAAATATTTGGTATTCTCATCAAGAAAAATAGGAAGACAATTTAATCGGTCCTCTTCGCTAAGCAATTCACGACGATTATTATTATTTCCTGAAAGGATACGCAGCAGCAGTGTGTATTTGTCCACAGAGAGATGAGAATTTACAAGATTTCTTTTCTCATTTAAATTATATTTTTCTCTCAATCCCTTCCGGAGAGTATTCAAGAGATTATCCATTTCCATATCTAAAACCTGGAAAAAGAATATTATTCAATTTCAAAATATGTAATAAGTAAGAAAGAAATTTTAATACATCGTCCCCGTTGTACCCTAATAAACGGAATCCGGACAAAATAAATATTAAAAAGAAATCTGTAAAATTGAATTAAATTGCTAAAGTATGATCTAAAACACCGATTCTTAAACTTTTTACTTTACCATACATGGTATGCTCAAGTATTGTAATCGTTCATAAAAAGTTTTTTTTTTTGTTTCGTTTTTTTAAAATATCTCAAAAATGGCTGAAATAATTTTGATAAAAAAAATTGGTCGAAACCATGGCATTTCGCTCTACAAAAAAGCCCTAATAAGTGAACATCGAAAAAATTGTATTTTTTGAGATATTAATTACTTTGTCAAAATCTATGTTAGTACGTTAGTCTGTGCGTTGCCAAATTTTTGTGGACGATCTAGCTCACAAGTTTAATTGTGAAAAAATGTGTTTTTTAACATAAAGTTTTGACCACAAAAGCTTTAATCAATTTACATGTAATTATTAATTCTATATATCCAAGGGCGTGCCCAGAATTTGAACTGGTGGTGGAGGGGGCAGCTTATATTATAGTTTCGAAGGATGAAGGGTGCGAGTTTGAAATAAATGAATATGAAATATAAATAAATATGTAATTTATAAGTTTAATGTTATAAATTATTAAAGGAATCGTAGGGAGTTGGACATGGCTTTAAATTAAATACAAGTTTTCATTAAATACGCCAAACGTTTCGTTGCTGTTTTGCAACTTCTTCAGTGGCTGAAATAGCGAAACAAAGCCGTTAGACATCTTTTTATTGATCAATTATTTCATTTTTACAAAAGTACAATGGTAAGTAAGGTTAGTTTTTCTAACATCATTTATTAAATATATTTGTCTGGAAGTTTTAATAAGAGAAAAACCATTTTCAAACAGTATTTTTACAATTCATTCAATTTATCAAATAATATAAAACATAAACTTTTTAAAAACAATGTAATTGTTTCCTGTCAAAATAATTAAAAGATTCAAATTGAATAAAGAAATTTTTTATAATGTACTATCAGATATTTTATTAAGAAGTGCATTTATTTTTTAATAATAATCCAGCGACCATTGTTTTGCAACTTCTTCCGTGGCTGAAATAGAGAAACAAAGCCGTTTGACATCTTTTTTATGAAAATGATGAGAGAAGAAGTTACACTAAAAAGGTGCAACCCCTAAAGGCCTGGGTTGGCCCCTCCATCGTGAAAAGAAGAAGAAATAAATTTATAATTATTTATATAAGGTATTTGTGGATACGGATCTTAAATATCTGAAGGTTATAAGTCGCGGGAAAGATGGTGGTAGGGAGCGAGTTCCAGTCTCTGAAGGTCATAAGGATAAAAGAGTTGGCGAAAGCACTTGTTCGATTTTTATCCAATTTGAAGGGGTGCTGAGCGTTCGAAAACCACGTGTTTCTCGTAAAGAGGGCTTTAGGGGGGGATAATTGATTTCAGCTCGACTGAACATACACCGTGATAGTATCTGTAGTACAGGGAAAGGGCAGAAACGGTTCTTCGGTGAGCCAGGGAGTCGAGTGAGTTGGTTAGAGCCGGGTCTCCTATTAGTTTAATTCCTCGTCTCTGAATCGCATCCAGTGTAGCAAGAGAATGCTTGGAGTCCCCTCTCCAAAGATGATAGCCATATTCGAGACAGTGACGAATTTGAGCCTTATAAAGTTTAAGAAGTTGACTGGGAGTATAACAGCGTCTAGACCTAAATAGGAGACCAAGCTTGCGCGCTGCTGATTTAGCAGTGGTTGAGATATGGTCATTCCATGAAAGGCCAGACCCTAGAGTTCCGCCTAGCATTGAAATTTTATCCCTAAATTCTAGTGAGTTTGAGTCAAATGATATGTCTGGGAGGTTTCTGTCGACGCGCCTAGAAATAAGGCAACACTGAGTTTTCACGGCATTGAAGTTAACTAAGTTTTGGGATCCCCAGTTTTTAAGTCTAAGTCTAAATTTATTCAGGAAGAACGGTTTTTATGCGATGCAGGGGCATTATGGTAGGGTGCTGTCATCTGAGTAACAATATACCGGATTGGAGGGCAAGTTTAGAAGGATCTTTTCATTGATTTCATTTTTACAAAAAATATTATAAATTATTTTAAAAAGACGGCGCTATGAATTAGGGGAAATATTTTTAAATTTTCTATCTTTTACCATAGTTTTCAAAATAATAGACTTTATTTCTTCTTCTAGGGTGGGGGGTGCCCTCGCTGCCCATTTCTGGACACGTCCTTGTATATATCGAAGAAATGTCACGCCTATCGTGATTTTGCCAATATATTGGCAATGACGTCATCATGAATTGCTTGCTCATTTATCGGGAAATAAAACTTGGGCCATTGAAAATCCGACATGAAAGGGGATTAGATTAGGATTTAATACGGTTGGATATGGTGTCGATGAACCCCCCCCCTATTTCCTACTCATGGACTCTCCTCTCACCCCCGTTTTACTTTCTCCATTACTACCATCGTTATTCGGCTCGGCGATTCCACTCTTCTGTTTATCTCGTTAAAGAGAGACTCTTCTAGAAAATCTAAAAACTGTCAAAAGGTCGGAAATTGCAAAAAAAAAAATAGAGAGAGAATAAGATAAAGAGAAACATTGGCTTGGGTTGGTTCGATTGCGATCGACGACCTCAAATGAGATTAACCCTTAGGGGCGAAAACGAAGGGCGAAAAGGGGGCTTCTTATTCGCGTTTTGAAAAAAAAATCTTAACAAGGAAATAAAGAAAAAGAGAAAGAATGAGATGAATAATAAAAAAACAAAAAATATTATTACTATTATTATTTTTTGATTATGAAATACGAAATTACCATAATTTTTTTGTTTATTAGAATCTTTTGATGTGATTTATTATAGATTTATTTTTTACAAGCTGTAACGATCCGCCTTCGTCCATCCAATCTAAAACTAGCTTTGCTTATTCGTTAATATTGTTTATAAACCTGAATAAGTAGGTTATCTAACTAGGGTGGTCCTTATTTTGTGTATTTTCGAATTTTTACGCTAACAGAGGGTCACATAGTTCGAATTAAATAAAAATTAATTAAAAACAATATTCCCCAAGTTTCAAGTCCATCTAAATTTTAGCCTAGTGCTACACAGCGATTAAGTTTCCCATCTAAATAAAATGGGGCTTTTGTCATTGAACGATCAATTTTTTATTCCGGCCAAAGTAATGGTTCAAAAAATTTGAAACTATGTAGACATTATCGTTATCATAGTAGGAATCCTTCAGAATTTTAGCTATTACAATTTTGGAGTTACATCTAGATAAAATACTGCTATATCTTAGCATTAGTAAAAGTTATAGACTCTAAAATTATAATAGCTAAAAATCTGTAAAAATTCTAAGGGATAGCTACTATTATAAAGATAAAGTCTACAGAGTTACAAATTTTTTGAACTATTACTTTGGCCTCAATAAAAAATTGATCATTCAATGCCATAAACCCCATGTTATTTATTCGCTCCGTGCGCAACAGTGGCAGCGCCATAGGTGACACTTTTAAGAACTTCGGGTACAATCTACCTCCTTATTTAACATTCATCTGGGTATATATTCATTTATGTACATAAATTACCATATAATTTTATTTTTTTAATTTTTTTTTAATTTAGATTTCAAAGTGTGTTAAAAAGATGAATGGAAAGCTCGAGAGTTTCTAGCCAAAATAATAATATCAATAGTTTTAAGTGCTCGAGATTTACTTGCAAATTTAATACTCTAAGATGAAAATAATACATCCTGTGACCAGACAACTTGCCACGTTAAAACCAATATAAATTTTTTGTCTTACGACGATTTAAAAGCGTCAACGAAAGAATCTCGGTGTATATTAATATTATTTTTAATTGGAATTACATTCACTTTGTGCCCAGTGATAGGTCTTGATGATGGCCATAATGGGTGTAAACGTTGGTAAAAATATAAATTAAGTTTTATTTCAATTTTATTTTATTTTGGCTGAGATTAAAAATCGACCTTTTTCCTGAATTTAAAAGTTAATATAATATTAATATAAATATAATATATATTTTAACTGAATCAAAAAATAACCATGTTCCAGGTACTTTTATAGTTTAAATGAAACCATGTAACCAGGGACGTGCGGTAGTTTTTCTCAGTATGATGCAAGTCTTCGAAATGCCGCCTTTTAAATGTTTTTTCTTTAAAATAACCTTGGGTTGTGATAAAAAAAAAAAAAAATTGCTCAAAATGTGAAAATACTATTTTTATTTTAAAAATATAAGCAAGGTTCTTTAAAATATAAAACAAATTATAACAACGATAAAGTATAACAATCTACTACATTATAATCCTCCTAAATTTAACTTTAGCAAATTGGCTAATTAGGACGTATAGTATAAGTGGCAACTAATTTAGATTCAATAGAAATTAAAGACAGATTTTTAAGTTTTGTTTAGTTTATTGAACTTCTTAAGTAGTTTTTTATTAATTTTAATTTGTAAAAAAAACTTCCCCACTAGCTACAGAGACAGGGAGTTTTAATAACATGCTTCGAGTTACAACAGAGTATTCGGATACAAAGTAATTAAGTTATTTTGGCACAAATATTTTAAAACATCCAAGGGTTTCTTAGAATATGGTAGGATTCGGGATACATCACGTAATTCTTCTTGAAGATCATTTGCATATATATTTTATTTATTTTTGACCGAAAGTATTGACTCGACACTGGTACAATAATTTTGTAACATTTTGTCATCTATATCCTTGAGTTTTAAAATGTCTTATAAAAAGTGAAAATTTTGGCTATGGGTTTCCAGAAGCGTGTATCGTTTATTCAGAGAATTAAGGGTAATGTCCAGAATATAAGTGAAAATGTGTTTATTTTAAATTTAATCTCCTCTGTTAAGGGTTCATCGACAGTTTCCTCATAGTTAAATTAACGCTTTTTCCTTCTTGCTCTAACTCCAGTTTCTCAAGGAATTCCTGTAGGAAAGATTTTAAATTATTCCAATTGTATTTTGATTTGGCTGCTTATGCCGCTCCCTTGCTGTGCCGCCTGATGCGGCCGCCTTTCTGCATCATAGCACGGCACGGCCCTGCATGTAACTTAAATATTCAAAAGAAATACATTCAAAAAAGGCATAATTGAAACACTACAATATACAGGAAAACAATACTACAGTAAATAAAATTATTTCAGTTTAAATATTATAGATTTTATTTATCATAAATTGATTACAAAATAAACTGCAACGGATCGTTGCTAAACTTTATCCAAATTCATTTGAAATATTAATATGTTCTAGAGTAAAGTACTTTAAAATATAATTTTACTATAAACTTTATTTAACCTTTTTTGTGGGTCCCAAGGTACTTAATTAGGATATTAAATTTCATCAAAATTGGTTAAGTCATTTTCAAGATATTTAGAAAAAACTAAAAAAGTACTGAAATAAAGTACTAATGTTTGTGGACCGATATGTACCAAAAACTAATCAGCGCTTCATTTTGTTAAAATACTGGTAGGTTTTCAATTTCAATTCATTCGGTGCAACGGTGTGGAAAAATTCGTGGACGAAAAAAACGATAACACGCATACATACATCCATCCATCCCCACGCACTTCCAAAAAAAATGGCACTTTTTGGCCTCTCGGCGAGATCCCAGGTAATTTTTGGCAAAACCTTCACGTGCTAAAATTCAATCTCATTGAATACTTCAATTTGTGACCTTAATTGAGTCCATGGGTTCCGTAGTCTTTACCTGAGGACCCTTTGAAGTCGCGCTTGCCGCGAGAGCGATTCAATACTTTCTCCCATGCTTCGCATTGGATAAAGTAAAATTGACGTATAGTGAAATTAATATCTACAATATAATTATATTATTTAGTAAATCTCTCCCCACTCCTTTGGAGAAAAATAATTCTTGAATAGGAGAGATTTTCAAGTCACACTAATAGTGAACATATGTCAATTGATGAATTCAAAATATCCACCCGATTATTTGAATTTAAAGTTTTTTACATTAATAATTAAATGAACTAATTCGGGGCATAACTCATGAAAAATCTCTGGGTCAAATTCTGATCACTTTCAATATAGTCTGGTGTATATAAAGTCAAAATCTTTATTTGTTTCCCAATTTGTTTTAGTAAATTAATGACTTCATTAAAATAATCAAAATGATTGTCAGTAAAATCTAATTTCATTTCAGTGAGTAATGGAAATTCCGACAAATATTGGACAATATTTCTTTGAGGCCACATTAAATATAGTCTTTTTTACGTTTGGACAAAATTTCGAATATAATTCTAAAGATGTTAAGGTTGCTTTTTCATCATAAAATTTGGTAAATTTATTTAATTTTTTGAGTAGAACTTCATCTGTAATTGTTGGTAACACTTCACGGAATCCTTGATAATATCCGAAACCTTTCAAATTGGGTAGAAGTTTTAAAATTTTCACACCGTCTGTTACACTTAAATTACTTACATCGATATATTCGATTTTTAGGAGTGCATTTTGAACATCCTGCTGAAGCAGGTTAAAATCCATTTCGAACAAAATTTGAAAGATTCCACAAGCATGAGGGTGGGAAGAACACCTCACCCTCAGAGCTCTCAAGTTTGGGGTTTGTTTCAGAAAAGACAAGAATTTCTCTTTGTTCACAGATTTAATCCATAAATCTCTAAAATCGGCCGTTTCGATATTCGGAGCGTATCTCGGGATCATTTCTAAAATTGATTGGACGCTTGATTGCTGTATTGTATCTTCTATAAACCTGAAAAATCTTGTCCTTTCGTCAAGGAAAATAGGAAGACAATTCAATCGCTCACGCTCGCTAAGGTTACTAAAATTATGAACACCCGAAAGACACATCTGCATCAGTTTGTATTTGTGCACAGGAAGAACAGAATTTACAAGTTTTCTCTTCTCATCCACGTTAGCATTTTCCCCAATCCTTCCCGAATAGTTCTGAACATCTGGTCCATTTCCTTATCTTCTTATATCTTATATCTTATATTCTTCTTTTTTTTTATTTATGGGAAAATTCTTCTATGTTTCAGATCTCATAATGGATTTTAACCCATTTAGAATGGAAGAAGAAAATTCCATATATCATATAAGCAACTTAATTTAAAAAAAGGATGAATGAAATTCAATTGCTTCTTTCCAGTAATTTTATATTAATTTAAGTGTAATAATAAAACTAAGATACGAGGTAGGTTTCACAAAAAAGAAATAAAACAAAATTGAGTTTTGAATTCGATATATTTCGGGAGTTAGCCCATCATTTTTTTTTTCTTAGACTCCTGATGATGAGCTAACCCCCGAAATATATCGAATTCAAAACTCAATTTTGTTTTATTTCTTTTTGTGAAACCTACCTCGTATCTTAGTTTTATTATTATATTAAAATGTTTCACCTAGAACCAACACCGAACTCCTTAAAAGTTATTAATTTAAGTGGTTTATCCAAATGAGTTCAGACTTCGTTAAAACATTTAATATTGAAGGAGACAATAAACGAGTGTGTCTTCAGCTGGAATCATAAATTCTATTTATAACGAGACTATAGTTTCGAGGGCTTTGCCCTCTTCATCAGTCTATTAAAATTGATTCAAAGGAATTAATGTATGAATGGAGAAAAAGCAAAGCAAAGCCCTCGAAACTATATCGTTATAAATAAAATTTATATTTCCAACAAAAGACGTTTTTCGTTGTTTTGTGCAAGCTGATGGGGTCGGTTTATTGGTGAGTGGATGGTTTCCACTGATGAAGATATGCCGTAGTGCTCTCTAAATATTTGGATAAACCATTTAAATTAATACAAAAAAATTACTGGAAAGAAGCTTTAATCAATTCATATTTATTTATTTATAAAGTAAAAATCATTTTTTCTCATCGTAACTTTTGGTGTCATGGTTAGTTCTACATCGGTTAGTAAACAGAATAAATTTGACTATTGATTTTTCTGTCAGCCATTCAGGCTTCTACTGTAAACAGGCAGATTAATCATTCATTCTAAAATATAGATATAGATAATATAGAAAGAGATTTTCTATAGAATTTGCATTTAAACAATTTATAACTTGAAAGCATCATCATAGAATATTCTCCATTTTGGGTTATTTAGCTCTAGCCCCTTTCTCTTTGAAGTCCATTTATTTATTATATAGATAGGGTTTAAATTAATTCTCGTAAAATGAACAAATTTGTTGAAAACTGATTTCGAGATAGAAATTGATAGTCATATTCGAACATTAAATTAAACTCAACTCAGGTGCATAGTTTGGTATACTAGTATAACATATAGCTCTTTAATAATAATTAATAATCAAATTAATTCAACTAGAAACTAGACGGTTCATAGACTATTAATTAGAAAAATAGTTCCAAAAATTATATATAGATATTCTATTCTATTAAATCAATATATCGCATTTCTTTTATAAAATAAGCTGATGTGTTCTGATGTGGCCATCCACTTGACTTTACCATACATCCTGGCCCCTCACTTATATTTAATATTTAATAAAATTATTTAAAATAGATTAAAAATTCAGTTTATTGGACAAAGTTTTATTGAAGTTCTTCTTCAATTTTTGTACAACGTTTCGTCTCGAGAGAGACGAAACGTTGTACAAAAATTGAAGAAGAACTTCAATAAAAAAACTTTGTCCAATAAACTGAATTTTTAATCTACTAATCATAATGGACATTAATCAACATAAATTATTTAAAATCATGAAGTGGTAGGGGGTTAGTTTTTGCATTTTTAGACTCCTGGGGGCTCACTGATTAACAAAATTTGGTTGAGTTTAGTAAATAGCCAAGATTATTACTTTTTGAACCTACATCCACCCCCCATTTTTGGCTGCTAGTTTTTGCATTTTTAGCCTTCTGGGAGTCCACTGATTATGTATCCAAAATTTGGTTGAGTTTGCTCAAATGGCCTAGATATTTAATTTTTAACCCCCCTCCTCCATCCCCTTAATTTTGGGTCGATATGCACCAAAATCTAATCAGCTCTTAATCTCAATGGACCAAAACTAGGTGTGAAATTTGGTTTCGATATTCTTACTAGTTTTTGAGCTAGCTGGCCCACAAAAATCTGGTAACGCACAGACTAACAGACATTTTTACAAAACAATTATTATCTCAAAAAATATAATTTTTTCAAAGTTCACTTTTTAAAGCTTTTTTGTTGACGGAAACGCCATGGTTTTGCTCAATTTTTTTTAATCAAAATAGTTTCAGCCGTTTTTGAGATATTTCGAAAAAAGAAGGAAAAAAACCACTTTTTTCATTCACAATTACAATACTTGACCATACTCTGTATGGTAAAGTAAAAAACCTATGTTAATTCATTTTTTACTTAGAGGATATGGTCAAGTATATATTGTAATCGTCCATGGAAATTGTTTTTTTTTCTTCGATTTTACAAAATATTTCAAAAACAGCTAATACTATTATGATAAAAAATTGAGCGAAACCATGATAATTTGCTCTACAAAAACGCCCTAAATGAGTGAACATCGAAGAAATTATATTTTATGAGATATTAATTATTTTTTGAAAATGTATGTTAGTAAGTTTGCACGTTATCAAATTTTGTGTAAGCTCCAACTCAAAAACTAGTGTGAATGTCAAAACAAAATTTCATATGTAGTTTTTTTTGTACATTGAGATTAATAGCTGATTAGATTTTGGTTGAAATCTAACCCAAAATTAAGGGGCGGTGGGATCTTAAACAATTAAAATTATAAAATTTTCAAGCTAATAAAACAAAGATAAATGGGATATACGTATAAATCGACATGTAATAAAAGTTGATAATTATTTTTTTCGGAGGCCAAAATTTGGGGGGGTTCAAAAAATAGATTTATCAATATAACTAACTCCTAGATCCTTTGATGGATTTCTCTGGAATTTCGCATATGCCTCTACTATACGGTCTTATGAAAATAACTCACTATGTGAAATTTATAGTGACCCAAAAGAGGGGACGTGGGAGGCGGTTCAAAAATAATTTAAAATAATAAAATTTTCAAACAAGCCATTTACCTACCCTAGATGAGTTCCAAATGTAAAAGATATTGAAATTGGGAAATTTAGTTAATTAGGTACTTAATTAATTCAAAAAATAAGCTGATCTGGACAACTACACGATCTTTACCATCCACCTGGCTCCTCTCTTATACTTAATATTTAATAAAATAATTAGACTCTTAATTTTGGGCCCATTAACAATTAATAATACCTTCTTTTAAATGATACTCTTCTATTGTAAATATCAGCTTTCTTCGATTTTTGTTTAAAAATTAATCATTTTCAATTATTTTTGAACCCCTTCCCTCTCTTTTGGGTCAATATCAATTTAACATAGTGGGTCATTTTCATACTGTCTTATAGGATGCATATACGAAACTTCATACAAATCTATCAAAAGTTCTAGGACTTATATTGATATTTTTTGATCCTCCTCCTCCACAATTTCGAACTTCTAAATAAATAATAACTCTATTTTATTATAGGTTTATTTTATAGTAATTTCTAGTATTTCTTTTTTCTTTTTTTTTTAGTTTGAAAATTTTATAAATTTAATTTGGTAAATAAACATCATTCCGAAATCCATGCAATTTTCCAACCCTGTCGTAAATTTAATTCTTTAAACCAACCCTATCCCATGATTTTTGTTTCGATTTCAACCAAAATCTAATCAGTTTTATGCTAGCGCATACACAAAATTTGATAACGTACTAACTGACGATTTCACAGACATTTTGACAAAATAGTTAATTTCTATGTAGTAAAATATAATTTCTTCGATTTTCACTCATTTGAGCTTTTTTGTTCACCAAAAGGCCATGGTTTTGCACATTTTTTTTAAATCAAAATAATTTTATCCGTTTTTGAAATATTTCGAAAAATGAAGTAAAAAAATAACTTTTTCATGCAAGATTTCAACAATACTCTGTATTGTAAAGTATGTAAACAATTTTGAAAAGTTTATTAGGGGAAAGCATACAGAATCTTAAAATAAAATGTTCACTCTTTTCCACAATTTATATTGCTTGTTTTCATTTATTTGGTTGTACCTAATTAGTTCACTGATTAACCACAATGTGATTGTATATCTATATCTATATTTATTATAATCGGCTTGCGCGACGCCGCTGACGTGATTTTTTATAATTTTAAAACCCATTAATAGTTCATGACAAATACAATTTTTTTAAAATGAGGAAATTTAAATTATTATTTTAAACCTCACTGCGGGATCCAGGCTGTGCAACCTCCTGGCCAACAAGATGCCCGCCGAAGGTGGGCTTCGCATCTGGTATGAATCTAAAATATTTTAACAAAACACCCACATGTCAGAATTAAATTCAACTTTGTTTATATAGAAGGAAAATCAGTCTCTCTTGCACAGTGTTTAGACAAATATTATAAATAATCACGCCTAACAAATATGATATATGAAATATTATCCAAATAAACGTTCATGACAAATTGAAACGGAATTTAAATATAAATTATAAATTTCTTCCCAAGCCAAATGTCAGCCTAGTTAGAAGTGGAATTAATTAGAAAATATAATGAAATAGAAAGAGAGAGAGATAGAAAGTAGTTGCGCCATTGAGCCACCAGAGTCTAGTTTAAGAGAAGCAAGCAGTTCTACATATATTATTATGTAAATATCATTATTGGAGTAATTTATGTTCCACTCTGCTAGCCAATGTCCTTAGCATGTTAAAACCACCCAGATGAATATTTCAATTTGTGCAAAGTCAGCGTCACATTAATAAATTAAATTAAACAATTTTTTTTCTGCAGTTACTCTAATACAACTTTTATATAGTATATTTTGTATGCGTCAGATCGATTTTATGATAAACAGGCTGCCAACCTGGCCGACGAGCACCCTTTCGAGGTTTTCAATATTCAAGGCTCTGTTTTTCTCCACCCTTTCTCTTATCCTGTCAAGCTTACGGAAATTTGGTTCAGATGTAAATAAACTGCAACGAATCGTTGTTAAACTTTGTCCATATAGTCATCTGAAATATTAATCAGATAAAAAGAATTTGATCTTTTAAATTTTCAGTCGATTCCTCTATGTCTTCAGCAAAGATGACGGATAAAAAAACAAAGCAGTTGCTATGGTTATTTATAATATTTCCTTCCAAATTTAGCATTTCACAGAGTGAAGACTAACCATTTTTACTTAAGCAAGATTTATCTGGCCAAAGAAATAAATTTTAAAGAAATTTAAATAAGCTGACGTGTTCTGATGTGGCCATCCACTTGACTTTATCATACAACCTGGCCCCTAATATTTAATAAAATTATTTATAATCATGTAGGGGGAGGGAGGTTAGTTTTTGCATTTTTAGACTTCTGGGGTCCCACTGATTATGTATACAAAATTTGGTTGAGTTTGCTCAAATGGCCTAGATTTTTAATTTTTAAACCCCCTCCACCCCCCTTAATTTTAGGTCAATATGCACGAAAATCTAATCAGCTCTTAATCTCAATGGACCAAAACTACCTGTGAAATTTGGTTTCGATATTAACGCTAGTTTTTGAGCTAGCTCGTCCACAAAAATTTGGTAACGCACAGACTAACGGACAGACAAACAGACAACCAGACAGACTAACAGACATTTTGACAAAACAATTATTATCTCGAAAAATATAATGTTTTCCATGTTCACTTATTAGAGCTTTTTTATAGACCGAAATGCCATGGTTTTGCTCAATTTTTTTAATCAAAATAGTTTCAGCCGTTTTTAAGATATTTTGAAAAAAGAAGGGAAAAAACCACTTTTTTCATACACGATTTCAATACTTGTCCATACACTGTATGAAGGGTTATATTTCTTAAATCTAAAAGATGAAGCATTGATTCTACTGGGATAATTCAGCCAATAGATTTATAATTTAAATGCCGAGCACATTGTGATTTGCAACTCATATAGCGTTGTAAAAAAATGAGTAAAAAAAAGCAAACTGGAAGAGTTTCTTTTCTTAAGATTAACTCTCTAAATTTTTAATCTAAATGTTCTCGTGTTTTTTTTCTCTCTTTGTTTAGTTCCCGATCTCTCCAATAGGAGACGCTGTTGTCTTTTTTACTTTTTTTTTCTATCCCAGAGTTTCCCATCACACCGCCCCGCCTCCGTCCCACTGACCTATCACTTGAAATTCTCTCTCTCTGGAGTTGGAATCCAGATTAAAATCGAATCCAGAGGGGTGAGGGGGTGCAAAAGGGGAAACTGCGGGTCGTCACGCAAATCCGGCTTCTAATTTAATCACGTTGTGTTGTATTTATTTTATTCAACGACTAATAGACTGCGCTTTTTTTTGTTCTGTTTCAGGTGAGTGTTAGAGAGTGATTTTACATTGAAAGCCGTGCAATTCATCATGTCATCCCCTGTTTACCTGTTAAAGTAAGCATTCACACAAATTACCATTTTTATTGAGTTTTTCGCGTTCTGTTATTTTTTTTCTAATCATTTTAGGTTATTATTCATAACGGAACAACGGAAAGGATTTTTCATACGCGATTATTTATTTAGTAAAATATAAATGGCTTTTCTTTGCTTTGCCTTAAAGGTGACTTCAGTTATGACAATAAGGTCAAATCTTTATTCAATATTTTTGTAATAATTTTAATTGAAATAATTATTTTATATCGAGAATTGATGAAAGCCAGCCCAAGAATAATGGAAAGTGACTTTCAAAATCGACGTTTCGGAGGATCTTCCCCGAGGGGTGATCCGCGATTGGAAGTAGGTGTACACCTTTTTGAAAGTATTTTGAAAGTACTTGGAAATATTTGGAAGTACTTGGAAATATATGAAAGTACTTGGAAATATTTGTTAGTACTTGGGAATATTTGGAAGTACAAGTGGAAGTAGGTGTACAGCATATTAGGTCGCGGTTCACCCCTCGATCTTCTCTCTTTAAAAGTGTCACCAAAGAAGGAGTAGAGATTCTCCGAAACGTCGATTTTTAAGAGAATGAAAGTGACGTTCTAATAAATTTATTTTATTCGGAATTTTATTTTTCATTATCCATGGGCTGGCTTCCATCAATTCTTTATTGAAATCACATCGTTTCTCCAAAAGAAAATACTTCTAATATTATTTTATATAGTACTATCTGACGACCGGGACTACGGACCGGCGTCCCCTAGTTCCTGAAATTATTTTTAAATTAACCCAGTGTTATGGGGTTGTTTCGTTGTTTCGTATCTCACCGCTGCTGGTGTGGTTGATTATAGGTTTAGGGGTTGGCGAGGGGTGAACCGCGATTGGAATTAGGTGTACAGCATCTTTGGAATTATTTGGAATTACTTTGGAATTCATTAGATAATCTATTGTCATCTATTGTCTTCTATTTGTAAATGAAAGTGGAAGTGGAAATAGGTATACACGATTTTAGGTCGCGGTTCACCCCTCGGGGGTTGGTAAGATTTCTTACTGCCACCATCGGATGAAAGGTGAAGTTGAATTGACGATTTCGTTGATTTATAAGCAATTTACATAAGCTTTACAAGTTTCCCATCTAAATATCATGGGGTTTTCGGCATTGAAATGTCAATTTTTTATTCCGGCCAAAGCAAATTTTCAAAAAAAATTTGAAACTCTCTAGACTTTATCCTTATAATACTAGCTATCCTTCAGAATTTTTAGAGATTTTTAGCTATTAGTTATAGCTAGATAAAATACTGCTATATCTTAGTGTTAGTAAGTTATAGACTCCAAAATTTTAATAGAAAATTTTTTGAACCTTTACTTTGCCCGGAATAAATAATTGATCATTCAATTCCAAAAACCGCATTTTATTTAGATGGAAAACTTGCATCGCCGTTCGGCACAGGTTAAAATTGAGATAGGGCCTTGAAACTTGGGAGATATTTTTTATTTATTTATTTTGAACCATATGAGCCTCTCTGACAGAGTAAAAATTCGAAAATTTCCAAAAATAATGACCTCCCTAATGCTTACTACTTTATATGGTGAAATTAAAAGCGAATAATTTTTTATATGCTATAAATATAAGTTTGTGTTTGATAATACATAACAACTCTGTCTGCACTCAATGTATTGAGTTTTCAAATATGTATTATCATTAGAGCTGAAGATGGCATTATATAATTAAAGTCGAAACTGTTTTCTTAAGGTAGTTGTTTCGCGACAATACTAGCAAAAACTTAATGATAGAATATATAGTAGAGACAATAAGGATTCATAATTCATAAGCCCAAAACTTTTTGCTGTTTATGTACCACTACTAGCCAATCCCGTGCTCGTTTGACAAATCTGGCAACATTTTCCGAGCTTGAATATTTTTATCACAGAAATGACAGATAAAATACATTATAAAGTAATTAGTTGGGATTGTGGTGTTGGTGCAAGGTGAAACATCTTTAATAAAGGTAAAAGTAAATAAATATTATATCCAATATTCATTTACTATGAGTTAATAATTTTTGGTCACTTGTTTTTTAATGTGAAACAAGTGACCAAGAAACCTTAACTCATAGTGAATGAATATTGCATATAATATTTATTTACTTTTAACTTTACATTATAAAAGTCGATTTATTAAACAAAAAGTTCTTAATAAACGATTAAAAGCTGTTGCGCAATTGTTGAAGCGAAAAAGCGTCAAAAAAATTACTAAAATCAACCCACTTTTTAGGTTAAATGAATGCGTTGTTGCCAGCTTGTTTTTAGTATAAATTTTTCATTATTTATTGATTATTATCTCAGAAACTGTGTTGTAACTATGAATTAAAATTTTCTTAAAAAATGTATTAGTTATTTTT
The DNA here is from genome assembly GCA_024734495.1 of Forficula auricularia. Taxonomy (NCBI): domain Eukaryota; kingdom Metazoa; phylum Arthropoda; class Insecta; order Dermaptera; family Forficulidae; genus Forficula; species Forficula auricularia. The sequence goes on from JALMQS010000073.1 coordinate 1,232,453, forward strand.
TAATGTTGCTTTAGTTTTTTATAACAACGGTAAGAAGAGTTTCTTAATTATAATTAAATATGTATGTAAATTTTCCGATATCCCGTATAGTGCAATGTATAAGAGTCTGAAAAACTATTTTTAAATTTAATATCTCCCGAAATATATTGTTCATAAATTTCGTTTTGCCACCAATCGACGCAGAACTATTTCCATAATAATCTCTCTAAATTTCAAAAAAATCCTAAGAAAATCCATATGGTGATACAACTACCTTAATTACGAGTTTTTATTAGACAGAGGCTTTCTTTAATGGCTGAATTCCTCTTTTTATAATTTATAAAAAAATTTATTAACTTTATTATTTAAAAATAACTTACCTTAGTAATAAAATACAGCAATGACAATACTGTCACGTTCTAAAGAGCTCCAGACTTATTTTTATGAATTGAAATTATTATTATAAAAGTCTATTGTGAAAATATATATAGGTACTCCTATAGATATAATATTTTTCTTTGGTTTTCTTGTTAAATTCCATCATTTTCCGCTCGAATTGAATGTTATCTCTTCTTCTGGTTCTTTTCGCGAAGCACGCACGTTCTTTGTGGCTTCTAAAAGCAAAGGATGAGAGAATTGTAGAGACTGCGTGGGTGGTTTGCAGAAAGCCTGGCCCCCTGGCCCTTTGCCCCGTTAACCCGCTTCGAATAATCTGCAGGGAATTCCCAACTGTTAACCCCCTAGGGGGGCCCTTGCCCTCCCACCCTGCCTCCACAACCGCATTCAATCGATATGTTTGGGGTTGGCGTTTTTTTCTTATTTCAAGCACAACTGTTAAATTATCACTGCTGGCTAGAACATTGGTGTTAATAGTAATAGTAGTAGTGTTGTAGTACAAGCGGAAAAAACTAAATTCTAGATATAAATAAGTAAAAAGGCGGATTGATCAGTAATCAGTCCATGTTCTCAATCTATTATTCTATGTGGACTAAAATAAAGTTTTATCACATACTTAACACCACCCAGAATTCGCCCACGCACTTGCACTTTTGCTCTAATCTTTTTAAAAGAATTTATAAAAACAAGCAGAGAATAGCTATTGAAATTTTAATTTCAATTAGCAATAGGGTAATTTTCTGAATATATGAGTACAAGATTAGCCGAGTCCTTCCCCGCTGTTGCCGAAATAAGGGGGTGGAAAAATCTTAATGCTAGCTTCCAATAAAATGCAGTTGTTATTGTCAGGTTAAAATTAATTTTAATTAATATCAGTAAAAATTGTACAATCAATTTCTTTTATTAGTTCTAGTAAAAAAAAAGTATAATCAATTTAATTAATTTGAATAATAAGTGTAAAATCAATTTAGATAATTTTAGTAAAAATTGTACAATCAATTCTTTCTTATTATTTGCTGGTAACTAAAAGTTGGTAACTCTGTACCCTTATAATTTAATATATAAACAAGAATAACTTAATCCAATAATAATATATAGAATAGGCCAGATTAATTTGCAGCAACGCTGACGTAATGCTGCCGCCAGGGAGCGCTGATACCGTTGGTATATTTGCGGCAAATTTGAAATATAATCGTAATTTGGACTCGAATTTTGAAATGAAACACTCCAATTGATTTTAAATTAAGAAACATTAAATATATTGATAATAATTATTCCTCCTCCCCGACCCTCCTCACCACTCAAAAATTAAATATTCAATTCGCTTTTCTTTGCGCACAGAAGAAGAAATTAATCACATCTTATTTGATTTATATTTTATATATTATTTGTTTATTTTTTAATAATTTGCCACTTTTTTATAATTTTTTAAAATTCTAAATTTTGTTATTCTTATTTTTTGATTTTTACAAAATTGAACGACTTAAGAGACGCATGCCCGAGTTTCTCATGGCAATACTGGAGCAGCCTGTCATACAAACACACCTGATCTCTTTTAAATATTTGGAGCCTTATATTGATTATCGATCCCAAATTAAAAAAAATGATAACATAAAATTTTCCTCCTCACACGATCCCACTTATTTAAATAAATCTACATATTTCCACACAAAAATATCACAATGCTGTAGATTATAGAAAAAAAATACTCCCAGATTCATATCTAGAGCCTCATTTCTGTAGCTGTGTCAGGACGAAAATGAGGCGAAACTTTTAAGAGACTATGTATTTTCGGGAGTTTACAGGTATACATTTGGAGTGGGGTTTTTAAGAGGAATACAATTTTTGGACCGAGACTCCGCCCGCCAGGGCACCAGCCCAGAGGGTCGAGCTTCGAGGACGTGCCGAAGGCACGCACGAAAAGCTCGTAAGATAATATTAATGCAATTAAATGCTGAATGTACTCACAAAAATTCACTGGCCGGATTTCAATTCCCTTAGACTAAAACTTACGAACATATAATTAACTTATACTTAAAATTATACACTTCACAAATGCCAATTTCACAATTAAATCACAGTTGGGGTGCTCACTAACTAGGGTTGTTGCTTCGTTGCGGTAATTGCCTGCCTACCCTGCTCAGTGCTTGCGTAACGTCTTATATAGGTGAACATTGCTGCGTCGCCAAAAGTGTTGAGAAACTGCACTGGCCATCAAGATGCACTGTGGGAACGGATGTCGAGAAGAATCGCTTAGTTTGTGGGAATCGGTTAGTAACTTCCATGCCAAAAGCATTTGGAAGGCAGGACAGGCTAGCCGAACACTTGAATTAATAATCCGAATGTTTTTGGGGTTTTACGAATACAACATATTATTATTTACTTTCACTTTTATAGTATTTTAAAATAGATTCTTAAATAAGCTGACGTGTTCTGATGTGGCCATCCACTTGACTTTACTATACAATCTGGCCCCTCTCTTATATTTAATATTTAATAAAATTATTTATAATCATGTAAGGGGGGGGGGGGTTAGTTTTTGAATTTTTATACTCCTGGGACCCACTGATTATGTATACAAAATTTGGTTGAGTTTGGTAAATGGTAAAGATTTTCATTTTTGGACCCCCCCCCCTATTTCGGGCGGTTAGTTTTTTCATTTTTAGACTTCTTGGGGTCCACTAATTATGTATACAAAATTTGATTTAGTTTGGTAAATTGCCAAGATTTTCATTTTTAACCCCCCTCGACCCCCTTTAATTTTGGGTCGATATGCACCAAAATCTAATCAGCTCTTAATATCAATGGACCAAAACTACGTGTGAAATTTGGTTTCGATATTCACACTAGTTTTTGAGCTAGCTCGTCCACAATTTTGTTAACGCACAGACTAACAGACATTTTGACAAAACAATTATTATCTCGAAAAATATAATTTTTTCGATGTTCACTTATTAGAGCTTTTTTGTAGACCTAAATGCCATGGTTTCGCTCAATTGTTTTAATCGAAATATGGTAAAGTAAAAATTAAATTTTTCTAAGTATTTTTATTTTTAATTAATCTATACCTATCAGTGGCGGGTGGTGACTTTTTAACCAGGCATGCTGCACAAAAAAGAACCCTTTCTTTTTTTAAATCTTAGATTTTTGTGGAAAATTCATCGATATAACCTCATTATAGAATTTTTCGTTCTTTTTCAAATTTAACATTCGATTTTTTTTTTCAAATGTTGTTCTTCACTTTTCTTTAGCATACTTCTGGTGATTCTTTTTATTTATTTAAGAGTTGACAATGATCGTTCAGCCTGCGTGCAACTGGAAGGTAATAGTCCAAATAAATTAATTGTTTTAAATCACATACTTCTGTCAAATAATCTTTCAAGATTATTTTTTTCATATACCATAATTTACTAAAATCAGGCGTCGAGTACATGTAAAGTAATTCAAAGTATTTTAAATAAGATTGATTCAAATACTGGAAAATTCTTTTAATTTACTAACGTTAAAAAGTTCCATAAATTTTGAATTAAAGCAAAGCAAAATCTACACGACATTCCTATACGACGACACGGTATGAAAATACTCTTGAAATTTTTTGGATGCCCCGGACCCACTGATACCTTTCTCAATAATAAATAAATAAATAAATACCTACATTTTAACGTTGAGTGAGAAATACATTTTTTTTTTAAATGAAAAACAATGAAAGTGTATCTACTATTTTTTTACTTTACCATACAGGGTATGGTTGAGTTTGCTCAAATGGCCTAGATATTAATTTTTTGACCCAGCACTTTTTGGCGGTTAGTTTTTGCACTTTTTAGACTTCTAGGGTCCCAGTGATTTGTATACAAAATTTGGTTGAGTTTGGTCAAATGGCCTAGATTTTTAATTTTGAACCCCCCCCCCCCCTCCTACCCCTCTTAATTTTGGGTCGATATGCACCAAAATCTAATGGATACAAAACTACATGTGAAGTTTGGTTTCGATATTCGCACTAGTTTTTGAGCTAGCTCGTCCACAAAAATTTGGTAACGCACAGACTTACTAACTAACTGACTAACTAACAGACATTTTGACAAAAAAATTATTATCTCGAAAAATATAATTTTTTCGATGTTCACTTATTAGGGATTTTTTGTAGAGCGAAATGCCATTGGTTTCGCTCAATTTTTTTAATCGAAATAGTTTCATCCGTTTTTGAGATATTTCGAAAAAAAAAGGAAAAACCCCCACTTTTTTATGCACGATTACAATACTAACCAAATTTTGTATACATAATCAGTGGATTCCCAGAAGTCTAAAAAGCAAAAACTAACTCCCCTGACCTACATGATTATAAATAATTTTATTAAATATTGAATATAAGTGAAGGGCCAGGTTATATGGTAAAGTCAAGTGGATGGCCACATCAGAACACGTCAGCTTATTTTTTCCTTTTTAGTATTGTAATCGTGGATGAAAAAGTGTTTGTTTTTTTCGTCATATTTTCGAAATATGACAAAAATTGCTAAAACTATTTTGATGAAAAAAATTTAAGTTAATTTAATTAGTTCCTAATTGTACACTTTCAATTTTTTCGAATTGAAAAACAATGAGCCTGTACAATAGACTGAAAATTAAGTAAAGCAAAATCAAATCATGTCAACTGGAATGTTTGAACTATGGGATTTTCGGGTTGCTGTTGTTTGGTTGAGTCTAATTTATGTGTGCGTGTTCTTTGTGTCTTGTTTGTCTATGTATGCCTCATATGTAAAAGGACTTGTTCCGTACAAAATAAAATAAATAAATAGACATGTTAAATTAAAAAAAATAACGCCAGTTAATTTTTTGGACGATTATTTCAGAATGGAAACAACATAGTATCGAATAGTGTAGTATGATCAGCACACAAAAGTGAATTTCCTACACGCCGACTCCAATCGTTTTCAGGGGTTGATTAATTCCTAAAGTTGTGAAAAATATTGTAAAATAAAATAAGAACACACACTATAAACTGCTGTACAAAATTATCGCATCACCACTATAAAAATAAGCTGACGTGTTCTGATGTGGCCATCCACTTGACTTTACCATACAACCTAGCCCCTAAAATTATTTATAATCATGTAGGGACTGGTTAGTTTTTGTATTTTTATACTTCTGGGGTCCCGCTGATTATGTATACAAAATTTGGTTGAGTTTGGTAAATGGCCAAGATTTTTATTTTTTGACCTTACACCCCCCCCCCCCTCCATTTTGGACGGCTAGTTTTTGCATTTTTAGACTTCTGGGGGTCCACTGATTATGTATACAAAATTTGGTTGAGTTTGCTCAAACGGCCTAGATTTTTAATTTTTAACCCCCCCCCCCTCAACCTCCCTTAATTTTGGGTCGATATGCACCAAAATCTAATCAGCTCTTAATCTCAATGGACCAAAACTACGTGTGAAATTTGGTTTCGATATTCACACTAGTCTTTGAGCTAGCTCGTCCACAAAAATTTGGTAACGCACAGACTAACAGACATTTTGACAAAACAATTATTATCTCGAAAAATATAATTTTTTCGATGTTCACTTATTAGGGCTTTTTTGTAGAGCGAAATGCCATGGTTTCGCTCATTTTTTTTAATCAAAATAGTTTCAGCCGTTTTTGAGATATTTCGAAAATAAAGAAGGAAAAAACTACTTTTTTCATGCACGATTACAATACTTGACCATACCCTGTATGGTAAAGTAAAATGAAAACTGATCTTATTCGTTTTAACATTTAAAATTATTGTAATGCAAACCGAGACATAGTGAAAAACGTCCTCTACTTCCCCTACATTGCATAATGAGCACTTCTTCATCTCCTTAGAGTATGAAAACTTATTCAAGTAGAGCAATTCTCCCCTCATTAAAGAGTGAGTAATAGGCTTTGGTAGAGGTCACACGTGAGCTGATGCCTCTCTGATCTTTCATAATATTTTTTGGGAAATAGTTGATTAATTAATTTATATATCTATAATGATTTATTTGTTTTTATTAAAATAATATCAAATTCAATAGAACAAAATTTGATTTATAAAAAATAATTTTTAAGAAAAAAATAAAAACCGACTTCAAAAAATTAAATGCAACAAATAAAATACACTAGAAGGTATAAAATAATTATTATCTTATTTAGTTACAACTAAACGACGAAATATTAACATGAAATACTTTTTGAAGTCGGTGCCAAACAAACTATACCTATAAGCGAGCGTACCCGCCAAACCTACTAAGTAAGATCCGTCGAGTGCGATTCATAAAAGGTATATGTTTGGCACCAACTTCAAAAAGTAATTTCATGTTAATATTTCGTCGTTTAGTTGTAACTAAATAAGATAATAATTATTTTATACCTTTTAGTGTATTTTATTTGTTGAATTTAATTTTTTGGTCGATTTTTATATTTTTCTTAAAAATTATTTTTATTGTTCTCTTTTTAGTGATGTTATTAATAGTGATCATATCATCAGAACTTGACCAAATTAATATGACACCATCCCTAAGACACCCCCTATCGGATAAAAAAAGAACCATCGAAATCGGTTCATAAACAAAGAGGTTAGGTCTAAAAAAACCTAATAAAAAAGGTCTAATACCTATGAAAAAAATGGGACCAATCGGAAGGTGGGCTGAACCCAATGCAAATTTTTTTTTCAAAATCGGTTCTACAATTGGCGGAGATATGAGGTAACATAGGCACAAAAAAAAAAAAAAAAAAATCAGTCGAATAGAGAACCTCCTCCTTTTTTGAAGTCGGTTAAAAAGAGATGAGATAATTTTGCACAGCAGTTTATATTATCCATATTATACCAAATATAAATATGTATTTGTATACATGTAATTTATTTTGTTGAGACTATAATTTCGAAGGTTTGACCTTCATCATCAGTCTTTAAATTAATATAATAATTCTTTATTAATTATTTCATCTATACATCATAGAATTCAATAAATATATGGAATTTGTATAAAATAATACAGTCAATTATAAAATACAATAAGATAAAGAGCATTACCACAGTTAACAATATATTATTTTTATTATTATTATTTTATATAGAAACCCCGACTCTTCAAAAATAAACTACAGCCATAAATACCACATAGTTATAATTCTTTATATAAGCCATTTCAAGGGATGTTATTTCATAATTAGAAATTACTAATTTTTCCTCCTCGATTTCAGAACTTCATAATTATATATCGTGGGCAATATCATTAAATTACACTGAAATTAAATTTGACCAAAAATACCCTAATTCTGGTGGAGATTCCGCAAATGGATCGATCGTCCTTTCTGTCATGACAATCCGTTGGAAATCACAAATTCCAACAATCCCTCCTTGAATTCATGCATTCTTGTGAAATTCTTGTGATCTCACTTGGCAATTTATTATACTCCGACAAACCCTTATATAGGGTGGTCCAGAAAGAAATTCATTTTTGAAAATAGATAGAAAACAAAACTATTATATTTAAAAGCGTTTAATCTTATACAATATAAAGTTTATTAAATGTAATTTTAGTTTTTTGAAAATTAAATCGTCAAGATGACGTCATTGGCTGTTGCGACACTCTTCCAAACGGGCACGAAAATTTTGAAAAACTTTTACGATTTTCTTTTGAAATGGCTTCCATTTTTTGCTGAATATTCAGCTTCAATTGCCGCAATGTTGTCGGATTATTAGCGTATACCTTGTTTTTAAGCTGTCCCCATAAAAAGAAGTCTGCTGGACTTAAATCGGGACTCCTCGGAGGCCAGCTTATATCATCCCTCCGTGAAATCAGTTTCTGAGGAAACATATCCCTTATCACGCGCATGCTCTGCATTCGAAGTTGCAAGAATCGCGAGAGCTTACAATCAAAACACATGGTTTCTCCAGGATGGAGTCACGTGTCACACTTCAAATGAGAGCATGTGCCTGATCCTCAGAAACTGATTTCACGAGGGGTGACATAACCTGGCCTCCGAGGAGTCCCGATTTGAGTCCAGCAGACTTCTTTTTATGTGGAAACCTTAAAAGCAAGGTATACGCTAATAATCAGACAACATTGCGGCAATTGAAGCTGAATATTCAGCGGGAAATGGAAGCCATTTCAAAAGAAAATCCTACTAAAGTTTTCGTGCCCGTTTGGAGGAGTGTTGCAACAGCCAAGGATGATTTAATTTTCAAAAACTAAAATTACATTTAATAAACGTTATATTGTATAACAGGTATGGGCAACCTTTGCTTAGCTGAGGGCGTAATTTTGGGACTTAATCGCGGGCCGAAGGTAAGAAAAAGTAGGTAGTAGTGAATAAAATAGCGATAAATTTTATTTATTAATTATAATACTTAGCATAATTAAACATAAAAAGCAAATTAACAAAAAAAGATGGAAAAATCAAATGAAAATTAATGAGAGACTTGAGTTTGAAGCTGAGAAACAAGATGATCAATATTGGGTCAATATCACTAGTACATAGGCACAAAGTGTTTTCTAAATTAACATCTGTAAGCCAAGTTCGATGATTATTTTTATTAATTTTCATGATTCAAAAAAGCTCCTCACATCGAATGATGTCAAATTGTTTTTCGTGCGAAAACTCTCAGGTGTAGATACTTTTCTTCGGAAAGGTATGTTCTGTAAAATTCGTTTAGTTCCACATCATAAAATTTAGACTTCAAATATGAGTCTTCTTGAAGCTCGATCAACTCCATTTGTAGGTGAAGCGGAGCCACTTCCACATTACACTTACCTACAAGGATTTGCAAAAATATTGAAAGTTCTATCCATATTCTTAAAATAGAAAACCTGATCAGTGAATTGCTCTGACAGTAGTTTCAGTTCTTAATCATAGCGACCGTATTCAATGTTGATTGGTGACTGGATAATGTTAAAAAACGAAAACAGTTTTTACTTCTCATTTGTGTTTCCTACAAGCGAATTTTGTTTTGTAAAGCTTTAAGATGACTGTATAGCTGATTTAGCAATTGCCCTAGTTTTTGAAGCTTCAAGTTCAGGTCGTTAATTTTTTTGCACGAAATTTGAAATTTCTGAATCTCTCGCGGGCTGGATTGAAGCTCGTGGAGGGCCGGATCCGGCCTGGGGGCCAGGGGTTGCCCATATATGTTGTATAAGATTAAACGCTTTTAAATATAATAGTTTTGTTTTCTTTCTATTTTCAAAAATGAATTTCTTTCTGACCAACCCTATATAATAAAACTTTAAATTTTTTATTCCTCTTCCAAATATTTCTCTTGAATTAGAAATATTTTATCGGCTATCGAAAGTGTTTCAATACTTAATTGAAAAGTTTTTGTTTTGCCGAGAGTAGCAGAGTTGTTGATTCACAAAGAGAAACAAAGAGGTTGTCCTCTGCTTGATGCAAATTAACATACACACATATAATCGAGATTATATATCTGTATATATATTATTTATTTGTTTGAGACTATAGTTTCGAAGACTTGGTCTTCATCATCAGTCTTTTTTTAATTATAAATGTTTTTCATGGAGTCAATATCGTATGGATATTTAAAATTTGGTTTTCCTTCTTCACTGGTGGTCAGTTTAGAACCAAAGAACATTCTTTTGGTTCACATTCAAATATAACAATATTTTTCCCTTTCTCCTTGTTTTACAAAGAGATGATAATGAAGACCAAGTCGTCGAAACTATAGTCTCAAACAAATAAATAATATATATATACAGATTAGTATAATATGTGTGTATGTTTATTTACATTAAGCAGAGGACAACCTCTTTGTTTCTCATTGTGTTTCAATACTAATATGTACTAGCTTTTCTTAAAATATATGCTTTTTGTTTTTAACAACCCTGTAGATATCCACTAATTTTACTTAAAAAATTCTCTAAAAGTGTTAAGCTGAAGAAAGAAGAGCAACTTTTTTTTATTCCACCCACTCATCAAATCCGACAGATAGAATTAGTTGCTTCTTTCAAGTGATTTCAATTATTCATCTATTTTATCTATCTATATTTAAAAGAAAAAGTAAAAAAGAAATAAATCAATAATTTCAACGGAAAGTAACGGAACAAGTGATGAGCAAAAAATTCTCTTCTTCCATTCATTTTTTATCGTTTTTTTGGAGGGGGGGCTGAAAGGGGTGGAGAGGGGGATTTCAATTTTTCATTTGACTTGTCATCCATTCACACGTCTTTCTTTTTCTTTTTCCTTCCAACCAATCATAATATTATCTATTTTGACAGAATAGAGAATAAAATATGGATTTTTTTTTCTTTGAATTATTTATATAGTAGACTAGAGAGCTAGCTCAAAAGGAATCCTCTTCTTCTTCCTTAGCTGAGAAATATCCGCCCACTGAACTTACACATTCTAAATTATCTAAAACAAAAAAATTAAATATAAAACTAAAGTTAAACAACAGATTAAAAATTCACAATTCATTGGACAATGTTTTTTATTGAAGCTCTTATTCAATTTTCGTACAACGTTTCGTCTCCTCGAGGCTTTTTCAAGCACTCAATTGTTAGAGCAACATATATAACAATAAAAATAATTGAGACATAGTAGAATTTTTTTTCTTTTTAGATTGATACAATCTGTCATCTGTCAAATCCATCTAGACTTATTTTATTGTATCAATCTAAAAAGAAAAATTCTACTTATGTCTCAATTATTTTTATTGTTATCTCAACCAATGTTGCTCTAACCAATTGAGTGATGAAAAAGTCTCGAGAGAGACGAAGCGTTGTACAAAAATTGAATAAGAGCTTCTAATAAAAAACATTGTCCAATGAATTGTGAATTTTTAATCTACTAATTATAATGGACATTAATCAACATAATAATATAAAAATAACATTAAAATCGCGGGAAGCGGATAAAAATTAAACAGCAGAGTTAGTTATTCAATTTACCAGACGTTTCGTCACTTTATTGAGACTTCATCAGTGGCTGACAATTCGATGCTGGCTGTCTTATAGTTGAGAGATTTTTGACAAAGAGCTATATTGAATGAGGAAAAATAAATAAATAATAACAACCTATTTTTTCAAAGAATTTGTGATATAATTAACTATGTAAGAAAAATAAATTTTTATCTCTTTTGTTCGCTATTTTCAGCCAATGATGAAGTCTCAATAAAGTGACGAAACGTCTGCTAAGTTGAATAACTAACTCTGTTGTTTAATTTTTTGTCCACTTCCCTGCGATTTTAAAATATTCATTTATTTATTTTTTTAATTAAAAAAAATGGTTTGGGATTAGTTTTGAATTTCAGTTAATGGTGAAAATAACCACTAGAGGCGTTACTTAACAGGAAATTAAACTACTATTCTTATGGTAGCAAAGATTGTGTTCCCCCATAAGCCAATGACGTAAGCACGTAAGGGGTAAATTTTTGTAATCATTAAATATATACTATAAACATACATATATTACACATATATGTATATTAGGTGGGTCAAAAAAATCCATTATTTTTTTTACAAGTGACACGGAAAAATGGGTTGCTAGACACCTTAAAAAAATTCTTTCTAAATATGAGCTCTTAATTTTAATAAGAAGATCCTCCGCATCGCAGTTTCTTATTTTTTTCTCAGTCCAATAGAAAAAAAATCATACCTCATCATTAATTGATTGTACAGAAAAATGTTCTTAAAGAATTTCGTAGGAAATTTAATGCTCTACAAAAAAGGTATCTTATATTTTTTCCGTAAACCTCACCATTTGAAAGATATTGAAGATTTAAGTTTGATTATTTTAAGACAAATTTCATTTTTGTTTATGAATTTTATAACTCGACAATAAATGGCTATTATAAAATTCGCAATACAAATTTTTGTAGGAAATTAACTGCTCTATAAAAAAGGTGTCTTATGTTTTGGCGATTAAATTAAGCGTTCAAAAGATATTCATCATCAAACTTTCATGTGTAAAGATTTTAAGAGTTTTTGATTAGATATTCGAAAAATTTCAATTTAATTTATGAATTTCATACAAATTTTGAAAATAAAACTCAAATAATACTTATATTAATGACAAAAAATGAAATTTGTATGAAATTCATAAATTAAAATTGAAATTTTTCGAATATCTAATCAAAAACTCTTAAAATCTTTACAAATATTATTATATATATTAAAAGTTAGCCAATTTAATTGATTAAAAATCGAGTTTTAAATCCCACAAACGTATTTTTTCTATATTAGAATTTGCAATTTAATTGATGAACTCAAAAATTGTTATTTAATTTAAAAAAATTATTATACGGTATTTATTTATATACCTATAGATATATATAATAATCTGTAGGCCACTACAAGGTTGAAATGAAAAACTGGGTGAGGGGGTAGGGTAAAGGGGGAAGTGGTTTCGGGATGGGGTGGATGGGTGCAGGGTGTGGGGTGAAGCGGTGGGGGTCCAGAGCGATAGGGGAGGTTCGGGGATTAATATATAGCTTTTAAATAAAGCAAAAAGTTACCGAGCATTGCTCGGTGGCCAGGTACTATGTTTTAAGCACTGCCGTGCCCCCAGATTTATTTACTGTTTTAAAACCTATTCTATAATTAGTTGCATTTTCAATTTATTTTCAAAACTATTATTATTTTTAAATTTTTAAATATATTTAAATTTTTGATCAAATCAATTTTGACCATAAAACGAGACGTTTCGCGCCAGGGGCTAGGGGGACGCCGGGCCGAAGGCCCGGGCGTCAGCTAGTTATAAATAAATAGACAAAATAAATTTATTCTAAATTAAGTTGTTTTTTTTTATTATTATAATTATTTTTTCAGTGTAATTATATTTTTAAAATTGTGGATGAAAAACTAAAACTTTTTTGAAGGAGACAATAAAAGAGTGTGTCTTCTGCTGGAATTATAAATTTTATTTATTTATAACGAAACTAAATGGCTAAATGGTTCTGACCAAAAGCCAGGAAGGGGGAAAAACCTTCTCCCTTTAAAAAAAAAAACGAAACTATAGTCTCGTTATAAATAAATAAAATTTATAATTCCAGCAGAAGACACACTCTTTTATTGTCTCCTTCAATATATAAAAATTCTGCTACTCTCTGCACAAAAACTTTCAATTTAATATAAAACTTTTTTTTCAAGACTCGATACGCTTTTCTTTATAAAAGGATTAGTTAATGAGGATTTTTAATGAAATATTTTTTCACCCTAACCCCACACGGTTTATATTCTTAAATTAACATTTATTCAATTTTTTGCTTCAAAGAAAGAAAATCGTTATTATTTTTTGACTATAGAAACAGATTAAAATTTCAATAAAATCATTCAAAAGATTATATATTTTGAATAATATTGCATTTTTTAACCAGAATAGCTAGAAAGTTCAAAATCTCTAATCAGTTCTCCCCATTGGAAATACAAATATTTAAACACAAGAACGAACTTTCAACGACTTTTTGTTCTTAATTTATCGTGGTAATAATCTGTATCCAACACACAGACAGAAAAAAAAATCATTGTTTAAAATAATTTTTCTCCATGTTCCAGACATTTTCTCACACAATGATTAAAGGGAATCGAATCATATCCTGTCATGGAAAATGCTAGATATCTATAAATCTAAGAGTTTTAACAAAAAAGTGGTCCAAGTAAACGTTCAGTCAACAAAATTTCCTAGAGAATGATATGGAATCAAGTATCTAGAATGAGTGGTTTTCACTAGCGCTTGGTCCCGAACGGTTGGTCGGAGAAAAAAACCTAAATGATGAAATTTGTAGGAAATTTTATGAACATTTTGAAAAGGAAGATTATTTAAGAAAAGTTGATAGTTTTGTAGTTATAAGCAAACCCCCCCACCAAAAAAGAAGATTTTTTTACTTTCTTTGGCATTTTTGACAATGTTTCGTCACGAAATTTTGTTAGCAAACCTCAGATTCGGATTCAGCACACCAAAAAACATATAGGATCAAGAAATCAAAACTACTCCAAAACAGAGCCCCTTTAGAGAACAATTTAACTGGACTAAAGAGGTAATTCAGAAATTAAAAAAAGAACATAATTCTGGATTAAACATATTTAATATTTCGGGAATAAGGAACGTTAATAAGCTAAATAATTAAAATCTATTCCCGTTGATATTTTCGAATAAAATAATATCGAATAAACAAGTGTAAAAAAATAATAATAATCAAATATTATTTTTTTAATAAATATAAAAATTAATAAATAATAATTTTCTTCAATAAATATAAACATTAATAAATAATAATTTTCTTCAATAAATATAAAATTAATAAATAATAATTTTCTTCAATAAATATAAAATTAATAAATAATAATTTTCTTCTTAAATAATCCTTAGCCTATTAAGATTCCCCCGCCCCCTTTCAGCCATCACAGGGGAGCGTTCGCTTGTCCAGACTACACATATGAAATATATTTAATTACGGTTAGTTTGCCATAATAAACGGTTTGCCGTTTCCATTAATCATCCCAAGATCCCTGCCCTTGGGGGGTTCTGACCCCCCTACTCCCGTGGCTCCGCCTCCGGTTGTACCTATCCACTATACTCGCTTTACAGAAACACGAGAGCCCCTGAAACTTATGCATTTCAAATTGACACTCCTGTGTATCTAATGCATTCCTAGGTGTTCAAGTTTATCATCATAATCTTTAGATCAGGGGTGCCTTTTAGATTCCCTGGAAGTATAAGAGTTGTTGAATTAATTAAAATACATTTCTAATAAAACGTTTTGAGATTGTTTTGATAAAAGAATTGTATTTATTAATTCTATAGCTATTTATAAAAGGCAAAGTCGATTTGGTAAAGGCCTGCCATTTGAGCTTGATTTCCTTTCCTGCTGCTAATGCCCACCCACCCACTCACCCACGTCACACTTGGCCAATCAATTAATTCCCTTTTAATGTATTTTTTTATTCCCCGCCCTTTCCCAGAGCACTTGCGTTTGCATATTGCAGCCATCCAGCCAGAAACCCCCGCCAACTGACGCTCAACAAATCGACAAATAATACTAAATAAAGCAACAAATAATAATACCACAAACACTATTACTAATACAATAACAAGGAAAAAAATTAATGGTAATATTTAATATCAGATCAGAGGGAAAATCAATGAAATCGTTACTAATTATTATTGTCCAGGACATGGACATTGCTGGACATGTTTATGGACTGCACGTGCTAGCCTAATAAAAAGAAGACAAAACAAATATATTATACATTTTACGTGAGTTGCTAATATTAACAAATAAAATCAAAATCAAAAAATTTTATTGGCGAGCTCAGCCTGCCGGGGGCTAGAATGCCGTGGATTAATTGACTTTTATTTAACCATACAGGGTATGTATTGTAATCGTGCATTTAAAAACTGTTGGTTTTTTCGAAATATCACAAAAACAGCTCAAACTATTTTGATAAAAACAATTGAGCGATACCATGGCGTTTCGGTCTATAAAAAAGCCTTATAGAGTGAATATCGAAAAAGTTATACCTTACGAGATATTAATTATTTTGTCGAATATTTTGAGCTACCAAATTTTGAACTAATCTTAGCAGAATTAGTTTTGGATTAATCTCTCAAAAAATAACCCTTAATATCAATTTGCTTTTATTTAAAATCTAAAATAAAATCCATTTTGCTCTCCCGATTGAAGAAATTTATTAAAAATCTACTTAAATCTAATCAGCTCTTAATCTTAATACAAAGAATCTCCATGTAAAATTTCCTTTTGATATTCAGACTAGTTTTTGAGCTAGAGCGTATACAACATTTAGTGACGTACTAAGAGAAATTTTGACAAAATAATTAATTTATCGTAAAATATCATTTTTTCGAAGATCAGTCATTAGGGCTTTTTTGTAGAGCAAAACTCCATGGTTTCGCTCAATTTTTTTTTAACAAAATAGTTTCAGCCGTTTTTGAGCTATTTCGAAAAAACAAAACAAAAACCACTTCGAGTTTTTTTGATGAAATTATAATTTCCTATATCTCTATAAAATACTCTACTAGAATTAAGTATAATCCCCATGAAATTCAAATATATATTTTCTAAAAAATTTGGAAATCTGATGATAATGGGGGACCCTTATCACTTTCTTCATTTTTTTCAAGGGTATAAAAAGAGTGTTTTTTGAGTTTCTTTGATGAAATTATAATTTCCTATTTCTCAATAAAATACTCTACTAGAATTAAGTATAATCCCCTTGATCCATTATTACAATACTTGACCATAAAAAGTAAAAATTTGAAAATTCCTATGTAAATCTTCTATTTTTTTGAACAGCCCCCTCCCCCATTTTGGTCTTCGAGAAAATAAATTACTTTCTTTTTTATTATTAGATCCTTTTATAGTAAATTTCACTTTTTATGGATTTTTTAATTTGAAAATTGTATAATTTTTATTTTTTAACTCCAGCCCCCAACCCCCCTTAATTTTTGGTTCGATTTAAATCAAAATCTAATGAGCTCTTAATCTCAATGCAACCAAACTACAAGTGGTATTTTGTTTTGATATTCACACTAGTTTTTGAGCTAGTGTCTACACAACATTTGATAACGTACCTACTAACTGACATTTTGACAAAATCACTAATATCTCGTAAAATATAATTTTTTCGATGTTCACTCATTAGAGCTTTTTTGTAGAGTAAACCGCCATGGTTTTGCTCAATTTTTTTAACAAAATAGTTTCAGCCGTTTTTGAGATATTTCGAAAAAACGAAGCAAAAAAAAACACTTTTTTAATGCTCGATTACTCTACTTGACCATACCTTGTATGTTAAAGAACACATTTGAAAACTCCAATGTAAATCCTTAAAATATTTTTTTTAGAGCATTAAATTTTATTCAAAAATGTTTAGAATACAAGTTGGTAGGTTTAGCCGTTTGGTTATTTTATGGATTAAAACTTATATACCTAATCTAGATAAAAATAATTTTTAAGAAAAAAATAAAACCGACTTCAAAAAATTAAATGCAACAAATAAAATACACTAAAAGGTATAAAATAATTATTATCTTATTTAGTTACAACTAAACGACGAAATATTAACAGGAAATTACTTTTTGAAGTCGGTGCCAAACATATACATTTTATAAATCGAACTCGACGGACTTACTTAGTACGTTTGGCGGGTACGCTCGCTTATAGGTAGGTATAGTTTGTTTGGTACCGACTTCAAAAAGTAATTTCATGTTAATATTTCGTCGTTTAGTTGTAACTAAATAAGATAATAATTATTTTATACCTTTTAGTGTATTTTATTTGTTGCATTTAATTTTTTGAAGTCGGTTTTATTTTTTCTTAATAATTATTTTTATTTTCTCTTTTTAGTGATGTTATTAATAATGATCATATCATCAGAACTTGACCAAATTAATATGGCACCATCCCTAAAATACCCCCTTTCCAATAAAAAAAGAATCATCGAAATCGGTTCATAAGCAAAGAAGAACAATCCTAACAAAAAAGGTCTAATACCAATAAAAAAATTGGACCAATCGGAAGCTAGACTGAACCCAATCCAATTTTTTTTTTCAAAATCGGTTCACAATCGGCGGAGATATGAGGTGACATAGACACAAAAAAAATCAGTCGAATAGAGAACCTCCTCCTTTTTTGAAATCGGTTAAAAAGATGTGAATTATGATGTGTAAGGTCAGTGGATCAGAATTCATTATTTATTAATAATTTCACAGTATTTTAAGAAGTTTATATTATAAGAGATTTTACATTTAAATTTGCATGAAAAAGTGCTACTTATGCACGTATTAGGCCCAAGAGAAAGAGAGAGAAGTTTTTGTCTTGGAAATTAGATAATAAATATTTCCAAACGATAAAACTTTAATAAACTCAATTCATGTGTAAAGAAGATAAATTCCTTGATTTTTTTTTATTTTATTATTCAGTTTTAATTCGCATTTAAATTTGAAATATCATCAGAGTCAATAGAGAGAGTAGGAAAATTCATGCATGGTCCAAAAGGGGCTCAAAGAATATGGAATCTGCATACCAAATATGGTCGGGTTTTAAATTAGAAGACAAACAGACATACATGGTCTCGCTATCTTGCTCTAGTGTTGCCAATTTGTTACAAACAAACTTTGACTGTCAACCAGAGCGCAGTTCCAATTGGTGTTCAATGAACCCATTAGGAATGTTAATAGGTCCGGCCACAACAAGCCCTTTATCAGTTGATGGGAATTGTCAAACAGATAATAAATAAATAAATAACTCCTCTCTTACAACCAATATGAATTTATTAAACATTGAAAAACAGAATATTTGAATAAAAACTGTTTTTACTATCCCGAACAATAAAATTAATTACAAAAATACTTGAAATGGCTTAATTATTATTAATAAGCTGATGTGTTCCGATGTGGCCATCCAGTTGACTTTACCATACAACCTGGCCCCTAACTTATATTTAATATTTAATAAGATTATTTATAATCATGTAGGGGAAGGGGGTTAGTTTTTGCATTTTTAGACTCCTGGGGTCCCACTGATTAGGTATACAAAATTTGGTTGAGTTTGGGACAAGGGCCTATATTTTCATTTTTTGACCCTATACCACCCCCCCTCCCTCCATTTTGGGCGGTTAGTTTTCCTATTTTTAGACTTTTGGGGTCACTCTGGTTATGTATACAAAATTTGGTTGAGTTTGGTAAATAGCCAAGATTTTCATTTTTTGACCCTACAACCCTCCCCCCTCCATTTTGGGCGGTTAGTTTTTGCATTTTTAGACTTCTGGGTGTCACTGATTATGTATACAAAATTTGGTTGAGTTTGCTCAAATGGCCTAGATTTTTAATTTTTAACCCCCCCTCCACCACCCTTAATTTTGGGTCGATATACACCAAAATATAATCAGCTCTGTGTGGGCGGACTCACGATGGAAGGCTCAGGAGGCATGATGCGGTGGTTAGACGTCTGGCTGATGAGCTAATAAAAAAGGGAATGCGGGTCGAGCTCGAATATTTATATCAGAGCTCGGCCGGGAACAGGAAGCCAGACATCGTTGCGAAGGACGTGTCGGGGACGGTGTAGGTTCTGGATGTGCAGATAGTGTCAGCGCTCCTCGGACTGGGGGTTGCCCACATAAACAAAATCAATTATTATAAGGGCAACTCCAGTCTGGTGAGCAACATTGCAGCAAGGTTTGGGGTGGGGTAGGGTTCTGTGAGAGTTGAACCCATCACACTCTCGTGGAAGGGAGTGTGGTGGCATAAAGCGGTGCCTTCCCTTGTCGCCCTGGGAATTTCCCAGAGAACTTTATGGGATATGACCTTCAGGGCGATGAGGGGTTCTTTGATGGATTTTTATAGCTTCAACAGAAGAACTTATAGGGAAATCGCCATGCGCTAGAAATTGTATAAAGAAAAAAAATGTAAATATATTATGTAAATGTTCCTATAATTATGTAAATACTCCTATAATTAAATTCACCCGACTATGTAAATATTTCTTGTTAGTGGAGGCCCCCACCTGCGTGGCCCAATAAACGAAAAATCAATGGACCAAAACTACGTGTGAAATTTTGTTTCGATATTCACACTAGTTTTTGACCTAGCTCGTCGACAAAAATTTGGTAACGCACAGACTAACAACCAGACAGACTAACTAACTAACAGACAGACTAACAGACATTTTGACAAAACAATTATTATCTCAAAAAATATAATTTTTCGATGTTCACTTATTAGGTCTTTTTTGTAGACCAAAATGCCATGGTTTCGCTCAATTTTTTCTAATCAAAATAGTTTCAGCCGTTTTTTAGATATTTTGAAAAAAGAAGGAAAAAACACTTTTTTCATGCACGATTACAATACTTGACCATCCCTAAAATTTTCTGACTGATGATGACAAGGGTTTCCTGTCGAAACATATTTCTGTTTCTATAAATAAATAAATAATAAAAGAAAAAGTATTTTCCTGCACGTTGTGTGATTTTTTCTTTTATTTTTTCTGACCGACAACAACAACTTTCGGAGGGGCTACAATATACTCATTCCAAGTGAATCCTGAAACGGATTTTCACCTATTTTTAATCATAATAAAATTAATTTTACGGTTAACTATTATATTCATTTTTGCTTCTTTTCAAAATAAAATTATAATTCTAATATATCTTTGCATTCTCCCTTATTTGAAATCATTACGACACTCCTAATTTACACCCCTTCCTTCAATCGGATTAAAATCTATATATATATACGACTAATAATCCATAACACTTGATAAAAACACCAATTAAAAAAAAATCTTTAGTACCGGAAATCAAAAAAGAGAAAAAAAAGAAAAATCTTTCATGTAAATGTCAACTTCAGTTTTTCTAATTTGAACCGAAAGCTTGCTGTACTTCTTCTATCATATATTGAGCTTAAGTTTCGAATTTCCTAGCTCTGAGACTTATGGGGCAAAACACAGGAGGGTACGTACGTAAACATCAACTTTCGGTTTTTCTATTTTAGCCCAAACCTTGTTATATTTATTGTAGCCTCTAGATAGCTTAAGTTTTAAATTTCAATGCTCTGCGACTTTCCGAAGACGAGATATGAACGATTAAAATATTTATTTTACCACACTCCTAATTTACAACCCCTTCCTCTTTTTAATCGGATGAAAATTTATACACGACTAATAACTCATGATACTTGATAATTATACCAATTTAAAAAAAAATCATTAGTGCTTTTTTTGAGAAAATTAAAAAAAAAACGAAAAATCTTTCATATAAATGTCTACTTCCGGTTTTCCGATTTCAACCAAAAGCTTGCTGTACTCCTTATAGCCTGGATTGAGCTAAAGTTTCATATTTCGTAACTCTTAAACTTAGACTCTGAAACGCAGGCTGGCTACAACGGATACAATGGATTTTTGGCCTCTGGAGACCAAAATATCCGGTTTTATGTCCTAAATCCGGTTTCCGACTATTAAGGCCATCCATTCTTAGAAGTTACAAAATGAAATTAATTTTTTTCATCTCTGAGATTGAAGATCTCAAAGTGTCAAGACCCAGGCAGGCGATCGCAATACTTCACATACTTCTATAGAATATAAATGTGAAAGTAAAAATTGTTTCAGAATGATATACTATAATAGGCAGAGCCGTCTTTAACCTATTGGAGGGCCTGGGTACTTTAGGATAAAGGGGTCCCTCTAAAAGAAATATTATACAGTGTTCTGCTATCATCGATATTAAAATAAATTAGCCCCTATTAAGTAATAGGGGGCCCCCTGGGCATTTGCCCAGAGTGGAAAAGAGGAGCCTGACAATAGGTCTAAAATAGTTTAAAACCTTTATTATTTTATAATTATTTATATACCCTTTAGGGTCACTATCAATTTCACATAGTGAGTTATTTTCATAAGGTCGTATAGCGTGCATATTCGAAATTTTTGGACAAATTGATCAAAGGGCCTATATATTAGGGGTTATATTGATAATTCTATTTTTTAAACACCCCACCTCTCCATTTTGGGTTTCAAAATTTTTTATTATAAAACACGGTTAAAGTAAATTTTGGCTATACCCTGTACCTTGGTTTTTTAGAATGACAATTTTATAATTTTAATGTTTCAAAAGCCCCCCCTAATTTCAACCAAAAACTAATCAACTCTTAATTTCAAAACACCGAAACTACATGTGAAATTTTGTTTTGATATATTCAGACTAGTTTTTGACATAGAACTTATACAAAATTTAGTAATGTACTAACAGACATTTTGACAAAATAATTAATATCTTGTAAAATATAATTTTTTCAATGTTCACTTATTAGAGCTTTTTTAACCGACTTCAAAAAAGGAGGAGGTTCTTTATTCGACCGAATTTTTTTTTTTTTTTTTTTTTGTGCCTATGTTACCTCGTATCTCCGCCAATTGTCAACCGATTTTGAAAAGATTTTTTGCGTTGGGTCCAGTCTTGCTTCCGATTGGTCCCATTTTTTTTCGTTTTTTTTTTCATAGTTATTAGACCTTTTTTATTAGGTTTGTTTAGACCTAACCTCTTTGTTAATGAACCGATTTCGATGGTTCTTTTTTTATCCGAAAGGGGGTGTCTTAGGGATGGTGTCATATTAATTTGGTCAAGTTCTGATGATATGATCACTATTAATAACATCACTAAAAAGAGAAAAATAAAAATAATTTTTAAGAAAAAAATAAAAACCGACTTCAAAAAATTAAATGCAACAAATAAAATACACTAAAAGGTATAAAATAATTATTATCTTATTTAGTTACAACTAAACGACGAAATATTAACATGAAATTACTTTTTGAAGTTAGTGCCAAACATATATCTTTTATGAATCGCACTCGACGGATCTTACTTAGTACGTTTGGCGGGTACGCTTGCTTATAGGTATAGTTTGTTTGGTACCGACTTCAAAAAGTAATTTCATGTTAATATTTCGTCGTTTAGTTGTAGCTAAGTAGGATAATGATTATTTTGTACCTTTTAGTGTATTTTATTTGTTGCATTTAATTTTTTGAAGTCGGTTTTATTTTTTCTTAAAAATTATTTTTTTGTTGCCATGGTTTCGTGCATTTTTTTATCAAAATAGTTTCAGCCGTTTTTTAGATATTTTGAAAAAATGATGCAAAAAAAACACTTTTTTCATTCACAATTACAATACTTGACCAAACCTTATATGGTAAAGTAAAAAATTAAAAAGAAAATAGATGAATGAATAAAATAGTAAAAGTAATTTTTCTATGTAAATTAAATGTTAAATGAAACCCCATACCATACCAGACACCAGGCTTTTCCCTTGAGGTTTTATTTATAAAAACTGACCCTTTTTGAAGTGGTCTCGCTTTAATTTGATATATGCATTTGACTGGGTTGTACAGAGCTATAGAGTATCGCTTTAACATGCAGTGAAGAAGGATAGAAAGAGAGATAGAGAAAGTGGTTTTACGCAAAGCGACAACTTTGTTCATTGAATATTCAAATTGTGGTTTGAGATTTTCAAGTTAATATTTGGCAAAGGTTTGAATTGGACTCGAACTACACAGTAGCTGAATAGAATTCAGTACATTGTGTGTGGTTTGGTTGGTCTCTAGTTGAGAAATCAGACAATAAAATAATTTCCAAGATTCAAAGGTATTATACTGCGCCGGAATATGAATGTATATATATATATAATTGAACAATTGAATAACAAATAGTTACTTTCTATTCTTCTTTAGAAGACAATAATTAATTGATGAGAATTTGTATCATTAAATTTAGCATTAGCTATTCAATTGAAACTTTAGAAAAAATCAGATTTAAAAAACGTTTATTCTTTTTCGAAATTATTATAAAATCTTCTTCTTTAAGTGTCATATCAGGTCTCCCTGGCGTTTCTGCACCTCTCCACATATACCAGTGCTGAGTGTGTTTAGCTGTTTTTGCACAGATATACGGGGCCTACTTTTTAATATTGGTTCCGGACGGCTAGTTTGGAGAGATTACTAGGCCCGTGGCTACTACAGAATTTATTCACATATATATATATATATCTAGAATTTATTCACATATATATATATCTAGAATTTATTCACATATATATATATATCTAGGGGGAATCGGATTAGCCGAGAGCTTAAAGACACTAGCCTTCTAAGCAGGAGTCCCGGGCTCGAGTCCGAGTCCCTGCATTGATATTTGACCGGCTATAATCTGATTCCTAGTCACCAATCCGTCTGGCAAGCGTGGTGACTTAATGCCAACCCCCTTCTATTTGATGGAAGAGGCCTATATTCAGCAGTGGATTGTCGCTATCGACAGGCTGATGATGATGATATATATCTAGTATTCACTATTTTAAATATTAATGCCATATAATAGTATGTTACCAGTATGGAAATAAATTGATTTTTGATATATGTTTTTTATATATTTTTTGAAAATATATTAAAAATATAAAATTTTTGTGTTAAATTTATATAAAGTTTATGTTATCTATATATTCTTAAAATATAATTATTTTTATGTCGCTCTAGTATAAATTTTATATAAATTTAAAACAAAATTTTATATTTTTAACATATTTTCAAAAAAGATATAAAAAACATATTTCGAAAATCTATTTATTTCCATACGGAGTTATTAATATAATATCTTATAATGAGTTATATCCGGCCCGCCCATAGTTTTCAATATTCACATGTGCCCAGTGGCCCTATCTCTAAAAAGTTTGGGAACCCCTGCTATAAACGAGCCCCGTCCCATCTCAATTGGCCCACCAATATTTTTTCTTTTTAAATAAAATTATGCTAATTCACGGTAAATTTAATTTAAATATTTATTTTTATTATCATTTGGAACAACATTTTAAACAATTTAAAACATTTTATTGTAACATTTAACTTAAAATTATTTTTTTAATTGTTAAAAACATATTTTTATATAAAAAATAGTTCTTTGCTTTTCACGATTTTTTTTTAAGAATCTTTGAATATGTGAAATAATCAAGTAGGCTTTGCCTTTTTCCAACAAAAGAAAGTTTGTTTTGTTTATTATTAGTAAAAATGACTCGTGGAAAGGTTGTTGATGAAAAAATTTGCTCAATTATTATCAATTTATTTAAAAAGGGAAAATCAAACGCGGAAATTGGCGATCTAGTTAATTTATCAAAGTTTACTGTCAGAAATATTATTCGAGTTTATAAAACAACGGGTACAATAGCTACAAAACCTCGGTATGCGTCGAAATCCAAAATATCAGATGCTGATAGACGGGCATTGAAGAAGATTATTAGAAAAAACAGGCGTTCGAACTATGGTGAATTATCTGTTCTTTGGAGCGATGCTGTGTGGAGAAGTGTTTCAAGATCCACGTGCCATAGAGAAGCCCTTATGTTAGGTTTTAAAACTTACAAGGTAATTTTATTGTAACTTATTCCAATTTTTTTTTTTGTAATTTTACTAATTTTTTTTAGGCGAAAGAAAATCCACTCTTGATATTAAAACAAAAGAAAAACCGGCTTAAATGGGCTAAAAGTCACATTAATTGGACGAGTGATGAATAAGAGTGTCCATTGGAGTGATAAGTCTCGTTTTGAAGTTTGTGTTGGGGACAAGCAGAGTTATTCGTCAGAAAAATAAAGCTTTCAATTCAAATTGTTTAAAAAAGAAAGTAAAATTTACTGCTTCAGTTATGGTATGGGGTTCAATGTCTACTAGAGGTGTTGGAAAACTTCACTTCATTGATGGAATTGTAAACACCAATAAATATTTAGAGATTTAAAAAAATCGTTACTTCCAACAATGGCAGATGCTTTGCAGAATAATAATAATTTTGTGTTCCAACAAGATGGGGCGGCCTGCCACACATCAAGAAAATCTTTAAAATGGCTTTCTGATCATAATGTTCCACTTTTGGAGTGGGTGGCAAACAGTCCCGACTTGTCACCAATAGAAACTTTTTGGCACACAATGTAAAAGCTATTACAAATACAACCAGCTAGAAACGTAGTCGAATTAAAACACAAACTTCAAAATATTTGGGATACTTTCACTCAAGATGAGTGTCAAAACTTAATAAGTACGTTGCCCAAAATAATTCAAGCTTGTAATTAAAAATAAAGGCGACGTCACACAGTGGTAAAGGTTTTGGATTTTGTATGTTTTCCTTGTTTTTAACAATTAAAAAATAATTTTAAGTTAAATGTTACAATAAAATGTTTTAAATTGTTTAAAATGTTGTTCCAAATGATAATAAAAATAAATATTTAAATTAAATTTACCGTGAATTAGCATAATTTTATTTAAAAAGAAAAAATATTGGTGGGCCAATTGAGATGGGACGGGGGCTCGTAGAATCAGAGGTGGTTATTTACAAATATGCCGCCTATAGGCTGAACCAAAATCGCCGCCTATGCTATATTTCTTACAAAAACTAAAAATATATAATAATAAAATTAGTAATACGAAATTTATGCAAACGTTTATTATAGAATCACATAAATTGCAACAAAAACTTTGTTCTAACAGAATATAAAAATGCATATAATTATTATAATAGCTTTCGAAAATTTGCCCCCTCAGGCTATAGCCATGCTAGCCTAATTGGAAATCCGCCCCTTGTATAGAATAAACGAAAATAGAAATTAAATTGACAAATTAGACCTCATCAATAATGCTAAAACGTGTATTTGTTACTTTTATTAAAGAATATTAAATTTCAGAAAATTAATCTATAAAATGAACGGAAATTGAAGATTTACCATAAAAAAATGAAAAATCGAACTTCTAACGAAAGGAAATGCAAATTTATTTATTTATTTATTAATAATATTTACAGATAATTTATTATAGGAAAACGGATCTTGGATATTGTTTCTAATTTTATTTATATCTATTCCTATTTGATTATTTTGATTATATGCCGCTGATGAAACAAAAACCTTCCCGGTTAAAGGAAATAAAACTGTGTGTCTGTGTGTGGGTGTATATATATATATATATATATATATATATATATATATACTCTAGTCCATATCGATGACTTGCTTTCGTGTTTGTCCGTCTCTCTTTTCTTTCCATATCCTGTCATTACTCTTACAATAATTCCTCAGCTATTCATTCATTCATTCAGTGCCCAGGTTGCCTATCTTATCATCCTAATCAAACAAACAGAAAATTCCGTCACGGAAATTGAACCGCACCAGGCTTCATTTTCGCCCGCTAATTGATAATTAAAGATCGACACTTCCTGACCAAAGGGAAATAAAAAAAAAAGGCGAGAATTTATTTTAATCATTTCGAATATTATATGAAGGGAAGGTGGAAGGGATGACGACTTGATTTCTGACGTCAGAAAGCCAGCCAAAAGGGCAAAAGTGGGACACTTTGATGATTGAAATGATAAGGAATATAAAAAAGAGCAGCGAATATTGCTTAGATTAATCAAAGTAAAAAAAAAAAAAAAACTTTCGCAAGCAAAACAAACATATAATTTTAATCTAGAATATTTTTTCTTTAGTTCATTTATACTTTAATGAATATTATTTTCACTTTAGCAGATTTTTCTATGCAATAGATTGATTGCTTGTTTGTTTGTTTGTTTTTTTAGGTTAATTTTAAGGACTTGTTTCCGCTAGGGATAATTTCAGAAGAGATTCTTTTTCAATAGTTAATTTTCTGCCGAAAGTTTTACTACGAGTTTTGTTCGAAATTCCTTTAAACATCTAACTCAGGGCCGGTTGTATGTCGCAAAGTAAATGTTTTTTACCACTAACCAAGGGTAGATGGTAAATGGAGGGACTGGGATGGCCAATCAGATGACAGGCACTGATACTTTGCGACATACAACCGGCCCTCAGAGTTTCCCAAACTGTGCGCCGCGAAGCTTTAAAATTAATTGAAGCAAGACATTTGGCCTAACTAGAAAAAAAGTGAGTAGCTATAAATTTATTTAGATATTATTTATTTTTATCTATTACTTACGATTAGACTTAGGTACCTTTACGTAGGATAGGGCGCCATGGAAAAATGTTAATTGAAAAAAGTCGCCGTGACTCTGAAAAGTTTGGGAATCGCTGATCTAGCCAATAGGCGTAGGATTTCTCTAATGTTTCAAAAATTAAACTCCTTATTTTTTTTTTTTTATTTATTTATTTTATTTACAGATTAATATTAAAAATGAATACAGGGTGTCCCGTATCGGAACGATAATCCGTTAACATGGGATAAGGCCAGTTTATGACGGTCCATAACCTAAAAATTTTTTTTAATAAAAGTCTCATAGTTTTCGAGCTATAACAGTTAAAAAAAATTGTAAATTTATTTTAAATGTTTATAATACAAATAGATAGGAAACTTAAAAGATTGAGTATAGTAAAAAAAATATACTATATTAAATTGAAAAGTATTGGAAGGTAGCCCAAAGATAGTATAGAAAAAAACATCACATTTCCAAATAAGGTGTATTTTTTGGACTGTCATTATTTTTCCCCTTTCCTTTAAAACCAACGTTTCCAAGGATTCTACCCTCTTTCTTCCTCGGGCTGCCTTCCATTACTTTTCAATTAAAAATTCTACTAGTCCGTCTCTCTGCAAAAAGAAAATTTCTTCAAAATACTATATTAAATTGGTAAAATCACATTAACTCGTGCAAAAATACAAAAATAAATTGAAACTTAACTTATTTCTTGTATTAATTAGATTTATTAGTAAAAAATATGTTGTAAGATTACAATACAGCTACTGAAAAGTTTTATGGTGGACTACCAATTTTTTATAATAAAAGTATATAAGAAATTTTAACATTTTTTTAATAATGGCGAAAATCTACCCATCCCTAAATAATGAGGGATGTGGCTACTTTACATATTTTATTTCCATAATTTTTGTTTCGCAATCCTGAATAATCCTGCTATTGACAGAATTCAAAATAAAGTAAAACCATAAGTACTATACTTTTGGAGTAAAAAAATATTTTTGCTTGACTTATTTTTAAAAAAATTTTTTCATGCTTCTCTTTAATCATCTATACAAAAAAGTTTGTAGTATCATACGATGCAAATTATTTAAAAAATTGGCCCATTTAGTCGAGATTTCAAAATGGTACAGCACTTTGTACTTCAATCTTTAGAAAAAACAAATAGTTGTATTTTTTGGCAAAATTATCTAATTTAAAAGTCATTTTGATAATGGTTATTTATTTAATATGCTAATCAATTATGTCGCATCTTAATTGAACTAATCTTTGGCTATTAATGGCATTATTATAGCTATTAATAATGCTATATGGCAGGGGTGGCCACAACGTGGCTCGCGAACCACATACGGCTCTTCAGTCAATCTTGTGCGGCTCTTGAACCCTCTTGATCCCTTTTGACAAAATACTGATTTTAAAAAGTATAATAATTAAATTAAGAAATTCGAAAAACCTTGAAACTAAGACATTCGCTTACTTAAAATGTTTGAAGAAAATTATTGAAAGCTACCCTGATGTTCAGGTGGAAACAGAAGATTATTAGTGCAAACTATCTGGTCTTGCTGAAGAAATAAATAAATAACATTTAATGATTTGAGAACACACAAACGTTCATTAGCATTCCTGGAAAATTCTTTTGCTGTTGATGTTGTGGGCGATGATTGTCCTGATTCATCACCAATTACAAACTATACAGCAGCTGTATAGTTGGAGATACTAGAATTATCGCAAAGATGATGAAGGACTAAAAGGATTCAAACGAAGTGGCGTTTCGGTCATAGAGTTTTGGAAGAAGGTCCCAGAAGAAAAATACCCACTAACAAAAGAGTGTGCTAAGAAACTAGTCTCTTTTGTATAATGATAAGATTTTTACACTATAACGTAATGTATATATCTTTTACGAAAATTATTACCGAGAGCAGAAATTATATTTATACACAGATATTATAGAAATGGATAAAACACACTCTTTGCTTTATAAAATGACATCTGTATCAATCTTGGTGGTTATGTCTGGGCCAATTTGATTAACAAAGAGAAGTCACGTGTTTGAAAAATCCATTTTGAAACTGGCCCAGTCTCCTCCAGAGGGAACGTCCGTCAGAGAGTTCGAGAGTCGGATAGGAGACCATTCGGACGCAATCTGATTTTAATTCTAATCTCCGTCCGATTGAATGTCGGCTTAGTCTCAAACTTGCCACATGGGTAATCTCAATATTTGAAACTATTATACTTATCTGTGTGAATCATAGCTCAACGCTTACCGTAAGTTCATTAAATTTAAATATCGATCCTAACTAATTGATGAACATTTAAGTGAACTCGTGCAAACTGCGCTTACAATTATCAGTCAGATTTCAAACAACAAACAGCCAACATGAACACTCGTAAAAGCACTTCTCAAAAGTCTCATGTTTTTATTGATAGAGCATGTTCCCCATATGCTTCACACAGCAATCGATGTCCATCAGCTGCACTTTTTTGCAAATGAAAACAAAAAACCAGCGCTTCCCGCAAATTGAATTTTGTTGGCACAAAGGTTGACATAGAGCACAAAGAAAGTATGTTCCTTACACTTCAGCGAAATGATAGATACTTGATTTTTATATGGAAAATGATGGCGCTTTCACATGAATATAGCTACAAAGATGATCCGATCGCGATTTAATGCTAGTTACGCCATCTTTTGTAAATCCATCAAAACCAATTTGTACACCTAATAAAATGTTAATTCATTATTATTGTAATTGAACACTAATGTTATAAATAAGTAAGTAGACCAAAAAATAAATGTTAACTGCATTTATATTTTATAAAATAAAAAATGTGTCTTTTTTTAAAATAAATCATTAATTAATCTCCAATCAAAATGTGACTCGCTTTGAAACAGTTTTATAAATTCGCGGCTCCCAAAGTTAAGTTGTGTCCACCGCTGCTATATGGTAAAGTCATGAGGATAGCCCCATCAGTATTTTATTAATAATTGTTTGTATTGCTTGCTATTCTTCAAAATTTATTTTTAGGTTGCATCTTTTGGTTAATATAAATAATTTAAAATAGTTAAAAAATTTCGGATCTTTATTAAATATTTTCATGAGAATGCAAATATTTCTTTATCTCATTATTATACAATTTTTTTTAACTATGGTCTACAACCTAATATATAAATATTTCCCATGCAAATTTAATAGAATTCCAGTCAAAATTGAATTTACCTAATACCTTAGTGGAAGAAATGACTGGAAATTTATTTCAAATTTTTTTCTTTACGAAAGGAATAAATTCAATTGTAACTTAAATTCTATTAAATTTGCATGAGAAATATTTTTATTAGATTGAGAAACGAAAAAAAGAAGAAGCCAAGACCTTTGTTACTGGCTTCAAAAAAAAAAAAAAAATATTGGAAGAAAAAATGAACACTTTTTCAAGACTAGCTACGCTCTCAGCCTTCACACATAAAATAAAAATTGAGTAGATATTGATGAGCCAGTCCAAAATTCAAAAAAGTGAGATAATTTAAACTATCTTTTTATTGATAAACCGACGTTTCGGAGGCTTATATCCTCCTTCTTCAGTGCTTCGATAGGTCAGTGAAGGAAATCACTGTGGCATTATTATATACAATTTCATTCTCAGCAATACACTACACTATAATTCTGTTGAGATTAAATATTATATAATAATGCCACATTGATTTCCTTCACTGACCTTTCCAAGCCCTGAAGAAGGAGGGAATAAGCATCCGAAACGTCGGTTTATGAATAAAAAGATAGTTAAAATTATCTTCTTTTTTTTAATTTTGGACTGCCTCATCAATATCCACTCAATTCACTTATCAGCCCGTCTACAAAAATTACTTCAATCTTATTTAAATGAAAATTTCGGTTTTCAGTTAACCTAAAATCGGAGTTGGTGCTCGACATCTGAGAACGATCGCAGAATAAGGCGATCGAAACGTCGTCGTTTTCTTGTATTATTTATTCGTGTTCATTGAATAATTATAATTAATTATGTGTGATTTCACTAAAAATTCAAAATTTCCTACCCTCCAAGATTTTCAGTTAAAATTTTATCAATCGTAGAAAAAAATCGTAGGAAATTCTGAAATTCTTAATCTATTGTATGCCATTTTAAATGAGAAAAAAAACCTTTTTAAAAGAGGTCTATTCTATTTTATTCTCTATATGGTAGAATAAAACGAAAATGGAAATATTAATCCTCATCTACTAAATCATACTAAAACGTTTATTTGTTATTTTATTAATGAACGAGCTGCTCCAGGCGTGCCATCGGCACACCCTCTACAGCTCGGCCCTCGGCTGGTGGCCTGGCGGGCAGCGTCTCGGCATGTGATTATTAGGTCTCCAAAAATTCATTTAAAAAAAAATCTATCATTCCCAAGAAAGTATGTTTTTTTTATATATTTAGATATTTGCAAATAAATAACTTTCAGTTTTCTACAGAGTAAATGTACTAAAAAGCTAAAAATTTCTATAATTTGCCCCCCCCCCCCCCCTTTCGCTCCTATACAGTCAATTTTGATAGTTGATTTTTACAGGAATAGTTTCTTAAAGTAATAAAGAATAACTCTGCAAAATTTAATCAAGATCGGAGACAGTTTTAATTTTTTGCCCCACTCACATTTTGGATAGTTGGGAGTCGAATTTCTAAAAATCCTGAAATTACTTTTTAGATATTTGTATTTAGAATTTTGGTTTTTGCCGAGAGTAGCAGAGTTCTCGATTTATAAAGAGAAATCAATGATGTTGTCCTCTGCTTGATGTAAATAAATATATACATATGAATCGTTTATGTGGGTAGCTTGCTATCACAACAAAACGAATTTTCTCCAATTGAGATAAAATATTTCTAATTGAAAAAACTGATGATGAAGTTCACACCTTCAAAACTATAGTCTCAAACAAATTAATATATGTATATGTTGCAGTAAAAACCCGTTTTATTGTAAGAACGGATTCTTACTAGTTAACAACGAGTTTCACTGAATACCTTTGTGGGAACTAGAATTTACTGATGTTGGTTGAGTTTAGATCAAAGGTCTAGAATTTTCATTTTTGACCTCCCGCCTCATTTTGAGTGTTTATTTTTCAAAATTTTCTAAACGAAAATATCAAAAATTAGAAGCAAAGTTATAGAGGATGTAATTTTTGACATTTTTGTTTAAAATTTTTTGAAAATAAACACCCTAAACTGAGGCAAAAGTTCAAAAATGAAGATTCTAGACTTTTGAACCAAACTCAACTAATTAATAAAGTAAAGGGTGTGTAGTTTCACAGTGAATGAAATAAAACTCAAAGAAGTTTATACAAACTCAATATATTTCTGATTATTATTAGTCCATCATCAGGAGTTTACAAGTTTACAAGTTTTAACTTGTAAACTCTGATGATGGACTAATGGCTCAGAAATATATTGAGTTTTTTTTTTTTTTTTTTTTTTTTAGGTTAAAAATAAAATAAAATGAGAGAGTCTTCTGTTTTTAAAATAAAATAATTTTTTAATTATTTCTAGAGACTATAGTTTCGAAGGCATTGCCTTCATCATCAGTCTATCACAAATATTTCAAATTAGTTACAAATTAAGATTTATACATAGAAAATTTTGAAAAATATATAATGTCTTTTTCTTCATGTTTCCTCTTGGGAGATTAGAATATAAACTCCCAAGAGGAAACATGAAAAAAAAAAAGACATTATATATTTTTCAAAATTTTCTATGTATAAATCTTAATTTGTAACTAATTTGTGATGGAGCGATGATATATTTGTATGATCTGAATAATTAAAAAATTGACATTCATTTTATTTATTTTTAACCTAAAATAAAAACAATTCTATTACCATCGACAGTGAAATCTTTTATTCAACTAATATATTGAGTTTGTATAAACCTCTTTAAGTTTTATTTCATTCGCATGAAACTACACACCCTTTACTTTATCAATTAATATCATGTTTCACCTAAAACCTACCACTTTCCCTAAGTAAAAAAAAAAAAAAAAAAAAAAACTCAACTAACATCAGTAAATTATAGTTGCCACAAAGGCATTCCAGCTTGAAACCCGTTCTTACTAAAAAAAAGAATTTCTACTTTAACATATGTATACTACATATTTATTAGGTGGTTCAATTAAAATTTCACCAATCATAGGAAAAATCTTAGGAAATTCTATTCTTAATCTATTGTATAAATTTTAAATGAGAAAAACCTTTTGAAAAATTAAATAAATTTTATATTTTATCCAAATTTAGAAGATAGAATGTTTAACTACCCCATCCCCTTTGGCTCCCTTCTTCTCTTTGCCGTAACGAATTCAACTTTCTTTAAAATTAAAACGTAAAAGTTAATTTTTGCAACTAATTTGTGGAATCCTCTTCCATCCACCTCACCTTTTTATTATCCCTGAGTAATGTCATTATGCATAAGGCCAAATTGTTCCTTTTTAGATTTTTATCCCTCCCTGTTCATAACAAAGTAAGTAATTTGCATCAAGCTCACTTTCTTTGTTTGTCTGCCTGTTTGTTGTTTGCTTGCTTGTTTGTTTGTTTGCTTGGCTGAATTTACTTGCCCTCTCTCTCCCCCTCGTTGCCGTCAACCCATCCATTGGCTTTTTACTGTCTTTTCGAATGAATATCAATTTTGCCGACGACGACCCACATTTCTGCAATGTTTGTTCAGGAAATTTCCCTTCTATCTTTATTATTATTATTTTTTATATACAAGAGATAAGTTTATAAAAAGTCAGCGAAATAAATCTATACCAAACAAAAATCGACATATCCTAGAAATTAAATGAATAATGTATTATACAAATATACTATGGTCAGAGTTACAAAATCTTCCTACCTGTCCCTTATTTAAGATGGAAAATAGTCTGTTGATCGGGGGGTGCTTTTGAATTTGAACCTCATACACAGGTAGAGATCAACAGACAGGGCTACCTAAATAGGTAGGTATGAGTTTGCCTTGCCAAATGTTAGTGCTTGCGAATTGTTGGTCCGAGAATCTAGCAGCCAGCTATAGAATTCCACCATAAGCTGAAATTGTGAGAGATGACCACCAACGTAAGATCAATAAGAGGAAATGACACACAGGAACTTCATGGTAAATGACAACTCTTTTATTTGGTTTCAAACAGAACTGGTTGTTTAATTTCAGTTTCTTTTAGAAATTTAAATCAAATAACAATTACAAAATTATTTTACATTAGTGAATATGAAATTTAACCAGTACCAAAAAAAAAATAATAGTAATAGAAATTACAATAAGAAAAATTTATAACCAAAAAAAAAAAATATAAAGAAAAATATAAGAGAAATAAGTCACTTGATTTACTCAAGTGACAGTTAAATTCAAATTTAGTTATCTTACATATATAAGGCTTATCAGGGATAGGGATAGAAGGAGCAGCTGCCCAGGGCCTCACAATTTTAAGACCCATCATAATAATTGAATTTGTTAGTGTTGAAGCGCGCAAAGCTTGGATATTAAATAAAACTGTTTTTATTTTCTTGTTCAGGGTTTTATTTTAAATTTTGAAAGCCCTCAAAAATATTAGTTGCCCCAGGCTTGGTATTTTCTTTGGAAGGTCCTATATATTTTTTGAACAAAATGTTTTTATTTTCCAAATTTAAATGTACATTTTTTTGCAATGAAATTTTCTCTGGAGAGAGACTGACTGGCAGAAATTTTAATTGAAGGTAATGGAAGGCAGCCCAGGGGTAGTGAGAAAAAGAAAAATTAACACATATAAAATATGGTGTAATTTATTGGAATCCTTCCTCCTTTCCTTTCAAACCGGCGTGTCGGAGGATTCTTTCTTTCTTCTTCAGGGTCTACAAACCAATATTACAAAATTATAAAAACGGGGTGTAATATTTGTTTTTAGACCTTGAAGAAGGAGGGAAAAATCTTCCGAAACGTCGGTTTAAAAGGAAAGGAGGAAGGATTCCAATAAATTACACTATATTTGATATGTGTTAATTTTTCTTTCCTCGCTACCCCTGGGCTGCCTTCCATTACATTCAATTCAAATTTACATATTATTTACAATAATATCAAACATCATAATTTTTATATATTCAATCAAAATTAAATTTAAAAATTCGAAATTGTCAAAAAAAAACTTTTCATCTAGAGCAGGATTGTCCAACCCGCGGCCCAAATCGGCTTATCAATGTGGCCCCTCAAAAAATCGCAAACTTACAAGCTTTATTGGATTTCGACTAAAAATATCAGTGATATTACTAAAAATACACCAATTTTAAATTCCTATTAATTTATGACTAGTGATTTTTTGAATTTAACACGTTATTTAGCAATGAAGTAAGTATTCATAAAATGATTCTAAAATAATTTAATTTATTCAACCATGAATGAAACTAGATTCAATATGTTTGATGAGCACCTTGAGAACTCATTGAGAATTCTTTTGAATCAAATATTGATGACGGATTAATGTTTCAAACTCAAAATAATGAGAAACATCTCACTAATTTTATGTTGCTGTCTTGTCTTTTACATTTATAAAGTAATAAAGCTTAAATTACTTAAATATGTCAACTATATATATTCTAAGTTTTTTTTGCTCATCGACCATCATTTTAGCGTTAGCGTATTTTATGTATGGCCCAAAACAACTCATATTCTTCCAATGTAGCCCAGGGAAGCTAAAAGGTTGGACACCCCTGATCTAGAACGAAATTTCTAATTTCATATTTTCGGAAGTCAAAATGGTAGTTCTGAAGAAGATTTTGAGGAAAGATCGTAAAAGTTCCTACCATTTAAATAAGGACCACCCCCTAATATAAATATACCTTAAAAATGTATTTGTGGCATTTAAAAACCAAAAAAGTAAGTAAACTACACGCTCGGATTTCATATACCACCATTTTTTAGGGTTCCATATAGTAAAACGAAACCTTATTATTATCGACATATCTGTTTATGTTTAAAAAGATCATTCTACTTTTTCCTCCGTAACAAAATATGATACACTTACATACTTGAAATTTATAAGTTATATTATGGTATATTTACGATGTCTGATAAAAAAATAACAAAACTCTTTGAAAAAATTATTTTCTTAATAAAATTTTAAAATATTTCATTAATACCTAGTGATATTTATTTAGATTCACTGCAAAAATCATCCAAAAATGTCTGTCTGATGAATTAATCCCACCAGTAAAAGAAAAGTAAAAATATTTTTTAGAAAAATTATTATTTACTATGAGTTATTCACTTGGTAAATAATAATTTTCCCAAAAAAATATTTTTACTTTTCTTTTATTAAAATAAAATATGTTTCACCTCGCTCCAACACCAGACTCTAAAAATGTAATTCCATGAGTTTGCAGGCCGTCAAGATGGTTGTCTAAATACAGGCGTTCCCGTCAAGTGCTGCCATCTTTGAATTTTCAAACGTTCAATTTAATGACTAAACTTAATACTATAACATAGGAGTATAATTTTTACTTTATTTTTTTTTTACCAATGTGAGATTAATCTTTTTAAATTTGTCCATTCCCCTCAAATCTTATTATGTGTAATTCAACCCCGAAATTATTTAATTGACACTAAATATAAATTCTTAAGAATATATTAAAAAATTTAATTAGAAATGCATAAGGGATGCCTTGTAAAAATGGAGTTTCGATTTTTCTAAGGGGGCAATTAGTTTTGTAGTGGAGGGCACCCCTCCTAAATACACAAATCCCACCACTGAATCAGTTAGTAATACTAATATAACGTATTTAACTATAAGAAAAAATTTATATACATATAAATGAAAGTAAAAAAAGTAATTGAAAAGTTTTTGTTTTGCCGAGAGTAGCAGAGTTGTTGATTCACAAAGAGAAACAAAGAGGTTGTCCTCTGCTTGATATATATATTATTTATTTGTTTGAGACTATAGTTTCGAAGATTTGGTCTTTATCATCAGTCTTTTTAATTATAAATATTGTTTCTCACGGAGTCAATACCATATGGATATTGAAATTTTTTTGATCTTTTCTTAACAAGTAACTGGCTCTTACCTAGAAAAGATCAAAAAATTTCAATATCCATATGGTATTGACTCCATGAGAAACAATATTTATTATTAAAAATGACTGATGATGAAGACCAAGTCTTCGAAACTATAGTCTCAAACAAATGAATAATATATATAACATACAGATATATCATTTCGATATACCGGGTGAGTTTTTTATCTTGAGACAGTCTTATAACTCAAAAACAGTGCATTATATGAAAAAAAGTTTCAAATAAAAGTTTATTTATTTGGAGGGGGAAAATAAAGTACGCTATTGTTTGTTTTCCTAGAACAAGCTTTCAAGGGTATTTTAAGGTCAAGTTCTGTTTTTTAAATGGAATCCTATATGTTTCTGTACATATTCTGAATCTAAAAAAAAAACTGAACAGCTTTCATTAGAACTATTTTTTATTCGATATCAAATAAACTAAATATTAAATCAATTAGATCTCAGAAAAAACCTAATAATTATTTTTAACAATTATTCAACTTAATTATTAAATAATAATGATCAAATAATTAATTATTAAATAAATAATTATTGAATTGAAAAGTCACAACAATGAAAATAAGTGTTTATAATGATATTAAAACTTAGTTATACTCAGATTTAAGAGATTATTTTCTACTTAATAGATCTATTTAAAATTCTTAAGTTTAAAAAAGTTTATTTCTCGTGTCAATCTAGTGGATAGTTACATTGTATTATCATAATAAAAATGGAGCATTTTTTGTTGAAGACAGAATTGAAATGGTCTTAATTTATGGTGAATGTGGAAGAAGCGTTGTGGGGCTGCCATTGAAATAGATGCCAAGCATTTTTCTGACAGGGATACTCCCTCAAAAGCTACATTTTATTGTGTTGTAAATCTATTTTAAAAAAAATCAGGAAATGTAAAGGCTACGAAGAAACTTAAAAGGCCAAAATAACGAAAATGGAACTGGAATTCATCCAGAAAACTTGCGATAACACTCTGGAATATCACAGAACAGTGTCGGAAAATTATTGAATTATTATTATTAATAAATTATTTATTTAATAATTAAATATTTGATCATTATTATTTGATAATTAAGTTGAATAATTGTTAAAAATAATTATTAGGGTTTTTTTCTGAGATCTAATTGATTTAATATTTTGTTTATTTGATATCGAATAAAAAAATAGTTCTAATGAAAGTTGTTCAGTTTTTTTTGTAGATTCATAATATGTAAACAAATATATAGGTTTCTATTTAAAAAACAGAACTTGACCTTGAAATACCCTTGAAAGCTTGTTCTAGGTAAACAAACAATAGCGTAGTTTAGTTTGCCCCTCCATATAAATAAACTTTTATTCGAAACTTTTTTCATATAATGCACTGTTTTTGAGTTATAAGACTGTCTCAAGATAAAAAACTCACCCGGTATATGTGTGTATGTTTATTTGCACCAAGCGGAGGACAACTCCATTTGTTTCTCGTAAAAAAAGTAAAATAACAAAATTATCTTAAAATTTAAATAAATAATATATTATTATACAAATAATGACGCTTAATAAAAGCAGAATACAACATTATTACTTATAATATTAAACAGATAGAAATTAATAAGTAGAGGGGTTATTTTTTTGATGACGTCACGCCCCCACGGGTTCACTCTCCACCGCCCTAGCACTCTCCCGTTCATAGAGTGTAGTACATTCTACTTGTTCCGAAGTGGACGGGTTCACTTCATTCTCTTGCTCGGTTTGCCTGCCAGGGGATGATTGGACGGCAGCCCTTTGCGGGGGCGGCCGATGGACATTCTTGAGGCGAACGTTGACACAACGCTGGTACCAGCTGTACCACAAGTACGCGTGGCTTTTGAATAAAAGATAAATCACAAACAGATAGCCAATGAAGAAAATTGCTAAACATAAATTGACCGAAGAGGTCGACCAGCTAGCTGAAACAAAACAAACAAAAACATGCATGGATGTCTCGCTGGGTAAATTGATTAACAAAAGAGAAATTCTGGCTTAAGTTATAATATAAGGTCAGGTGGGGTAACTGGGCCAGCTTCTTTTGTTTTCCCAAGGATAGTACTTCATATTTTTGGCTATAACTAAGCTTCCTCACAATTTATAGATCTCGTGACTATATTAATTGAAAGATTAAATTTTCTTCAAATAATCATGATACTTTCAACTTTTGATTATTCAAAATTTTGGAATTATCTTAAGTTGAATGTAAGGTTTTGCGGTTGGCCCAGTTAAACGCGTTGTGGGGTAATTGGACCAGCCCAGCCTATTTGCTGTTTTTTTTAATTTTTAACATCTTTTGAGCAGTTGGACATGTTACCCTATCCCTCAAGGCCCTGGCAGTAGGTAGAATTATTGGTATTAAAAAATAATCAAAGATGTAAGCGATTCGGGTAATTGGGCCCTGAATAGGCTGGCCCAGTTGAACCAAGACCTCTATTTTTTTATTCTATTGAATTTTTTAAGGTAGATAAGTTTAGCCAAGTATAATTTTTAAAATCGATTTTTATTAGAGAAAATTCAAAAAAAAGTATCATAAATCAAACAACTAAACAAAATAATTTCATTTTACCATTGAAATAAAGTTAAATAAGTTCTTATGCTTAAGAAAGCCTTAATTAAGTACTTACTCAAGTCTCAATATTTTCAAGGATAAGGCAACTAGGTAAGAAGTAAGCACATAACTTGGTAAATAAGTAAATAAGTAATTAACTTAACTAAGTACTTAAGTATAAAATAAACTTAAAGAAATTTCTCTAATTCAGGAACACTGAAAATTTCCCACCAATATGAAAAAATGAATTGCGCTAAAAAAATGCGGTAAAATTAAAAAGCTCTGAGGTTACAAGATCCCTGGCCCAGTTGCCTCCGGCCCCAGTTACCCCACCTGACTTTACCTATGGCTGATTCTCAAAAAAATCGAAATTGATGTCCTTGGTGATTAATGTGAAATGGGATTCTAAGTTATCGTATCAAAGAATTTTTATGAAACTACATCCCTAAGCGTACCAAATTATAAAAAGTATTTTTCTTAAAAAATTAAAATTATAAAATTTTCAAACTAAAAAAAAGACAAAAAAACAAGAAAAATGAAATTTACTATAAAAGGTCATTTAATAAAAGAGAGAGTAATTATTTCTTTCAGGGACCAAAATTGGCTGGCTGTTCAAAAAGTAGAATTATCAATGTAAGTTTTATACTAGGGGTGTCTAACAATTCAATTATATTAGCTGATTATCATGCAATTTTCCGATTTTCTACAACAGGTCAGAATTTGGAGATATTATTGGTCAAAACGACGAAGAGGCCATTTTGACCTTATTTTAGAGTCCCATATTAAACACCAATATTTGAAATCAAAATATTTCGTTGATGTAATAGAAAACATCTTCCTCCTTGATTTTCAAATTACAACTTGTTTGTGGCTCAATTAGAACTTGAATTAAAACCACATGATGATAAAGGATAAAAAAACATTGATAAAAACATATGGTCTTAGTTTTTTAATTATAACTCGAGTTCTAATTGAGCTAAAAACACGTGGTAATTTGAAAATCAAAAAGGAAGCTGTTTTCTATTACGCTAATAAAATATTTTGATTTCAAATATTGCTGTTTAATATCTAATGGGACTCGAAATTAAGGTCAAAATGGCCTTTTTCGTCCTTTCTCAAAACTCTGACCTGTTGTAGAAAGTCGGTGAATTGTATGATAATCAGCGTATAAAATTCTACTGCAATCCATTGTTAGGTTTACGTAGGAACATTTTTCCAGATTATATTATACTATAACATTTTTGCTTCTTTGTAATGGTGGATATCAATATTCTACATTAACAAATAATATCATTAGAATTAGGCAATTAGCATATTTTATATGCGGCCCGAGGCATTTGTTTATTCTTAATATGCGGTGTAAGTCAAAAGGTTGGACTCCCCTGTTCTAGACCCTTTAATCGATTTGTTCGGAATTTCACATAAGATAATAAAATCTTCATATTTAAAAGAAGATTTTATAGATTGCTAATGAGTCCAAAATTCAAAAAGGGGGGAGGGTTCTTTCGTAAATTATTATAAACTATAATTGAATGTAATGGAAGGCAGCCCAGAGGTAGTGAGGAAAGAAAAAATTAACATCATCAAATAATGTGTAATTTATAGGAATCCTTCATCCTTTCCTTTCAAACCGACGTTTCGGAGGATTTTTCTCCTTCTTCAGGGTTTCAAAGGGTCAATGAATGAAACAAATAAAATGTTTCCTTCTTCTCACAGGAAACATTTTATTTGTTTCATTCATTGACCCTTTGAAACCCTGAAGAAGGAGGAAAAATCCTCCGAAACGTCGGTTTAAAAGGAAGGAGGAAGGTTTGCAATAAATTACACCTTATTTTATATGTGTTAATTTTTCTTTCCTCACTACCTCTGGGCTGCCTATCATTACATTCAATTGAAATTTTTACCAGTCCGTCTCTCTCCAGAGAAAATTTCGTTGCAAAAAAAATTATAAACTATTTTATTAAATATTAAATATAAGAGAGGGGCCAGGTGTATGGCAAAGTCATGTGGATGGCCTCATCAGTTTATTTTTTTTATTCAAAAGAAATAAAATTAATATTTACTTGAAAGTGCTGCTTCAGGGATTAAAAATTCGGAGCTGAGAAAGCAGAGGGCAACCAGAGAGACCATGATAACAGTGATGAGAGCCCCGATGATAAGATCGCCGCGCATCATGGCAATTATCCTGGGATGTTTGAGCCAGATCCGTAGCGATTGGCAGACGGAATAGCGATGGGTCAATTCGACATCGTAGTTGAATCTACAGAGCTCGCAGAATGTAGAACCCGTTTGATTCAGCCAATTCTCGAGGCAAGTTCGGTGAACAAACGCGATCGTCCCTTTGCAGTAACAAGGCTGGATTAGACGCTCTTGGGCTGCATCGGTCAGGCAAATACGGCAAGAGATAGACGCCACGTTAGGCACATTGTACCTTGTAGGGATATCTACAAAAACAAAGTACAAAGTTTACTCTATTTTAATTATTTTTACTTTACCATACAGGGTATGGTCAAGTATTGTAATCGTGCATGAAAAAAGTGTTTTTTTTCCTTCTTTTTTTCAAAATATCTAAAAAACGGCTCAAACTATTTCGATTAAAAAAATTGAGCGAAACCAGGGCATTTCGGTCTACAAAAAAGCTCTAATAAGTGAACATCGAAAAAATTATATTTTTCGAGATAATAATTATTTTGTCAAAATGTCTGTTAGTTAGTTAGTCTGTGCGTTACCAAATTTGTGGACGAGCTAGCTCAAAAACTAGTGTGAATATCGAAACCAAATTTCACACGTAGTTTTGGTCCATTGAGATTAAGAGCTTATTAGATTTTGGTGCATATCGACCCAAATTAAGGGGAGTGGAAGGGAGGGGTTAAAAATTAAAAATCTAGGCCATTTGAGCAAACTCAACCAAATTTTGTATACATAATCAGTGGGTCCCCAGAAGTCTAAAAATGCAAAAACTAACGGCCCGAAACGGAGGGGGGGGCGGAGGGTCAAAAAAATGAAAATCTTGGCCATTTACCAAACTCAACCAAATTTTATATACATAATCAGTGTGTCCCCAGGAGTCTAAAAATGCAAAAACTAACCGCCGCGAAATGAGGGGGGGGCGGAGGGTCAAAAAATGAAAATATTGGTCATTTACCAAACTCAACCATATTTTGTATACATAATCAGTGGGTACCCAGAAGTCTAAAAATGCAAAAACTAACCGCCCGAAATGGGGGGGGGGTCAAAAAATGAAAATATTTGCCATTTACCAAACTCAACCAAATTTTGTATACATAATCAGTGGGTACCAGGAGTCTAAAAATGCAAAACTACCCCCCTACATGATTATAAATAATTTTATTAAATATTAAATATAAGTGAGGGGCCAGATTGTATGGTAAAGTCAAATGGATGGCCACATCAGAACACGTCAGCTTATTTTTTCTAAATTTATTTCGGTTTGACCTAAGAGTTCTTACCAATAATAGCATACAGTAAATATAAAATAATAATAATATTTCTACTAAAATCTTAGAATTTGTCCTAAAGATTGAATTCTTTCTCTTTTAAAATACATCTTAGTTAATCTGAACCCGAGCTGACTTTCTGAAAAACATTCCAACTATTTTCAATAAAAAGATGCTCAAATGTTTAGTTTTATAGAATAATAAATTGGAGTAATAAGAGAACTCATATAAAGAATCGTAGAGAACTGGATAAATTAAAACTCAGAGCTTTTTTTAAATAAGCCAGACGTTTGGTCAATTTATTTTGACTTCCTCAATGGCTCGTTTCATCACTCCTTTGCAAAAACACATAATAATCTTGAAAACAACTTTTACTTTGAACAACTAAAAATTGTCACCGATTCTCTTCATCTTTTAGTTGTTCAAAGCAAAAGTCGTTTTCAAGATAATTATTACTTTACCATACAGGGTATGGTCAAGTATTGTAATCGTGGATAAAAAAAGTGTTTTCTTTCCTTTTTTTTTCGAAATATCTCAAAAACGGCTGAAACTATTTTGATTAAAAAAATTGAACGAAACCATGACATTTCGGTTTACAAAAAAGCCTAATAAGTGAACATCGAAAAAATTATTTTTTTTGAGATAATAATTGTTTTGTCAAAATGTCTGTTAGTCTGTTAGTTAATTAGTTAGTTAGTCTGAGCGTTACCAAATTTTGTGGACGAGCTAGCTCGAAAACTAGTGTGAATATCGAAACCAAATTTCACACGTAGTTTTAGTCTATTGAGATTAAGAGCTGATTAGATTTTGGTGCATATCGACCCAAAATTAATGGGGTGGAGGGGGGGTTAAAAATTAAAAATCTAGGCCATTTGAGCAAACTCAACCAAATTTTGTATACATAATCAGTGGGCCCACAGTAATCTAAAATTGCAAAAACTAATCCCCTCCTCCCCTACATGATTAAAAATAATTTTATTAAATATTAAATATAAGTGAGGGGCAAGGTTGTATGGTAAAGTCAAGTGGATGGTT
The DNA here is from genome assembly GCA_024734495.1 of Forficula auricularia. Taxonomy (NCBI): domain Eukaryota; kingdom Metazoa; phylum Arthropoda; class Insecta; order Dermaptera; family Forficulidae; genus Forficula; species Forficula auricularia. The sequence goes on from JALMQS010000073.1 coordinate 1,277,352, forward strand.
ACATCAGAACACGTCAGCTTATGTGTTTTTTCAAAGGAGTGATGAAACGAGCCATTGAGGAAGTCAAAATAAATTGACCAAACGTCTAGCTTATTTAAAAAAAGCTCTGAGTTTTAATTTATCCAGTTCCCTACGATTCCTTATATGAATTTTAATATGACATAACAAAAAAGAGAGACTTTTTCAAGACTGAACGGCTGCTTGCAATTTTGGTTAATAATGCAAAACACACTTGTTCGATTATTATTTATTATTTTTACTTTCACATTATATCTATACTTAATAATAATCGGATTATGACGTCATGGTTTCTGTGATTGACCGTGCGGTTAATAAATGCGGGGGAATTCAAAAATAATTTAAAATTTAAAATTTTCAAGCAAAAATACTAAAAAGCTGGGGACTAATACAGGAGGTGATTAAAAATTATTTTATTATACCAATGGCGTTTTGGAGGGGCGGGTCGCCGGAGTCAGAGGGCGAGGACCTAGCCAAATATGCCCGCCAGGGCCAGATTGAAGCATAGACTTCCTAAAATTATTGGATATAAAATACTTGGTAGGTTTCACATTAAGATATAAAAATAAAACAAATTTATTTTTGGAGAGTCTTTAATCTCGATATATATATATTTCGGGTGGCTCACCCATCGTCAGGAGCAACAGAAAGTAACTACAGCAGTTACTTTCTGTTGCTCCTGACGATGGGTGAGCCACCCGAAATATATATATCGAGATTAAAGACTCTCCAAAAATAAATTCGTTTTATTTTTATATCTTAATGTGAAACTTACCAAGTATTTTTATCCAATAATTTTAAAAATGTTTCACCAAGTACCAACACCAAATTCCTTAAAAAATATAATAGACTTCCTAGGTTGCAACCTAATTGGCCCGCGGACTCCCGCACCACTGTACCACTGTCCAAGTGAAAAATGATTCTCTACGTCAATTTTTTAAATCAGCTTTTCTGTTTTAGTAAATAAATAGTATAAAAGTTTGGTGATCGTAATCTTTAAACTTTTATTTTTAATATAATAATTAACCCGTAGATTTGAGTATCTTTTTACTTTATCCAATGCGAAGCATGGGAGAAAGTATTGGAATCGCTCTCGCGACAAGCGCGACTTCAAAGGGTCCTCAGGTAAAGACTACGGAACCCATGGACTCAATTAAGGTCACAAATTGAAGTATTCAATGAGATTGAATTTTAGCACGTGACGGTTTTGCCAAAAATTACCTGGGATCTCGCCGAGAGGCCAAAAAGTGCCATTTTTTTTGGAAGTGCGTGGGGATGGATGGATGTATGTATGTGTGTTATCGTTTTTTTCGTCCACGAATTTTTCCACACCGTTGCACCGAATGAATTGAAATTGAAAACCTACCAGTATTTTAACAAAATGAAGCGCTGATTAGTTTTTGGTACATATCGGTCCACAAACATTAGTACTTTATTTCAGTACTTTTTTAGTTTTTTCTAAATATCTTGAAAATGACTTAACCAATTTTGATGAAATTTAATATCCTAATTAAGTACCTTGGGACCCACAAAAAAGGTTAAATAAAGTTTATAGTAAAATTATATTTTAAAGTACTTTACTCTAGAACATATTAATATTTCAAATGAATTTGGATAAAGTTTAGCAACGATCCGTTGCAGTTTATTTTGAAAAGTAGATGGATTTTTTTCAAAAATACAACTCACGTAAGAAATCAAATATATCAACAAGGAATTTAAATTTTAAGGTAAAAAATCTAAGATTTTAGTAGAAATATTTTTACACATTCCATATCAGAGGGCTTCATGGCCCCTCAGGAATTGAACACGCTTGCTGGGCTTGTTAATTTGACTCTCGAGATAAAAACACACTCTGACATGCAATGAATATATTAAAGAGAAGCTATAAATTCTTACTCCATTCAACTCGAACTGAAAAAGCAAAAATTATGCTAGCTTGAAAAAAGTTTTCATAGTCACCGACCATTCATTTTAGTAATTAATCCGAAGATTTGAGTATCTTTTCTTGAAAAATAGAAGGATTTTTTCAACTCCTGAGGGGATGAAGCCCTCTGATTTCCATTGTAAGAATATTTCTACTAAAATCTTAGATTTTTAACTTTAAATTTAAACTCTTTCTTGGTATATTTTTAAGTTTTTAATTGGATAATTGATGAAAATGCAGTTTTTATAGGTAATTAAAAATATATATATATTTTATTTTTGAGTGAATACTGAATAGACTTAATATTTTAATTAATTATCTTCCTATGAGGTTTAATAAGTCACAATTGTGAAAGTTATATATTCACCATTTAAGACAAAGGCAATTGAAAGAAATTAATTAAATTTTCTTCTTTTCTCTTTATCTTGTTTGTTCTTTTAATTTAAATTTTTACAGATTGAGACAGTTTCAGCAACCATTCGTCGCTATTTGTCCTAAATGGCGACGAATGGTTGCTGAAACTGTCTCAATCTGTAAAAATTTAAATTAAAAGAACAAACAAGATAAAGAGAAAAAGAAGAAAAATTTAATTAATTTCCTTTCAATTTCCTTTGTCTTAAATGGTGAATATATAACTTTCACAATTGTGACTTATTAAACCTCATAGGGAAGATAATTAATATATATATATATTAGGCTGGGTCAAAAAAATCCATTATTATTTTTTTACAAGTGACACGGAAAAATGGGTTGCTAGACACCTTAAAAAATTCTTTCTAAATATGAGCTCTTAATTTTAATAAGAAAATTCTCCGCATCGCAGTTTTTTATTTTTTCTCAGTCCAATAGAAAAAAATTCATACCTCATCATTAATTGATTGTACAGAAAAATGTTTTTGAAGAATTTGATAGGAAATTTAATGCTCTACAAAAAAGGTATCTTATATTTTTTCCGTAAACCTCACCATTTGAAAGATATTGAAGATTTAAGTTTGAATATTTTAAGACAAATTTCATTTTTGTTTATGAATTTTATAGCTCAACAATAAATGGCTATTATAAAATTCGCCATACAAATTTTTATAGGAAATTAACTGCTCTATAAAAAGGGTGTCTTATGTTTTGGCGATTAAATTAAGCGTTCAAAAGATATTCATCATCAAACTTTCATGTGTAAAGATTTTAAGAGTTTTTGATTAGATATTCGAAAAATTTCAATTTAATTTATAAGTTTTGAGAACATTTACAAATTTAAAATTCTCTAGAGAAGAAATTTTCTCTAGGACAATATCCAGATATAGTGGAAAAATGCTTAAAGACGTTTTGAAGGCGTTATCGAAAAAAACAACATGATCGTGATTTCTAATGATTAAAAATAAAATGTTTAAAATAATTGAAAAAAAATTTTCCAAAATTTTGAAAATAAAACTCAAATAATACTAATATTAATGACAAAAAATGAAATTTGTATGAAATTCATAAATTAAATTGAAATTTTTGGAATATCTAATCAAAAACTCTTTACACATGAACGTTTGATGATGAATATCTTTTGAACGCTTAATTTAATCGCCAAAACACAAGATACCTTTTTTATAGACCAGTTAATTTCCTATAAAAATTTGTATTGCGAATTTTATAATAGCCATTTATTGTTGAGTTATAAAATTCATAATCAAAAATGAAATTTGTCTTAAAATAATCAAATTTAAATCTTCAATATCTTTCAAATGGTGAGGTTTACGGAAAAAATATAAGATACCTTTTTTGTAGAGCATTAAATTTCCTACCAAATTCTTCAAAAACATTTTTCTGTACAATCAATTAATGATGAGGTATGATTTTTTTCTATTGGACTGAGAAAAAAATAAGAAACTGCGATGCGGAGAATCTTCCTATTAAAATTAAGAGCTCATATTTAGAAAAAGTTTTTTTAAGGTGTCTAGCAACCCATTTTTCCGTGTCACCTGTAAAAAAATAATAATGGATTTTTTGACCCACCCTCATATATATATATATATATATATATATATATATATATATATATATATATATATATATATATTTTGCCCGGTAATCCTAAATAAGCCCTGATGTCCGCCAAAGGCGGGCTTCACAGCTGGTTTAAAAAAATAATGTCTAAATATTGTGATTGTCTCCTGGGGTTCTTGACACTTTGAGAGCTTCTATCTCAGAGAAGAAAAAAGTTAATTTCATTTTGTCAATTCTAGGCGGAAGGAAACAATGCCCTTTAATATTTTGAAACCGGATTTGGAAGAAAAAACCGGAGATTATGGTCCCCAGAAGCCAAAAAGTTTATACCCCCCAACCCTCCCCGCTGCGTTCCGTAACCAAAAGTCTCAAAGCAACGAAATTCCTAATCTAAGCTCGATATAGGCTAGAAGGCGATACAGCAAGCTTTTGGTTGAAATCGCAACATCGAAGTTGACATTTACATAAAATATTTTTCATTTTTTGGGAGAGATTTTCTCAAAAACGGCTCTAACAATTTTCTTATGAGGATTAGATTAAATAGTATTTAACCTACTTGTGTATAGAAACTTGTCTTCATCGCTTAAATTCGTTTCCGTATCAACCGATGAATCTTTCGAGGCAGTGATTTTAACTTCTGTCGTCAAATTAATTGCCATTTATATTTATTTGGGGCAAAAAAAAAAATTAAAAATGTTTATTTTTTTCAAAATAAACAGTTCAAAGAAATTAATTCTCCCCACCGCTTAAATCTTAAATCTCATTTGATTTTATAATAAAATATTTTAAAATCATTTTACAGAAAATATAAGACGAAGAAAGAAAATTAAACTAAGTGAAAAATAAATAAATAGAGATTTTTATTTATTTATTTATTATTTTATTAAAATTTGTTTTTGTTTTAATGCCATACATCTCAAAGGGTATATAAAATTGTTTTTATTTCATATGTCAGAAATCAATAAATAATAATAATAATAATAAACTTGACTACTTAAACCCTTGAAGGGTGAAAGGGAAGAGAGATATCTAGAGAATGTCCCATCCACAACAACAGAATGGAGATTATTCATATCAACGATCGCAAAATGAGGACCCCAATCAACAACCATGCTCACAATTTCAGGTTTTGATTTTTAAATATATCTTTATATACAGGGTGGAGACTTGGCCGACGCAGCATAGCGATTACAATGTTAATTTTTGAATGTGCATTTATTTGCTCACCTAATTATTTTAGAGTTAAAGTTCTTATAGGTTTTTTGTAGAGAAAAAAATACTGAATAATTATACTAGAAAATCATAAGATGGTGTCATCTATTAAATCCGATGGAATGAAATATTTTTAGTTATATGTCAGAGGGGTTGTTTTTCACCCCTCGGGAATCAAATCCGAGTGCCAGTAACAGCAATCCGGGCCATCTGTCTCACCTGCGGGATGCGATGTTTAAATTTAGAATCACTATATCGCGAAATTTTACAAATTGAGATAACAATCTTTGAGTAAAATATTTTACGCGATTACATATGTCAGAGAGGTTCTCATCCCGCAGGTGAGCCAGGAGGCCCTGATTACTGTTACTGGCACTCGGGTTCGATTCACGAGTGGGTGAAAAACAACCCCTCTGACATATAATTAAAAATATTCCATTCCATTGGATTGAATAGATGACACCTTAGACCATGAAATATATAGACACGCCCTGGTGTCGATTTGGTGAGGCCAACATCAACTAGAGAATGTGACGTCATCTGTAGGTAGGAACACCCAGAAATAGCATGACCACTATAGGAATTATTATACATTGAGATAAATTTATCGTAGTTTAGATTATTTATTTTGATTCCAATAATCGCAAATTAATATTATATTAATATTACCAAAATATTTATGCGAGAACGTGACGTCATCTGTAGGCGATGTTGGCCTCACTTCACTCTGTGTTAGAGTAGGAGATGGCGTGTCTATATATTTCATGGTCTAAGGATGACACCATCATATGATTTTCTAGTAAATTTTAATCTATTACCATCGGCAAATTGAAATCTTTCATATATCTATATAGTTAAATGAAAATGAGCTTCTCTAAACAACATTCTTACTAATCCATCTTTTCTCTTATTATCTGCCCCCTAGAGAGTATGCTAATGTCAAATTTCTCCTTTTCAAAATCTCTTTCTTTGAGAAAATATTATTTTAATTGAAAAACCAAGCTTTCTACAACATCACGAGCTTAAGCCCCGAGGGATTTAATTTCACGGAATGAATTCCCTCTCTTTCTCTCTCTATATATATATATCTCAGAAATTTATTTATTCTAGAATATTCGACAAAGATTAACATTATTTTAACTTCAAGGATTATTTAACATACAATTTAAATAATTTCGATAAATTATTTTTTATTAATTTTAATTCGTTAGACAGTTTTGGCCTTCACTGGTTGTCATTTTTAAGTAGCAGGTAGGTACCAAAAGAATGAAAGATATTGATTTTTGTTTGGTTAATTGTATCCATAATTTAATTAGTTTACAAGATCGGAGGAAATTGGATAAATAAATTAATTTCAGAGTTTTATATTAAATAAGAAGTACGTTTCGTCGCTTTATTTCCGGCTTCTTCAGCGACTGTAAATCAAATACGATTTTATACAATTATTAGACAATTATAAAGATTAATAATTCCTATATAACAATTACATACAAATTATTCCTAAAGAAATAAGGTAAAATATTTAACCTAGAGTAATTTGTATGTAATTGTTATATAGGAATTATTATAATCTTAAATTGAAAGTTTTTGTGCCTAGAGTAGCAGAATTTTTATATATTGAAGGAGATAATAAAGATGTAATCTTCGCTGAATTATAAATTTTATTTATTTATAACGAGACTATAGTTTCGTTATAAATAAATAAAATTTATAATTCCAGCAGAAGACACTCTTTTATTATCTCCTTCAATATTATAATCTTTATATCTACTCTTATTAAACGAGCAAAAATTGTATATTTATTTGTATATATATATTTGTTTGTATATATATTTAATATATATATTTGTTTGTATATATATTTGTATCGTTCTATTTTGAAAACGACTCTACCGATTTTGATGAAATTCACGAGTTATGGGGTTTTTGGGGTGACAATTCGATCTGTCACGGTCTCATCTTCGACAAAATTGTTTTTGATGGGTTTTTTCGTAATCAAATTAATTATTCTCAGGTAGACAAATCCCATTCTTAGGGTTTTAAAAAAAGGTTTCCCTTTTCCTTTTGTGCTCAGGCAGACAATGGGTCGGGTAAATCCTTTATTCTCAAAGGCCTTGAAGAAGTATTGTGATTGTGGCTTTTAACATATTTTGTTCAACCTAAACGTTAGAAATATTAATAAACGTTTTTATAATTGTAAATCACTCGTATCCATAATAAGCATTAATTAACAGAAATAGCAGGAATTGGACAAAAATCAAAAACAGAGTTTAAACCAACAATGTGTTGTAGTTTAAATAATAAAAAAGATTAAAGGATGTTTCGTCGCGTAGTGGAATTGTCTTTTGACAAAGAGTGATAGAATGAGCCACTGAGGAAGTCGAAATTAATCGACGAAACGTCTGGCCCATTCAATAAAAACTCTGTTTTTAATTTTTGTCCAATTCCCTTCTATTCCTGTTAATCAAGTTTTATAATTGTTTTTATAAAAATTTTTATTTATTTAATAGAATAAAAAATAATCAAGAATTTATTTAAAAATATATTTCGCATAAGCAGGTCTCAATTTTCTGAAAAAACAACACATTTTGATAGGTTTTATTTATTAACAATTGGATGAATAAAAATGAATCATATGGTTGAATCAAAACAGGTGCAGGAGATAGGGTGCAGTGGTGGGGGATCCGGGGTAAGGCGAGGTTTCGGGGGGGGGGTCAGGGGGGGGGGCAGTGGGCGAATACTATATATATTTGTATTTTTTTAATTTGTAAACGGCTCTCAAATAAAAATCGACCTTTTTATCAGAATTTTAAATTAAAAATAATATTAAAATAAAGGTTTTAACTGAAGGAAGAAGTTACCGAGGGCATCGCTCGGTGCCTCCAAGTACTAATTGTCTAATTGTATAAAATTGTATTTGATTTACAGTCGCGGAAGAAGTCTCAAATATACGTACCTACGTCATATTTAATATATGGTAAAACTCTGAAATTTAATTATTTATCCGATTTCCTACGATCTTATAAACTAATGTTGATTTTTTTAAATTTCTTAAGTTGCCATCATATCGTCGCCTTAGAGAGTAAACCTGCTAATTCACAACATGGAAATTTTACAGGGCAGAGAAAAAACATACAAAATTTAATATTGTTGTTATGGAAAGAAACTATTTTTCACATTTTTTTAGTAGTAGTTTTACTTGGACGATGCTGCATCTCTTTTCTTTCGAACGGTATTAATATGTCATATATGATAAAAAATTGAGTTAGTCAGGTTTACACTCTAAGCCGAGGATATATAAAACTAATCATATTGAAACGAAATGAATGGAATTTTTTATTTACATATAGTCCAGTCAACGAACTCTCAAAAAGGTGGTATAGAAAACATTGGAGAGGGTCGAATTTTTTTCTCACGGAATGTGTTTTTAGTAGTAAGGTAGGAGATAAAAACTCTAAAAGTCCCCAGTCCTAGGTACCGGACTTAGGGGTGTGAGTGGGTGGAAAAGTCCTTTTTTTTATAATGGTATTCATACAAGAAGAAGTTGCACCAAGAAGGTACAACCTCTGTAGTCCGCGGTGGGCCCTTGTATCGTGAAGATAAGAAGAGATTTAGGGATTGAGTAAGAGTCGAAGGTATCTGTGAATGCTGGTCTTGAAAGATTGAAGGTTATAATTTGCTGGAAAGACGGTCGGGGGAAGAGGGTTCCAGTCTCTTGATGTCATACGGATAAATGAATTGGCGAATGCGTTTGTTCGATTAGTATCCAGTTTAAACTTAAGCGCGTAAGGGTGTTGAATCTTAAAAAATCGTGTATTTCGCGCAAATGAAGCCTTTGGTGGGATTATCGATTTTATTTCGTCAGAACAAAAGCCATGGTAATATCTATAAATAAACTGCAACGGATCGTTGCTAAACTTTATCCAAATTCATTTGAAATATTAATATGTTTATTCCTTTATTATTAATCAGATATCACTTGAAATTTGCAGTTCATGTTGACTTTAATTCAAAAATAATTATCGATTCTCATTTAATAGTCGACGAATAACCATTCTACATTGGATTTTTGACATTTCGGTTATTATTAGTATCCATTGCTGGAGACATGGAGGAATCGACTTAAAATAAAAAATAACGATCAATTCTTATCTAATACTAGAGGAATAACCTTATTGCATTCCATTTTTGATGTTTTGACTATTAATGGCAACCTCTACTGATATAGTAACGTGGAAGAATTGACTTAAAATCAAAAAGACTAAATTCTTTTATGTTAAACAACTCAAGATTGAGATCAAGATGGTTACCAATCATAATCGAAGCGTCAAAAATCTAATGTAGCATTGTTATTCCTTAAGTATTAGATGAGAATCGATGGCTATTTTTTATTTTAAGTCGATTCCTCCATGTCTTCAGCAATGGTTACTAATAATAACCGAAATGTCAAAAATCCAATATAGAATGGTTTTCGTCAAGTACTAGATGAGAATCAATCGCTATTTTTGGTTTTAAGTCGTTTCCAGATGAGAGCAATATTATTTGGTTTTCGCTTATATCTCAAAAACAATGAGTCGTAATGAAAAATTACTATTATATTATAAAAATGGACCCTTATAAAATTTAATACAGGATTGCTTTTATTTTATTTTTCTTTATTCATTATGGTGTTTGAGATAGCCCATGAATATCGTGCATGTATGAAAAAAATTTTTCCTAATTTTGTCAAATCATGGACACCACAAATATTGCTAAATATTAAATTAGATCTTTCATTAGTTTTGGGAGACTTATTTTAATTAGCATTGATTAAAAATAAGTGTCGGTGTTATTCCTAGGATGAAAACAGCTTCCTTTTAGCCCGTTTTCAAGCCAGACGGCAACAAATGCTTGAACGAAGAGGCCAACGTCAATCACAACCACAACCACAAGCACAAATGTCCAGTCCACGAACCACAATGTCTTCGGGTTATAGCTCGCCCAGATGGAGAAGTCGTTCGCCAAGTCCTCAGAAGTTTAGGAGTCACTCGCCTTTAAGGAGCAGAACAAGCCCTGGACCACGTCCATGCCCAGGACAGCAACAGCAACAACAACAACAACAACAACAACAACAACAAACGCCGAAAAGGCGATCATGCAGGCATGCATTAATTAATTTCATCACTGGCAAATTCATTTGGTTTTTAAAATTAATCTCTTTTTTTGAGAAATTTTGGAAACTGAATCAAACTAGTGATAACAATAAATAAATAAACAGGCATAAATTTAATTTATTTGGGATAGTTGTTTGTGAGCGTTTAATTGTTTAATTGAAAAAATGTACTCAGCCAAGTGTAGCAGAGTTGATGATTCATAAGGAGAAATCAATGAGGTTGTCCTCTGCTTGATGCATATCGACGCTAGAAAGCAATTTTGCTGTCTCTTGAACTTTATAGAGGAGTCAAAAAAAGACTTAAAAGAGAAAAGTACAGTGTAGGGCATAAAGATCTACTACATCATGAATAACTATAAAAAATGAAAAAATTAACTAGACAAAAAGTGAATATATTTTTGAAAAGAATATAATTTTTTTAATTTGTTTTAAATATATCAGACAAAAAAAGGAGGAGTGGGTCAAAAATGAAAATTCTAGCCCTTTCGACAAAACTATGTATACAAGATTTGGTTAGTTTTTGCATTTCTAGCCTTTATGGGGTCCACAAAATATGTATACAAAATTTGGTGAGTTTGGTCGAAAGGGCTAGAATTTTCATTTTTGAGCCCCCCCCCCCTTTTTTTTCTGGTAATGTTTAAAACACATTATAAAAAAAAATATATTTATTTTCAAAAATATATTTAGTTTTTTTCTAGCTAAATTTTTTTCATTTTTATACCTCTTCAAAATATGGTAGAGCATTATGCCGCACCCTGTATAACTGTTTTAGATGCCCCGGTAGAGCAATGACTAAGGGCTAAGGCTTGATTTCGGATCGAGTCTCGCCTTAGAACAATTTTCATATTTATCAAAAATGCAAGGCGCCATACTAAGTGCAGGGAAAAGCAATGGGAAACCACCTCTGTGAAAAATTTGCCCAAGAAAATTATAATAGAGAAGATATTCTCCATAATAATCGTCGACGCAAGGACGAGATATGAATGTTACTAAAAAAATATATGCAGGAATTTTAACCTATCTAATTTAGTATTTAATTCTGAAAAGTAGCGGATTTTGATCTTTTATTTATCGTACATTTAATGGAAAAAATTTGAAGATTTTGAACATCGTATCCAAATAAAAATTCACCTTAGAGAACGAGACCTAAATCACTCGAAGTATTTTCTCCTCCTGATTCTAATCATATACTATATATAAAAATATTATTCGTATTTTCCGAGATAAGCAAAATTGCTTTCTAGTGTATAATTTATATATAACTTTTTTATTAGAGACTATAGTTTCAAAGATTTGACATTCATCATCAGTCTTTTTAATTAGAAATATTCTCTCTGTTATTTCTCATGGGTTCAAATAGCCTATTGGATATAGAAAATTTCACCGGTTGTTAAGGTCAATTTTTTTTTAATTTTTAAAGTAGTTTACTTTAGAAATGTTTTTTTTCGAGTGACCTAAAAATATAAATATTTTTTTTTCTTGTTGTTGAGATCATTACGAATAGAAATGAAGCAAGAAACTCGAAGAAAAAACAATTATTATTATTTCTATTGCAGTTTAATGAAATTTTTTTAATATTTATATTTACAAGCCACTCGAAAACATCTAGACTACTTAATAAATTAAAAAATCTTGATTGACCTCTCTCAATTCATATATCGACTTGAAATTTTCAGAATATTTATAATTTTCAACAATAACGTGAGGTGAAAAAAAATTCACTTTTCTACCATTTTGGAAATTTTAAAAAATCTTGACTGACCTCTTAAAATTTTTTAATCGAGCAGTTTTTTGGTGAGCATTTTAAAACATGCTAAATTAACATATTTTTATGCGAGATCAAAAATAAAAAAATATACGTTTTTTTTTCGGCCACCCTAATGCGTATATTTGTAGATGTTTATATTTGGTGTATATATTTTGCAGTAAAAACGGGTTCTTACTAGTTAAAACGCGTTTCACTGAATACCACTGGCAACTAGAATTTACTGATGTAGTTTGAGTTTAGTCCAAATGCTCTAGAATCTTAATTTTTGACCTTCCGACTCATTTTGGGTGTTTATTTGAAAAAATTTTAAACGAAAATATCAAAAATTACATCCTCTACTGCTTTGCTTCTAATGAGGATGTAATTTTTGGCATTTTCGTTTAAATAAGCTGGCATGTTCTGATGTGGGCATCCACTTGACTTTACCATATAACCTGGCCAATAAAATTATTTATATTCATGTAGGGAGGGGGGGTTAGTTTTTGCATTCTATACTTCTGGTGTCCCACTGATTATGTATACAAAATTTGGTTGAGTTTAGTAAATGGCTAAGATTTTCATTTTTTGACCCCCCCCCCCCCATTTTGGCTGGTTGGTTTTTGCATTTTTAGACTTCTGAGGGTCCACTGATTATGTATAGAACATTTGTTTGAATTTGCTCAAACGGCCTAGATTTTTAATTTTTAACCCCCCTCCACCCCCTTAATTTTGGGTCGATATGCATCAAAATCTAATCAGATCTTAATCTCAATGAACCAAAACTATCTGTGAAATTTAGTTTCGATATTCACACTAGTTTTTGAGCTAGCCCCTCCACAAATAATTTGGTAACGCACAGACATTTTGACAAAACAAATTATTATCTCGAAAAATATTATTTTTCGATGTTAACTATAAGAGCTTTTTTTAGAGCGAAATAGCATGGTTTCGCACAATTTTTTTAATCAAAATAGTTTCAACCGTTTTTGAGATATTTTGAAAAAAATAAGGAAAAAAACACTTTTTTCATGCACGATTACAATACTTGACTATACACTGTATGGTAAAGTAAAAAATGCGGCGGAAGGTCAAAAATGAATATTCTAGACCTTTGGACCAAACTCAACCAATATCAGTAAATTCTAGTTGCCACAAAGGTATTCAGTGAAACACGTTTTAACTAGTAAAACCCCGTTCTTACTAAAAAGGGGTTTTTACTGCAATATATTCATCAAGCAGAGGACAACCCCATTGATTTCTCTTATAAATCTTTTCAATCAAGTGAAAGTATCTAATTGAAAAACGAAATGTCCTGTACTTTTAAGAAAATGCAATTATTAGAAAAAGCTCGATTTATATTATACCTACACTACTTACTACTTATTTATAAAATTTAATTGGTATTTTGTCTAGATTAGTGGAGAGATTGTAATTTATTCTTTGTAAAAATCCTAGAGACAGGCAATAAACAACCTGCCTATAAATTAGTATGCGGTAAGCTGAGAGCCCATATATGTCGCCTTAAAGCCCCAAGGGTGAATAAGTGAGTGACTGATGGCACAGGACAGGGTGTTTGTTGTTCTTTTTTATTACAGTATATATAGTATATATACTTAGTATTTGTATCTATTTGTAACTGTAATCTTTTTTTTAAGGGTGAGATTCTCATTTGGCAAAAACCTTATTTTAAATAAATAAAAGACAGACATATATTCATCTAGGAAAACATTTATTATTAAAAAAATCGATTGTCTGTAAAGTCGGTTTACTGACGATAGTTGAACGTGACAACGTCATAAGAAAATACCATTCCATCAGTATTTTCTATGACGTTGTCACGTTCAACTATCGTCAGTAAACCGACTTTACAGACAACCGATTTTTTTCATAAATTCTTCGTTCAGAAAAACATTTTAAATTTACAAAATACTTGAATAAAATTTATTCTTTAAATTTCTACTCGACTGTTAAAATTTAATTTTTGATTTTATTATTTTATAATAATAAATTTTGTATTGACATTATTTCTTTCAGCAAGTAAACTGAATAAAAGTTGTTGTTCAATTAGTTACTTAATTATTTTTGCAAATTTAATTGTAATTTGTTGTAAAAAAGTAATAATTTTGAATAATTTATTATAAGAATAAACTGTGATTAAATTATTGTTCATAAATCTTAAATTAAAATTTAAAATTTGGAAACATCATTAAAATTTTTGTAACTGTAGCTTTTAAAAAGCCCTCCTCAATCTTTGTCGCTCGTTCCGCGCTCTCGCTTACACTTCAAGCCTTAAATTGAACGCCTCAGAGCGAGGTAACGCCGCATGAGTCATGTTTTTTTGTGCGTGCAGTCGGCTCCATCGAATTATAAGACGTTGTCACGTCAAAAAAAATACTTTTATTTTAAATTATGATAGAAAATCTAGAGAGATGGTTTACTGTTAGATCCGAGATGTTGTGGACTATTTTTATTATGTCAGAAGGGTTGTTTCACCGAAAAAAAATCAAAGAATCAATCTTCTAATTTTTGTTTGCCATTGGATTTTTTTTTAATTAAAAAAATCTAAATTCCCAAAACTTTCTAATCAAAATATAATTATGGTTTGGGGCTGTACTAATATACCGGGTGAGTTTTTTTATCTTGAGACAGTCTTATATCTCAAAAACAGTGCATTATATCATTATATGGAAAAAAGTTTCAAATAAAAGTTTATTTATATCGAGGAGGAAACTAAACTACACTATTGTTTGTCGACCTAGAACAAGCTTTCAAGGGTATTTCAATGTCAAGTTCTGTTTTTTAAATGGCATCCTATATTTTTCTTTACGTCACCATATTCTACTAATTCTCTAATAAAAACCGAACAACTTTCATAAGAACTATTTTTTTATACGACATCAAATAAACAAAATACATGAATCAATTAGATCTCAAAAAAAATCTTAATAATTATTTTTAACAATTATTTAACTTAATTATCAAATAATAATGATTAAATAATTAATTAATTAATAAATATTTATTAAATTCAAAATTCACAACAATGAAAATAAGTATTTTATAATGATATTAAAACTTCGTTATACTCAGATTTAAGACACTATTTTCTACTTAATAGAACATATTGTAATAATATAATAAAAATTGAGTATTTTTTTGAAGACAGAATTGAAATGGTCTTAATTTATGGTGAATGTGAAAGAAGTGTTATGGGGCTGCCATTGAAATGGATGCCCAGCGTTTTCCTGATAGGAATACACCCTCACAAGCTTCATTTTATCGTGTTGTAAATCTGTTTAAAAAAATAAGGAAATTGGAACTGAAATTCATCCAGAAGACTTGCGATATACTCTGGAACTCACAGAACATAGTCGGAAAATTATTAAATTATTAATTATTATTAAATTATTTATTTAATAATTAAATATTTGATCATTATTATTTGATAATTAAGCTGAATAATTGTTAAGAATAATTATTATTTGAATTTTTTTTAGATCTAATTGATTTAATATTTTGTTTATTTGATGTCGTATAAAAAAATAGTTCTAATGAAAGTTGTTCAGCTTTTTTTGTAAATTTAGGCAATGCAAAGAACAATATAGGTTTCCATTTAAAAAACAGAAGTTGACCTTGAAATACCCTTGAAAGCTTGTTTTAGGCCGACAAACAATAGCGTAGTTTGGTTTCTCCTTCGAAATAAACACACTTTTATTTGAAACTTTTTTCCATATAATGCACTGTTTTTATGTTATAAGACTGTCTCAAGAAAAAAACTCACCCGGTATATTATGAATTAGAATCAAGTGAATCAAGTAAATTTTTTAATGATGATGATAAATTCTTTGAATAAAAAAAATCCTCATATTCCATATATTTGTCAGATGGAGTCCAACTCGGATTGCACTCTTTCGGCATTCGGGGTTGATTTCCGAAGGGGTCAAACAACCCTTGTGACAGAATAAAAAATAATCCATAACATCTCGGATCTACTAGTTGACAATCTCTCTTGAGCCATCTCTCTTTGCCTTGTAGTCCAGAAAGTGAAGATCTGGATCCGCCATGGCCTGAAAATTATGAATCGCCATTAAAACATTTCGATATTGCTGTTTCAAAAATATTAAGAAAACGTTTAGATGACGGTCCTATTGAGTCGTTTTGGCAAGGAAAAACACTCAGTCACCATCAAGATATTAATTGCGATAGTATTGGTTAGTAATTATTTATTTATTTATTTATTTTATTAACTGAAAGGCACAGGAGAAAGAGGGGGAAGAAATGAGACTTCAGGTTATTTTGCCGAATTTAAGTAAAGTTTTTCGAAAAAGTTTAACAGTCAAAGAGAAAATGATAAATAAAATTTTACGATTAACCCATATATGGCCAGGTGCAATGAAATAAATTCATGCTTCCAATTTCATTTTTGAAAAGTTTTATTTTTCTGACCCTTCTTTTCTGTGAATTCTTCAAGTGTAAATTTTAAAAGCGTGCGATCAAAAAACGTTTCTCTTCATTATCGTTGACAACGTGGGAAACATTTTTTCAGTCTGCATTCTTACAAGAAATAAAAAAAAATTAAATTCCTTTTTAATTCTTTCAATTTTATTTAACAAATCAGGCGTTTAGAATCAAAACTCGCTAAATAATTTTTTATTCTAAAATTAAAAATATTTAATAAAATTATTTATAATCATCTAGGGGGGGGGGGGTTAGTTTTTGCATTTTTAGACTCCTGGGACCCACTGATTATGTATAAAAAATTTGGTTGAGTTTGGTAAATGGCAAAGATTTTCTTTTTCGGCCCTCCCTACCCCATTTCGGGCGGTTAGTTTTTGCATTTTTAGACTCCTGAGACCCACTGATTATGTATACAAAATTTGGTTGAGTTTGCTAAATAGGCCAAGATTTTCATTTTTTGACCCTCCGCTCCTCCCCTATTTTGGGCGGTTAGATTTTGCATTTTTAGACTTCTGGGGGTCCACTGATTATGTATACAAAATTTGGTTGAGTTTGCTCAAACGACCAAGATTTTTAATTTTTAACTCCCCTCGATCCCCCTTAATTTTGTGTCGATATGCACCAAAATCTAATCAGCTCTTAATCTCAATGGACCAAAACTACGTGTTAAATTTGGTTTCGATATTCACACTAGTTTTTGAGCTAGCTCGTCCACAAATTTGGTAACGCACAGACTAACTAAATAACTAACAGACATTTTGACAAAACAATTATTATCTCGAAAAATATAATTTTTTCGATGTTCACTTATTAGAGCTTTTTTGTAGACCTAAATGCCATGGTTTCGCTCAATTTTTTTAATCGAAATAGTTTCAGCCGTTTTTTAGATATTTTGAAAAAAGAAGGAAAAAAACACTTTTTTCATGCACGATTACAATACTTGACCATACCCTGTATGGTAAAGTAAAAAATAATTCAAAATTTATTCATTTCCCCCAATAATATGTTTTAGTAGATAAGAGGATTGTATGGTATGTGTGTGATGTCAGGTACCCATGGTTTGTACGCGGCTACTAGTCGAATCGCGTTGGAGATGGAAATGGACAGGGATGATGCTCCTTTTGAGCCTGGGAGACACCTTCGAGATGCTTCGGACAAGCTGGCCTGGGCAATGTACGCGAGTCGTTACCAAGGGGCTGTCAACGCAGCTGAAGAGGCCGTCAGGACAGCCAGGTCCCCCGAAGAGGCCGAGGAGGCCGCGGGGGCCAGCGCCAGGAACTATAGGACACAAATTGTACATGAATTCAACAAGAAATTGGACGCGCGTCTTTATCAGCCTGTGCAAGTCATCGGGTATATTGGATTGACCAGGCCCAATTGAGCTCCGATCTCCTCCTCCCATCTCTTCTGTAAATATATCAATAAATCTATACAACATCCAAATACCCTATTATTTAGTGATTAATCACAATTTCTAGAAAACTTATTGGGCCAAGAACTTGGAATTATGCTTGAAGGTTACTTTTATGACGCAAATGCTTAAAAAAATTTAAATTTTAAAGTAGTTGTTTCAATATATGAAGTTCTTAGGATTTTTTTGAAATTTAGAGAGATTATTATTTAAATATTTCTGCATCTATTGGTGGCAAAACGAAATTTATGAACAATATAGTTCCGGAGATATGAAATTCCAAAGATAGAGTTTTTCAGACTCTTATACATTGCACTATACGGGATATCAAGAAAGTTTACATACATATTTAATTATAATTAAGAAACTCTTCTTACCATTGTTATAAAAAACTAAACCAACATTAAACAATAACTAATACATTTTTTAAGAAAATTTTAATTCATAGTTTCAACACAGTTTCTGAGATAATAATGAATAAATAATGCAAAATGTATAATAAAAAATTTACACTAAAAACAAGCTGGCAACAACGCATTTATCTAACCTAAAAAGTGGATTAACTTTAACTTTAGTACTTTTTTGACGTTTTTCGCTTCAGCCATTGTCGAAACAGCTTTCAATCGCTTATTAATAACTTTTTGTTTTATAAATCTCCCTTTAAAATGTACTTTATCTGTCATTTCTATTATAAATTATATACAAGCTCGGACAGTGTTTCCAGATTTGTAAAACGAGCTCGGGATTGGCTAGTATTCTGTTCTATATAATTGTGTAAGTTAATACATTGTCAGAAGCAACCATGGATGATAGAATAGTTGGTAGATTAAAGGTTTCACTAATTGCTGTATAAAATCTGTTGTCAAATCTAGAAATAGGGTTGCCAGATATCTACGCAAGATGTCTCAACGCCTTATGCTGAACTCTCTCAAGCCTTGCTATATTCATTTTCAAATTAGGTCTCCAAATGGTTGATGCATACATCAATACGGATTTGACAAAGCTTAGGTACAAGTGTTTGATACTAGTCGTGTTTGGGAAGAATTTAGTGTTGTGAATGATGAATCCCCAAATTCGATTTGCCTTACTAATCACTTTGGTTATATGTTCATTGAACGTTAGTTTAGCGTCAAATGTGACCCCGAAGTCTTTGATGGAAGTGACTCGGATACAGGATGAATTGTTATTCAGCTGGTACTCAAAAGAAATAAAATCCTCTTTTCTGGAAAATGTAATCGAGAAACATTTATCAAAATTGAGAAAGAATAAGTTTTCCTTGCACCAGTTAATTAGTTTATTCAAATCATTTTGTACTTTTGTGTAATCTTGAACATCACTGATTTCATAGAACAATTTAATATCATCAACAAATAAAAGTATATTCCTATCAAGATTTACAAGGGCCGAGTCAATAATAAATAAGAGAAATAGTAAAGGACCGAGATGACTACCCTGAGGAACCCCAGAAGGTGCTAGGTATTCTCGGGATTCAGCACTATTAATCCGAACACAGGAAAATCTGTTAGAGAGATAATTTTCAATTCAGAGAATAATACTAATAGGCAAATTATGAATATGAGAATTATGAATACTTATTGTCTGTACTATATACTCTTGCATTAACTTTTTGCTACTATTGTCGCGAAACAACTACCTTAAAGGGTACAGTACAACAAAGAAAGAATAACGATCGGTTTTGTAAGTTTCATAAATTTTAAAGGCAGGAATTTTTTTTTAAATCACGGTTTCAACACAATTTCCCCGGAACTACTTGAGCTAATAACTTGGAATTTTGTATGTATGTTATTTTTAAAACGTAAAGAATAGTTTTTTTAGTTGTTTTATTTATTTATTTGTTCATTTATTGAGGCTTTGAGGCTTATTATATGATATTATTATGATTTCTCAGGAACTAATGAGCCTACCCTAGTAACACAATGTTTCAAACTATATGGTAACTATACAGTTCCTATATAGTTTTCGAGAATCTATATAGCCCCTATATAGTTACTATATAGTTTGAAACATTGTGCTACTAGGGTAGGTAGAAATTTGAAATTTTACCTGTAGGTTATTAGTTTTAAGATCTAAATGCTTTCTAAGAACTGTTTTTATAATATTTAAATTTTAAAGCCGTAAAAAGAAGAAAGTAAAAAAAAATCACAATTTCACTCAAGCTAATTTGAAATTTTGGAATTTTTTCTATCTTACTTTTAAAATGTAAATAATTTCTTAGAACAAGAGTTTTTTTTTTTTTTTTTTTACTCTTTTAAGACCCGTATTCACAGATACCTTCGACCCCTACCCAGCCCATAAAATCCCCTCTTATTCTTCTTTTCACGATAGAGTGGGCAACCCAGGCCTTTAGGGGATGCACCTTTTTGGTGTAACTCCTTTACTCATCATTTTCATTAAAAAAAAGTCCGACATCTTCTAATATAGAGTTATAATTATGAAAACTGCAACTCTAGTGTTTTCATTTTAGCAAAAAATCCTTGTCTATGTTTTAAAATTTAAATATAGTGAGGAATCCCTTCATCTCTATATTTTTTTTTATGTTATATTAATTTTATTCATAAAATAATTGCAAACAGCACACTTACTTAATTATTATTATTATTAACAAAAATATGATCAATAAATTTCACAGTTTCAAGCTTAGTATAAAATTCTAAATATGATTATCATACAATTGGATTACTCTCGCATATTTAGGTATATAAATAATTCTAACGGTTGATGATTTTTGTTAAATATAAATAATTTGACTTAAACCCTATAAAAAATCACTTTATATATTGGTAAATAACAAAAATAGAATTATTCACTGTTAATAAATGAGAGATTTTTGTTCAAGGCTTAATCAAAAAAATGAAAACGTGTCAAGTAAAAATCCCTTGCAGAATTATTCATTTCTAGTAGTCGGAAATTATTTCAAAGCGGAAATGTAAATTTGAAACAAA
Source organism: Forficula auricularia (assembly GCA_024734495.1). Lineage (NCBI taxonomy): Eukaryota > Metazoa > Arthropoda > Insecta > Dermaptera > Forficulidae > Forficula > Forficula auricularia. The sequence continues at coordinate 1,298,229 of JALMQS010000073.1, forward strand.
AAAAAAAATAATAAAAAATAAAAAAATGCATAAATAAAACTTATTAGACGAATGATGGGTATGAAATATTCATTTGGGAAATTCAACAAGTGTTAATTAGAATGTTAAATCTGACAGAACAATTAGAGTGGGCACCAACAATTAGATTACTAGTAAGGGAAACCTACACACTTGCCACACCAGCCAATGAATTATTCAAAAAAAAAAAAAAAAAAAAATCTACCCTGAAATCATGTATTTTTAAGTGAAAAGAAGACAACGTATTTGACTAAATAAACAGGGCTGAGAGTTTTTGTTTTTATTTCATTATTTTATCAATCCTAAGTGGAGTTTTCAATTACAGTCGAACCCACTTATAACGAGCACGAAGTAATGATGTTTGCTCGTTATAACCGAGTGCTCGTAATAAACGGACTCCTGTGTCAAATCATTATTTAATTTCTACTTGATTTTTTCTTTAATTATTAATAATTTTATTTTACTATTCAAAATTCCGATCTTATTACATAAAAATTAGTAAGTTTCCGAAATTTTTCTAAAAAATGTTTTATTAGGAATTTTTCAATTTAGAATTATATAAGTTCAGATATTATTTTCAGTTAATATTTGACAAAAATCACCTGCATTTGATTCGCGATTGAATCAAATGTAGGAAACATACGATTAATTAATGGCAGGCACCTAACATACGTGCTAACAGATCGGGCGCTCTGGACTAGGAGATTGAATGTACAGTAATACCCCGACTTACGCTACCCCGTTTTACGCGAATTCGGAGATACGCGGTTTTTGTATTTGATTGCCGCACGCATCGGCTTCCCTACTCCTAATTGACAATGCACCAGGTCATCCTTCTACAACTCTAATTAATTTCGATCCACGGGTGGAAGTTGTATTTTTGCCAACAAACACTACCAGCTTGCTTCAACCAATGGACCAGGGAGTCATTAAAACATTTAAAGCTTACTAGACAAGGCGATCAATTGCACATCTAAATGAAGCTATGAGACAAAATAGCGAGCTTTCTGTCAAAGACTTTTGGAAGCAATTCAATGTTTTAGATGCTGTAAGAATTATTGGACAATCTTGGAATGAGATTTCACAAAAAACTTTGAATGGCGTCTGGAAAAAGCCGTGTCCATTTTTTCACCACAGAAACCCAAGGAGAATCAGGCTCAAATCCTGAAGAAATCGATAGTATAATTGAAGAAGTGGTCGATATTACCAAACAATTAAATTTAGAAGTGGATGGTGATGACGTCCAAGAATTTCTGGATTCACACAATCAAGAGCTAACAATTAACGAGCTTATGGAAATGCGTGATCATGATCAAGACATTGAACAAACTGATTCGTTAGACCCAGTTGAAACGGGAAATCAAATGACGATTTCAAACTTAACAGCCTCAGTACAATTGAAAAGGGGTTATAAATTTTAGAAATAAAAATAATTTTTAAGAAAAAATAAAAACCGACTGCAAAAAATTAAATGCAACAAATAAAATACACTAAAAGGTATAAAATAATTATTATCTTATTTAGTTACAACTAAACGACGAAATATTAACATGAAATTACTTTTTGAAGTCGGTACCAAACAAACTATACCTATAAGCGAGCGTACCCGCCAAACGTACTAAGTAAGATCCGTCGAGTGCGATTCATAAAAGATATATGTTTGGCACTAAATTGAAAAAGTAATTGCATGTTAATATTTCGTCGTTTAGTTGTAACTAAATAAGATAATAATTATTTTATACCTTTTAGTGTATTTTATTTGTTGCATTTAATTTTTTGAAGTCGGCTTTTATTTTTTTCTTAAAAATTATTTTTATTTTTCTCTTTTTAGTGATGTTATTAATAGTGATCATATAATCAGAACTTGACCAAATTAATATGACACCATCCCTAAGACACCCTCCCCTTTCGGATAAAAAAAGAACCATCGAAATCGGTTCATTAACAAAGAGGTTAGGTCTAAACAAACCTAATAAAAAAGGTCTAATACCTATGAAAAAAAAACGAAAAAATGGGACCAATCGGAAGCTAGACTGGACCCAATGCAAAAAATCTTTTCAAAATCGGTTGACAATTGGCGGAGATATGAGGTAACATAGGCACAAAAAAAAAAAAAAAAAAAAAAATTCGGTCGAATAAAGAACCTCCTCCTCTTTTGAAGTCGGTTAAAAAACCTCTAATAAGTGAACATTGAAAAAATTATATTTTACAAGATATTAATTATTTTGTCAAAATGTCTGTTAGTACATTACTAAATTTTGTATAAGTTCTATGTCAAAAACTAGTCTGAATATATCAAAACAAAATTTCACATGTAGTTTCGGTGTTTTGAAATTAAGAGTTGATTAGTTTTTGGTTGAAATTAGGGGGGGGCTTTTGAAACATTAAAATTATAAAATTGTCATTCTAGCGAGCGTATCCGCCAAACGAACTAAGTAAGATCCGTCGAGTGCGATTCATAAAAGGTATATGTTTGGCACCAACTTCAAAAAGTAATTTCATGTTAATATTTCGTCGTTTAGTTGTAACTAAATAAGATAATAATTATTTTATACCTTTTAGTGTATTTTATTTGTTGCATTTAATTTTTTGAAGTCGGTTTTTATTTTTTTCTTAAAAATGATTTTTATTTTTCTCTTTTAGTGATGTTATTAATAGTGATCATATCATCAGAACTTGACCAAATTAATATGACACCATCCCTAAGACACCCCTTTCGGATAAAAAAAGAACCATCGAAATCGGTTCATAAACAAAGAGGTTAGGTCTAAACAAACCTAATAAAAAAGGTCTAATACCTAAGAAAAAAAACGAAAAAGAATGGGACCAATCGGAAGCTAGACTGGACCCAATGCAAAAAATCTTTTCAAAATCGGTTGACAATTGGCGGAGATATGAGGTAACATAGGCACAAATAAAAAAATAAATAAATAAATAAATAAATAAATAAAAATAAAATAAAAAAATTCAGTCGAATAGAGAACCTCCTCCTTTTTTGAAGTCGGTTAAAAATAGATTCCATTGAAGAGCGCGTTTCTACTACAAAACGGGAAATAAAAAAGTTACTGGCATGCTACGAGGAAATTTTACGTGAGAAGAAGAAAAACTTATCTCGTCAGGCGATATTGTTAGAATATATGAAGCCTTCGACATCAAAATAACTTCGGTTTACGTTGTTTTATTCATAGTAATGTAAATTGCTTTCATTATCTAATATTTTATTAAACATGTTTCTTCTAAATTATTGTTTTCTTTACACTCTGGTCCCGATTACACAAACTTTATATGTATTTATATGCAAAGTTGAACCCCGACTTACGCGAATTCGACTTACACTGCTATCGCTTGGTCCCACCTATCGCGTAAGTCCGGGGTATTACTGTATAACATCTCAGATTTCATTGGTGATCCATCCAAATGTCATGCGGGCTAATCACGAAATGATGCTGGATTAGCTAAATGGATCATATCTTTTTCATTCTCTCTTGGTCCAGACTTAAGACTCAGCAGACTCCAATAGCTTCAACCGCGGTAGTCTCGCGATATATATCTTGTTTAAAAAGCGCAATCAAAACAATTCTCGTTAATATGCTAATTATTCTTTAATATATTAATGAATAAAATTATAAATTTAATAAATTATTAATTCTTATTTTTATTTGAAAATTCCTATTATATTATACCAATTAAATTTTTAATGGCATATTAAATACGGAATTTTCCCCAAAAAATTCTTGAATTTATTCTATATTTTTGGAATCAAGCTTTGATAATAATAAAGATGAAATATTTCCAGCAATTCATAATGCATTTTACAACAAAATATTAATGATATTTAAAATATCTTTTTATTTTAATTAATTAAAAAAAAACATTTATATAAAATAAATAAATAAATTTATTATAATTAATGGGAATTTTTTGTTGAATTTCACAGAAATGAAGATTAATAAACTGCAACTAGTCCAGTCAAATTGTGTTTTTATCAGGAAAGTTTTAGGGTAGTTCTGATTTTTTGCATATATGTATATGTTTTTTGGGACACTGAATCCAAATCTGACCACGTTTTCGACACTCTGTACATTTTTAAACTAGATTAAATTTGCTACAATTCAAACAAAATTTCATCTTAATTGGATAAATGGTAATCCGAGCCGCAATTAGGTTAAAGTTTTGAAAAATTGCAACTCATCCTAGAAACTTGATTTCTATCTTATTCTCTAGGAAATTTTGATGACTTGAACGTTTACTTGGACCACTTTTTTGGTAAAACTCTTAGATTTATAGATATCCAGCATTTTCCTTGACACTTCTGAGGATTTGGATCATATCCTGTCATGGAAAATCCTGGATATCTATAAATCTAAGAGGTTTATCAAAAAAGTGGTCCAAGTAAATATTCAAGTCAACAAAATTTTCTAGAGAATGAGACAAGAATCAAGTTTTTAGAATGAGCGGTTTTCTTTTTATGAAGGAAACATATTGCATTTTTTCAAAACTACAACCTCATTGTGGCACGGATTACCATATATCCAATTAAGATGAAACTGTTTTAATTGTAGAAAATTTAATCTAGTTTAAAAATGTATAGAGTGGTCTTTGTCGAAAACGTATTCCTTCATGGTCAAAATGGGAAAATATCGAAAAAAGTGCGAGGTTTTGGGGGAGGGTGTGGGGTGGGGGGTGGGGCTGCCGAGGTCGAAAACATGGATTTTGCGCTTGAGCCCGATCGGTTGGTCGAAGAAAAAAACCTAAATGATAAAATTTGTAGGAAATCTTATGAACTTTCACTTTGAATATGAAGGTTATTTACGAAAAGTTGATAGTTTTCGAGTTATAAGCGAAAAACCGCCAAAAAATGGAAATGTTCACCTTTTTTTTGCATTTTCTACAAATGTTGCATCACCAAATTTTGGTAGGAGACCTTAGATTTGGATTTAGCGCCCAATATATATATATATGCAAAAAATCAGAACTACCCCAAAACTTATTTCCCCATAGGGGCCCATTTGAACACAATTTGACTGGACTAAACGGATCGTTGCTAAACTTTATCCAGTCAAATGAAATATTAATACATAATAGATATGCTACGCGCATGCGCTATAGAAATTGATGAATAAAATATTTTTTATCTACTACTATTTAATTAAGGGAGATTTTGTTGAATTAAATTGAGTTGCCTATTCTATTTCTTTTGGCCTGGCCTCCACATTTCCAATAATGGAATAAGGGAAGTGGTTAGAATCAATCGCTAGTTTCGTTATCGTTTTTCCCTTTAAACCCCACAATAGATACCTTGGTACATTTAGCCAAGCCAACCAAGCCAGCTGCAGGAAAACATTTGCCATTAGAAAAGTTCCCAGGGGAGCAAGCAGCACTCGCTGATTTAAAATGCATTAGATGGAGCTGCTGCGCATTCAACTACGATATTATATATATATAGGTATATACCTAGTCTCCTATATATATGTATATAGACAGAAAGAGAGGGAAAGCATCTGGGTCTCTCTCGAATTGCAATCCCGCAAATTATTCACCTTCGGATGATAATAAATCCCGCTCCGTGTTGCGCGGTTAATTGCTTACTATTGTGCTAGCAAAAAAATAAAAAATAAATCTTTCAATGGCCCATGAACAATTGAATAACGAATAAAAATAAAAAAATTAAAATATCAATTTTTTATTTTGATGTACATACATACATACGTACATAAAGAATGTCAGTTATATATCCCAGCTGTAAAATTAAAAAAAACATTAACACATTTGTATAATTTTTTGACTTATACGGTTCATTTAATTAAAAGTAAAAAAGTTAAAAACTAAAGTAAATATAGTTAAAAAAAGTAATTAGGCATGCTTTAATAAAAAAATCCGCTTAAAGGACAAATGGCGAAGTTCCTCAGGGCTCGGTTATCTCCCTACGCTTTTTCTTATCTATATCAACGACCTTCTAAACTTGCCCTCCAATCCGGTACATTGTTACGCAGATGACAGCATCCTACATAACGCCCCTGCATCGCATAAAAACCGTGAAGACATTGCCTCCTCAATTAATTTAGACTTATGAAAACTTAGAAACTGGGGATCCCAAAATTTAGTTAACTTCAATGCAGTGAAAACTCAGTGTTGCCTTATTTCTCGACAGAAACCTCCCAAACATATCATTCGACTCAAACTCACTAGAATTCAGGGATCAAATTTCAATGCTAGGCGTAACTCTAGGGTCTGACCTTTCATGGAATGACCATATCTCAACCACTGCTAAAGCTGTAGCGCGCAAGCTTGGTCTCCTATTAAGGTCTAGACGCTGTTATACTCCCAGTCAATTTCTTATACTGTATAAGGCTCAAATTCGTCCCTGTCGAATATGGCTCTCATCTGTGAAGGGGTGCCTCCAAGCATTCTCTTGCTACACTGGATGCGATTCAGAATCGAGCAATTAAACTAATAGGAGACCCGGCTCTAACCAACTCACTCGACTCCCTGGCTCACCGAAGAACCGTTTCTGCCCTTTCCCTGTACTACAGATACTATCACGGTGTCTGTTCAGTCGAGCTGAAATCAATTATCCCCCCTAATGCCCTCTTTACGAGAAACACGCGGTTTTCTAACGCTCAGCACCCCTTCGCTGTTAAATTGGATAAAAGTCGAACAAGCGCTTTCGCCAACTCTTTTATCCCTATGACCTCCAGAGACTGGAACTCGCTCCCTGCCACCATCTTTCCCGCGACTTATAAACTTCAGCTATTTAAGATTTATTTTTTATTTTATCCACAGATACCTTCGAGCCCCGCCCAACCCATAAAATTCTTTCTTCTTCTTTTCACGATGGAGGGGCCAACCCAGGCCTTTCGGGGTTGCACCTTTTTGTGTAACTCCTTCTCTCATCATTTTCATTAAAAAAAAAATGTCATTCCATCTCGACAGGGGGAGAACTCGAGTGGCCAAGAGGCGTCCGCAGAAAATTCTTCACGGGGAGCAAAGCCTAGAGACAAATAACTACTTTATTAAATTTTTATTTAAATATTTAATTTTTTTTGTTACCATTATAGTATTTACTTATAAAAATAATATAAAAATAATATAATAAAAATTTATTTTTTGAAAGATGTTTTACTTTCTTATGTCTTTCCCTTGGGGAAGAGAAAAATATTTTTTTAAGCTAGAAAACCCGAAATCTTATCAGTTATTGATTTTAAAAATATAAATATTTTTTCACCAAAATAAACTTTACGGTCTGTAAAAATAATTAAATAATTATTAATTATTATTTTTATTTGAAAATTCCGTTTATACCAATTAAAATTTTAATGGCATTTAAATACGGAATTTTCCTAAAAAATTATTACTTTATCTTTTTTGGATAAAGTACTTAAATTGTATTTTCATTTTGAAATAAAGACCAAGATACCTAATTAAGATGAAATATTTCGAGCAATTCATAATGTATTTTACAACAAAATATTAAGGATATTTAAAATTTCTTTCTATTTTAATTAATTAAAAAATAAAAAAAAACTCATTAAAATTTATTATAATTAAAGGGAGTTAGGGAGTTTTATGTTGAGTTTCACAGAAATGAAAGATTTAAAAAAGTTATTATGAACCTCAATTTACCTATTTCGGTTTGTTAACTCATCTTCAGGAGTACATAGACTAAATGACATTATTTTCTTTGTAATTTGTACTCCTGAAAATGAGTTAACAAACCGAAATATATTGAGGTTTATAATAACTTTTTTAAGGTGGTCCTTTCGCTCCAGTTGAGTCAAAAGTAGTGTATAATCTAATATTTAATAAAATAACTTAAAATATAAATGAAAAATAATAGAATTGAAAAATAAATAGTATGAAAGCCGTAAATGTTTGAAAAAAAAAAATTATAAAAAAAAATAATTAAATACAAAAGTAAGTTTGATTTATTCAAATCAGCTGATAATATATCATCATATAGGTCTCTTTGAAGTCTGGTGGGTAAACAAAAAGCTGTCTTACCAATTTGAAGCTTTTTGGTAGGTTTTTATTAGATATTTTTTGTCTCTTTAGGGGAGGAGGGTTTGTTAACTCTTCTTTCCATTTAGCGATAGAAAAAGCAAGGGTTGGTTTTGAAATTAGGCTGAAATAAGGAAATCTCTTCGTTGCTAAGGTAAATATTGGGTTGGGGAATAAGTTCGTTCGGTTTTTTTCAAAGAGCTTTCTTTAAACAAAAAACAATAATTATAACAATAAATTAATCAATTATATATTCGCCGTTACTGTTTACAACCTCCTCCCACCTCTCGACCAATTTGTTGATGCAGTTCCGCCAAAAATCGCCCGGTCTGGTGTCGAAGAATTTGTTGAGCCAGTTTTTGAGGTCCTCTTCGCATTCGAAGGTAACAACCCTCATTTGATTCGACAAGGAGCGGAAAAGGTGATAATCTGTTGGCGCAAGGGCCGGAGAGTACGGTGGATATTGAAGAACCTTCCATTCGAGCTCTTGGATTGCGGTTTTGACGACTTGTGCAACATGGGGTCTGCCGTTGTCGTGGAGCAAGATGACTTGGCCTTGTCGGTCAGGTCTTTTCAGTCGCATAGCCTCATTTACGCAGCGTAGTTAGGCAATGTAGAGCTCCTTGTTGACCGTTGCGTTCCTTTCAAGCATTTCCCAGTGTATCATGCTTTCCCAGTCCCACCAAACGCAGATCATGGTCTTTTCCGGGTGGAGATCTTGCTTGACTCTCGGCGTCGGCGTGTTTCCTGGGGCCACCCACCCCTTTCTTTGTTTCATATTGACTTACAGGCACCATTTCTCATCCCCCGTGACGATTCGGTACAAAAAGCGCTGTTTATGGCCGCGTGTTGCTCGATGGAGCGGAAGATGTTGAGCAGCGATTTGAAGACGATTTTCTTTGTTGACTTCGTTAAGCTTGTGAGGCACCCAGGCTCCGAGTTTTCGGCAAATCCCATTGAGTGAAGATGATTGAGGATCGTCTTATGATCGCAGTTCATTTTTTCGGCCAATTTACGACTTGTTTGGCGACCATCTTTCCTTCAAAAGTGCCTTGAGATGCTCCTCATCGAATCCTGCAGGTCGTCCGCTGCGAGGCATGTCTTTGAGGTCAAAGTCGCCGTTGTTGAACTTCGCAAACCATTTCTGTGCTGCGTGCTCACCTATGACACCTTCTCCATAAACGTTGCATATGTCACGAGCGGCTTCAGCTGCTTTTTGACCGCGATGAAAAGCGAAGAAAAGTAGGCGTCGAAAATGCTGAGTTTTGCCATCTGGGTATTCCATTTCTATGCGTGGAAAATAGGAAAAACTAAAAATATTCGAACAAACAAATAACACAGTCCTGTGGAGCAGAAAACGCACTGTCTAATGAATAAAACGCCTTTGCTCAACAACAAACAAATCCTTTAAATAATCCTTTTTGAAAAAAACCGAACGAACTTATTCCCTAACCTAATATTTTGTTTATTTAATTTTTTTTTTTATATTATTAAAAGGAGTAGTCAATTCAGCGTTAGGACTAGAAGTATAGGTGTGGAAACCAGTGGTAGTTTTTGTTATGAGGATGATTCAGATGGTTATTTAGATTACAAGGACTTAGGGAAGAATGGTATTAATTTAAATAGGTCTGGTTCCTACAAGTTAGTTAATTCATATGTAGGTTTGCATTCATTTGTAGTATCTGGCATTAATTTGTGGAACAGTCTATTTATTACTACTTGGGATTATTGTTCTCTGTCTCCTATGATTAAATCAATTACAAATTTTGTCAAGTCCTAAAGTCCTAGAAATTTTATTTAGTTCTCACAAGCAGAGATTAGCCGAGGTAGAGAGAGGTCATACCAGCCTTGTTAAGGTTTTGACCAGGTTTCCTTAACAATTTATGGCAAATTCCGGGATGGCTAATGCGTTGCTTGTTCCTGGTATTGGGTTTTTGCGCGGATTTTTTATATTACTTTTGTGTCTTTTGATGGAAATCTATGGTCATGTTATTTGTTAATGAGCATACGTTTCTTTTTTTTTTACTTTATTATTTGTTAAATTGTAGTTAATTTGTATTGATGTTTGTTAATGTATTATAGCTAGATTGTTTTGATGTTTGGAGGACCTAGCCACCGAGGACTTGTGTCTCTAAGCAGGTCGAGGACTAAAGCTTCGCAGCCTATAAACATTATCCTTCCCCTCGATCTTCTCGTAGCAAAGCCAGCTGTTGTCCTTTTGGTTGAGGCTCTCCTTGAATATTTATTTTCCTAAGAGTAATAGGGAAATGGGTCTATATATATATTAAACTCACTGGATAGGTGGAGATTCCGGGAGTCAGCGCTTTTCATCCTTCAACCAAATTTTTTAGAGAGTTTCAATGAAATTCTAAATTTTGGAGGAAACAACAAAATTTTTATCATATTTTAAATGAAACCGAATTCATTATAAAGGCTTCTTTGTTGAGAAATTAATTTAAAATCATGTTGTTTAGATGGATTTTAATATAATTTAATCAAATCACGTGATTGGAGACTTTAATATGCCCTAATTAAATGATTATAATCAATTAAAAACTTAAATATTATAAATTAATAATGAAATTATTTTTTATTATTTAACAATCAAAGCAAAGATGACATTTAAAAGGGTTATTTTTTGACCGGTGTCTTAAGGAGCTCGATAGCTCAGTGGGTTAAGTGACCATTTCTAGACTAATTAAATTGAAAGTTTTTGTGCCGAGAGTAGCAGAATTTTTATATATTGAAGGAGACAATAAAAGAGTGTGTCTTCTGCTGGAGTTATAAATTTTATTTATTTATAACGAGACTATAGTTTCGAGACTTTGCCCTCTTCATCAGTCTATTACAATTGATTCACAGGAATTTATTTATAATTAATTCATAAATTAATTCCTGTGAATCAATTGTAATAGACTGATGAAGAGGGCAAAGCCCTCGAAACTATAGTCTCGTTATAAATAAATAAAATTTATAATTCCCGCAGAAGACACACTCTTTTATTGTCTCCTTCAATCTACATATTAATTGTTAATATATTCACGGACTCTTTCTGGTTCGATCTCAGTCCCGTGGATATTATCTTTTTTTTATATATTTTTTATTTATTTATTTATGTATTTATTACTTAGTGAAGATAATGGAAACATGACCATTTATAGAATTGGTATTTTAAATATCGTCGCTGATCTTACAAAACCTCGTAAGTCCTAAATTCATTGTTTGCCAGAAAACAAGACAAACCATTTAAACATCAATCCATTCAAATACAATGCAATATTTATTATTTGTCCGGAGAGCGAAATTAAATTGGAATAGAATAATAAGGTTTCAATAGACAGATGCCCTGTTAAGGGAGAATGGTGTAGGTCCTTTGTGAACTCCTGAAGATGGGCTTACACCCCGAAATATATATTAAGTCATGCTAAACAAGCATCTGATCTTTTATTGATGTGAAACCTACCTAGTGTATTTTATATTTCAAAAAATTTTGAAAAAAGTTCCTAAAACATTTTTCAAAAAAATTTTCTTTACTTTAGACAGATGCCCCGTGAAAAGTTGGTTGATATAAACGTATAATATGTGTTTGACCAAAAATTGGACTTATGAGGTTTTGTAAGATCAGAGACGATATGGTACATGGTGTCCGATTCTATATATACAAAAATCGCTCAATTTTTACTTTACCCTACAGGGTATGGTCAAGTATTGTAATCGTGCATGAAAAAAGTGTTTTTTTCCTTCTTTTTTTCGAAATATCTCAAAAACGGCTGAAACTATTTTGATTTAAAAAATTGAGCAAAACCATGACATTTCGCTCTACAAAAAAGCCCTAATAAGTGAACATCGAAAAAATTATGTTTTTTGAGATAATAATGTCTGGTAGTCTGTCTGTTATGTCTGTTAGTTAGTCTGTGGGTTACCAAATTTTTGTGGACGTAGCTAGCTCAAAAACTAGAATGAATATCGATGCCAAATTTTACACGTAGTTTTGGTCCATTGAGATTAAGAGCTGATTAGATTTTTATGGTGCATATCGACCCAAAATTACGGTGGGAGGGGGAGGGGGTTAAAAATTAAAAATCTAGGCTATTTGAGCAAACTCAACCAAATTTTGTATACATAATCAGTGAGACCTCAGAAGTCTAAAAATGCAAAACTAACCGCCCAAAGGGGGGGTGTTATGGTCAATAAATGAAAATATAGGCTCTTATACCAAACTTAACCAAATTTTGTATACATAATCGGTGGGCCCCCAGGAGTCTAAATGTAGAAAAACTAACCCCCTCCTCTACATGATTATAAATAATTTTTTATTAAATATAAGAGAGGGGCCAGGTTGTATGTTAAAGTCAAGTGGATGGCCACATCAGAACACGTCAGCTTATTAGTATAACATAAGATCGATATAAAAAGAGAGAATTTTTTTCTTTTATATACCTATATATTCTCTTTGAATACAATTCCTTCTGCATTATAAATATCCCTACATCTATACTTACTCGTATATATGTATATCTCCATTTGCATTAAACATTAAAAGAAGGATCAAATAGCAACTCGTCAATGCAAAGAGCAAAGCCTTCTTCAATTTCCACTTTCTCAATTTTATTCCTAATAAATAAAGTCGACAGGTGAGAGTTCGAGATAAAGGATCGAGCAAAGTGGAGATTGGTCCAAGCCCTTTTTGGGATCTGCATTCGATGACGTAAGAGGGATCTTCTTCACCTTAAGCTTACCAGATGGGATTGATCCCCTTCCTGCCTCCCTACTCCCTTACAATTTCTTATAAATCAAAGAATTATCAAAGCCCAACGAATCAGCATTCTGTCTGTCTGTCCAGCTGTCTTGCCTCTATCTAATCGAAAGCTTTAGACATTTGTAAAAGTCGATTGGTCGATATTGCTGTCAATTTTCACTTGATCATAAATCTTTTTACTTTTCCGAACAGAATAATCAACTAAAGTGTGAACGCTTAAAGTGAGAAATCATCCCCCGTGAAGTCAAACATAGCCGTTCCTTGTCAATAGAGTTCCCCCATTCTGCCCATCTCTTCTTCTATATAAAACACGAAATTTTAAACGCCTAATTAAAAAAAGCGTTGATTAGAAATCTATTAAAATTAATTTTTAAATATGTAAAGTATGTCATTTTTTTCTTTTAATCTAACCACGATCTAGAACCGAAAAGGTAAAAATTCGAATATGCGAAAGTCTAATTTTAAAAAATAAATGAGCAATTCTTGTATGTGTATGTTTATATAGAATCGGTTTCTTCTTCTTCTTTATCACGGCTGAGGTGTGGATTTTGGATCGAGAAATGGATCTGTTATGGTCTCAATTTCGGGTAACTTTAATTTGAGTGTTTTTTTTAATTTAAAATAATTATTCATAGGTGGGTCTGCCAATAAAAATTTATAATTAACTAGCTGCAATGCCCGCTTTCGGCGGCCATCTTGCTAGCCAGGGGGAACGCCTCCTGGACCCCAACCCACGAACCCCACCATCCCACCCCACTCCCACCCACATGCATACATACATACATACAGACAGACAGACAGACAGGAATTTTGTTGGGGGTGTTTTCGTTCATAACTTTGCTTGGAACGTGTGCAACTAAAATGTGGCGTGATTTGCAGCAATGTACAGACAAAACCTTAATTTTTAACCGACTTCAAAAAGAAGGAGGTTCTCTATTCGACTGAATTTTTTTTTTTTGTGCCTATGTTACCTCATATCTCCGCCAATTGTCAACCGATTTTGAAATTTTTTTTGCATTGGGTCCAGTCTAGCTTCCGATTGGTCCCATTTTTTTCGTTTTTTTCATAGGTATTAGACCTTTTTTATTAGGTTTGTTTAGACCTAACCTCTTTGTTTATGAATCGATTTCGATGGTTCTTTTTTATCCAATAGAGGTGTCTTAGGGATGGTGTCATATTAATTTGGTCAAGTTCTGATGATATGATCACTATTATTAACATCACTAAAAAGAGAAAAAATAAAAATAATTTTTAAGAAAAAATAAAAACCGACTTCAAAAAATTAAGTGCAACAAATATAAAAATACACTAAAAGGTATAAAATAATTATTATCTTATTTAGTTACAACTAAACGACGAAATATTAACACGAAATTACTTTTTAAAGTCGGTGCCAAACAAACTATACCTATAAGCGAGCGTACCCGCCAAACGTACTAAGTAAGATCCGTCGAGTGCGATTCATAAAAGGTATATGTTTGGCACCAACTTCAAAAAGTAATTTCGTGTTAATATTTCGTCGTTTAGTTGTAACTAAATAAGATAATAATTATTTTATACCTTTTAGTGTATTTTTATATTTGTTGCACTTAATTTTTTGAAGTCGGTTTTTATTTTTTTCTTAAAAATTTTTATTTTTCTCTTTTAGTGATGTTATTAATAGTGATTATATCATCAGAACTTGACCAAATTAATATGACACCATCCCTAAGACACCCCTTTCGGATAAAAAAAGAACCATCGAAATCGGTTCATAAACAAAGAGGTTAGGTCTAAACAAACCTAAACAAACCTAATAAAAAAGGTCTAATACCTATGAAAAAAATCGAAAAAAAAATGGGACCAATCGGAAGCTAGACTGGACCCAATGCAAAAAAATTTTCAAAATCGGTTGACAATTGGCGGAGATATGAGGTAACATAGGCACAAAATTTTCGCGGATGATTGTGTCGTATATAGAGTAATTGATAATGATTGTGATAGCCTTACTTTACAGAATGACCTGGATCAAATTGAAGGATGGTGTAGATCCAATTCAATGGAACTAAACCATTCCAAGTCAAATTTGGTTAGATTTAGTACTAGAAATTTGGTTAGTCCTCAAAATTATTACATTGGTGGAAATATTATCAATGAATCTAAATTTTATAAATATTTAGGCATACATATTCAGGCAAATTTAAAGTGGGATATGCATATTAGTTATATAGTCAATAAGGCTTATAGGAAATTGGGGATGTTTGGTAGAATTTTGAAGGGTACATCTAGAGAAGTTAAGTCAAAAGTTTATTTAACTTATGTAAGACCTAATTTAGAGTATTGTTCTGTGGTTTGGGACAAACACCCACAACGATTAGAGAGAAAATTGATATGGTACAAAGGAGGGCGGCTAGATTTGTTTTTGGTAAATTTGATAGGTTTAGTAGTGTCACTTCAATGATTAATGAATTAGGATGGTCTAGCTTATTGGAGAGAAGGGAATGGGCTAAATTGAAAGTGATTTTCAAAGCCTATAAGGGTTTTAGGAGTTGGGAGGAAATAACGAATAGATTTCAGGAACCAAATTATTTAGGTAGAGCTGATCATAGAAAAAGATTCGTAAGCCAAGATTCTTGAAAAATATCGGTTTACATTCATTTGTAGGATCTGGCATTGATTTGTGGAACAGTCTGTCTGTTACTACTTGGGATTATAGTCCTCTGCCCCCTATGATTAAATCAATTATAAATTTTGTCAAGTCCTAATGTCCTAGAGTTGAGCAAAATTTTATTTAGTTCTCGCAAGCAGAGATTAGGTGAGGCAGAGAGAGGTCATACCATCCTTGTTAAGGTTTTGACCAGGTTTCCTTAACAACTTATGGCAAATGCCGGGATGGCTAATGCGTCGCTTGCTCCTGGTATCGGGTTTTCGCGCGGAATTTTTAAATTACTTTTTGTCTTTTGATGGAAATCTATGATCATGTTATTTGTTAATGAGCATACATTTCTAATTTTTTTTTCTTTTCTTTTTTTTTTTTTACTTGTTTATTATTTGTTAAATTGTTGTAATTAATTTGTATTGATGTTTATTAATGTATTGTTGTAGCTAGATTGTATTGATGTTTGGAGGACCTAGCCACCGAGGACTTGTGCCTCTAAGCAGGTCGAGAAATAAAGATTTATTTATTTATTTATTTATTTATTTACAAAAAAAAAAAAAAAAAAATTCAATCGAATAGAGAACCTCCTCCTTTTTTGAAGTCGGTTAAAAGGTATAAAATAATTATTGTCTTATTTAGTTACAACTAAACGACAAAATATTAACATGAAATTACTTTTTGAAGTCGGTGCCAAACATATACCTTTTATGAATCGCACTCGACGGATCTTACTATAGTACGTTTGGAGGGTATGCTCGCTTATAGGTATAGTTTGTTTGGCACCGACTTCAAAAAGTAATTTCATGTTAATATTTCGTCGTTTGGTTGTGACTAAATGAGATAATAATTATTTTATACCTTTTAGTGTATTTTATTTGTTGCATTTAATTTTTTGAAGTCGGTTTTTATTTTTTTCTTAAAAATTATATATATATATATATGTATATAGATTTTTTACTAAATAATTTTTGTTTTAATTATTAAGTTATTTTTTCTTTTTTTAATATTAAAACCCACTAATAGCTCATTACAAATATTATTATATATTAAAATTAGGAAACTTAATTAATTCGACGTATTTTCTATCAAAGGCGGAATGGTAGAACTCACTGTTGAATTGATGCAAAGGCATACCCAAAAATAATGAAAACCTCATATTTCGAATAAATGAATTTATTAGGTCATTTTGATTCTCTTAAAAATTCGGAGGATAGTCCCTCCAATGGGGACCTATCTGTTTATTAATAATTATTACTTTTAATTCCATTTACTTTCAAAACTGTTGACTTGATGATGGCAGGAGTGGGTCAAAAGGTTAAAAAAAATATTTCAATTTTATTAAATTCTGGCTTCAAATAAAATTGAACCCTTTTACCTGAATTCAATGTCTAAAATAAAATTAATATATTGCTTTTAACTACGTAAAGAAGAAAGCTACCCGCCTGTATCTATGCAACCAAAACGACATTTCTGGATCGAACTAGCCTACCTAAAGGCGGCCTTGTTTAATGAATATTTTTCATAACATCGGTGGTGCTTAGGATTCTCATAGGTCTTAAACAAAAACAAAAGCTTCTTTTATCAGAAATTTTTGGTGATTTAAAATTAATCCGGGGAGTCGGGTAGCTCATTCAGCTAACGCACTGGCTTCGCTTCGGCATCGATCGATTATGACGATGTTGAAGTGGAGGTCCGGGGTTCGATCCTAGCTGGCAAATAAAAGTTTTTACCTGCTGAAAACTCGGCTCCCTCACTAATCCTACTAATACACTCTACTTATGTGCTGTCTAAATGGGCTTTGTTCCCGGTGACATTAATCAAATAAATAAAAAAAATTATTCCAAATATTTTGAAAACTTTACAGTATTCCTTATTCAGTGGACCTCTACCCAAATCACCGTATCTGCTCCGTCTCCAAAATTTGAATACAGAGGCAGATATCCACTGAAGAAGGAATACTGTAAAGTTTCCGAAATATTTGGATTAATTTAAACCACCATTTGAATTAAAAACTGATGAAAAAGAAGCTTTTGTTTTTGTTTTTTATTAACCTCTATTTTTCATAATGTTTAAGATTTGATGCCATGAGCTCATTTGCTATTTTTCTAAAAATTTTAAGGAAATAGGTGTTGGTTCAAGGCGAAATTATTAATAAGAAATTAAGTAAAATTACGAGCTAGGTTTCACATAAAATAAAACAAAAATTAGTTTTTATCTCGATATATATTTCGGGTTACGAGCCCATCTTCAGAAGTTAGAAAACTGAATATAAAATTAGAAATATGTGTACGAGTAATAATTTTTTCTAATTAAAAGTGGTACCAAGCAGAGGATTTTTCTTTATGGCCCAATGAATGTCGACATTTCTCGTCTACCATGCATGGTCCATTGCCACTTTCCGAAAGGATTTTATTTTGAAAGGTTTGCTTGCTTATGGTATTAGCGTCTCTTTTGTGCATCCGCAAAGCTGAAGGCCATACAACCATATTGTATTTGGGTATTTGTTTGTACAAAAGTAATTTAAATTAGGGCCTCAAATGTTGATTTAATTTGGAATATTAATAATAGAGAATTTAAATGAAAATTATCTTCTCTCTGAGATAAAGAAGATGCTTTTCAACATTTAATAATCCCCTCCGATTAAAGCTTATTATTTTGTGACTTGAGATTTTAATTAACTTTTGATATCTTTATCACAAAAAAAAGAAGACGAAAAAGAGAGAGAAATATGAAGATGACGTGATATATACCTATAGATATATATTTTTGGATTTATTAAATTTTCAGTTTTCTTGGAAGGGAGCGAAGGATCAAATTGCCAACCCTTCACTCCGCTTGCCTCTCCAGGAATTTGATCAAAATTACTTTTAAAATTACTTCCCGGATCAAAGTACCTAGCTAAGACACACACATTTATTACTTAGCTTTCTTACAACTCTCTTGAGTAGAGACCAAATGTGTCTCGAATAAAGATTTCCTACTTTTCGTGGATTTATTTTTTCTCGTAATAGTTGTTGTATTTTTACTTTTTTAGAAAATAAAAAATTATTCTATAGATTTAGTTCAAAAATCAATAAGAATATCAAAAAACCCTATGTGGTAATCCACATGACTACCAGACACCTAGTCCCTCTCTTATATTTAATACCAGCTGACGACCCTCACCCCGCCCATTCTGGGAGGTTAGTTTTTGGATTTTTAGTTTTTTGGGGGCCCGCAGATAATGTATACAAAATTTGGTTGAGTTTGGTCCAAGGGCCTAGATTTTCTTTTTTGGACTCTCTCCTAGAGATTGTAATCCGGAAAACCGGCATCATTAAACGACTACCGCATGCGGCAGGAGTTTGCTGGATCCGATCACCGAATCCGTTAAATTAAAAAAAATACATACATAACGTGTTCAAAATTGGCACTAATTTCTCACCATAATCACGTGACAATACTCCCACCCTTGGCGCCCGACACCTTTGGGTCACTTTTACAAGTACCCGCCACACCTTTGCTTTAGAGTCTAAAGCAGAGGTTCCTAACCTTTTTGCACCTGCGTACCACTTGACTTTTTGAGAAATTTTGGCGTACCACCAGACCTAAATATTATAATAAACGTATAATATTTACACAGGATTATAGTGGTGTTTCACAAAGTGGAAATAAAATTAAATAAACTGCAACGGATCGTTGCTAAACTTTATCCAAATTCATTTGAAATATTAATATGTTTGTTCCTTTATTATTAATCAGATATCACTTGCAATTTGTAGTTCATATTGACATTAATTCAAAAATAATTCTCATTTAATAGTCGAGGAATAACCATTCTACATTTGATTTTTGACATTTCGGTTATTATTGTAACCATTGCTAAAGACATGGAGGAATCGACTTTAAATCAAAAATAGCCATCGATTCTCATCTAATACTTGAGGAATAACAATTCTACATTAGGTTTTTGACGTTTCGATTATTATTGGTAACCATTGCTGAAGACATGGAGGAATCGACTTAAAATCAAAAATAACGATCGATTCTCATCTAATACTAGAGGAATAACCTTATTGCATTCCATTTAATCAAAACTTAAAATCAAAAAGACTAAAATCTTTTTTGGTAAACAACTCAAGCTTGACCCTTCCGGGAATAAACAACTCACTAATTTTTCATACAAGTGCTAATAAATAGCCACACACATTTTATCATGTAACAAAATTATCCTCTGAAAATGGTTATTCGTGATGATTAGAGACCGGATTCCTATGCAATTGCATATTTTGTTTGCCGCGTACGACACAATGGATCAATTATCTATTCGAATCATGCATCTAGGATACTGTGGGTTACATTTTATACTGCATATTTTTGCATATTTGAGTAATATTGCATAAAATTGCATATTTGAAGGATATTGCATAAAATTGCATATTCCGTGACAAATACAGAGGTTTTAAAAGTAATTTTTCGGTGAAAGAATAAAAAAAAAGATTAAATATAAAACAGGGGAAGAAACTAATTTAATTTATTTGATCAAATCATTGGGTTTGAATTTTCAGACTAAATTTTATCAATTGCAATAACTTTTTAATGTTTAAATATATGTTTCATATCAAGTATGATCTCTTATACAAGCAAAAGCAAGTGACCTACAAAAAAAGTTACATGAAACAATTTTTAGAGATTTTAATGTACTAAAAAAACTTATATAATTAAATTGTCTACGACTAATAATTTAGAAGATAGAAGAAGATTTTAAAATTATATTCACGAATTTATATTGGTTAAAATAAAAATAATTTTTCAAAAATATTTACTTTTTCTGGAAAAGGGTTGTTTCCTGTATATACCAAATTTTTTTGGCGAAATCCTTGATATCAACCGAATGCTAATTTTATTCCAGCTCATAGCGTTGCACCTCTCGATATTATGGTAGACCAAAAGAATTATAAATGAAAAAGAAAGCGATCTTATTTCATCATTTTCATTTATCTGAAGTTTCGCTGTATCATTTTAATATAAGAAAATAGCATTTTTATTAAGAATTTTGTAGTTTAAAAGAAATTGTATGAAAAGATTCAATTTCTTCTCTCCGGGAGCGAATCAACTAGAAATGGCGAAAAGTTTTATTTTTTTTCTCTAATGATATTTATTCAAATCTATTGAAATTTCATATCTCTGCATTATTTTCATTTATCTTTTATGTGCAATATTTATTATTGAGAAATTTGCATTTTAAAGGGTAGTTTATTTGAAGTCAATTTGAAAAAACGCTAATAACTCCGTTGAAAATTTTTTCAAAAATATAAAATTAATAGATATTATAAAACAATTAATTATTAATAATTTACTTTAATTTTGAACGAAATCGGTACAGTACTTTTTGAGAAAATGGTCAAAAACCATCTGAGCCGTCTATGAAAGGCCGTTTTAGAAACATTTTAAAATTCACCTCCATGTCACAAGTCAACATTTTGTTTCATATGACTTTTTTAACTTTTTCAAAGGCATTGGGTGCTTTCAAAAAACGGCCTTTCATAGACGGGTCAGATAGTTTTTGACCATTTTCTCAAAAAGTACTGTACCGATTTCGTTCAAAATTGAAGTTAATTATTAATAGTTAATTCTTTTATAATATCTATTAATTTTATATTTTTTAAAAATTCTCAACGGAGTTATTAGCGTTTTTTCAAATTAGACTTCAAATAAACTACCCTTTAAAAAGCAAATTTCTCAATAATAAATATTGCATATAAAAGATAAATGAAACTAATACACAGATATGAAATTTTAATAGATTTGAATAAATATCTAATGAGAAAAAAATAAAACTGTTCGCCATTTTCTAGTTGATTCGCTCCCGGGGAGAAGAAATTGAATCTTTTCATACAATTTCTTTTAAACTACAAAATTCTTAATTAAAATGCTATTTTCTTATATTAGAATGATACAGTGAACCTTCAGATAGATGAAAATGATAAAATAAGTTCGCTTTCTTTCACATTTATAATTCTTTTGGTCTACCATAATTTCGAGAGGTTTGACGCATCCGACCTCGCCATGAGCTGGAATAAAAATGGCAATCGGTTGATATCACGGATTTCCTCTAAAATGTTTTGGTATATTACACGAAGCAACCCTTTACCAGAAAAAGTAAATATTTTTGAAAAATTATTTTTATTTTAACCAAAAAACAAATCGTGAATATAATTTTGAAATCTTAAAAGGCTAAATTTTAAACAAAAATACTTAGTTTTAGTTTTTTTTTATCATAACTTTAAGCTAAAGTTTGGTGTTAACTTACACTCCTCTCAGTAACTGGTCAAATTTTATATTGAATACACTAATATTAATAGCTTTTTCATGCCCTCTTTGAATTTTTTTTTTTTTTTTTAGCTTTTCGGCCTTTCTAGCCATAAGTCAAATTACGATACTAGTTATATTTTTTTAAATTTGTCTCAACCCCCGGGGGTCAGATTTTAGCTGAATGCCTCGAGTCGGATTCTAACCCGGGTCCCCTGGCTTTGAAAATTTTATTGGTTCCCCAATTTGATTTTGATTTCCTAAGGCCCCCTATAAAAATGTTGAGAACCAGTATTCTTAGACAATCTTAAAAAAAAAACTGTATGATTGTGAAATATTTCTATATAGTTATAAGTATACAAGAAACAAAATAAAACTATCTAAATTAATTAACATAACAAATCAGAGGAAAAAATGAAACAATGTGTTAAATCATACAATCAATCGCAACGTTTCGCTAATTTATTTTTTATCATAACTGAACAATAATAACGAAATCTAACATAATTACAGATCACAATTTTCATATTTCTTTTATTAATTACTTATAATCAGAGACCGGATTCCTAAGCAATTGCATATTTTGTTTGCCCCCACATGCGACCCAGGGATTAATTATCTATCCGGATCATGCATCTAGAATACTGTGGGTTAAATTTTATACTGCATATTTTTGCATATTTGAGTAATATTGCATAAAATTGCATATTTGAAAGAATTTTTTGTCAAATATTGCCTATCCCGCTACAAATACAGATTATTTAAAAAGTAAATTTTCGGAGAAAGAATGAAAAAATGAAGAAATCTAAGAGAACATCGGATAATTTCATGAAATCGTGAATGATATTAAAGAATTTCACAAAAAATTTTTGGCTTTTCGGCCTTTCTATCCATAAGCCAATTTACGATACTACTTATTATTTTTTTTTAATTTATCTCTAGTAAAAAAAATCAAATTATTATTTAATTTATAAATTATTGAATATTTAGATTTTAAAATCGACTTAAAATGTAGTTTTAGTGTATTTAATTTTTCAAGAAAATGATTTTGTTTCCTATTGGATGAGAGAGGAAAAATTCGCAACTTTCAGTATAGATGGGTTGTATTATATTTGAATTCAGAACAAAATTTATTCAAGAAAATGTCGTCGCCCCTCCTAAGAAAATGACGTTGATATGAAAATCCATCTCATTGGAATTCCAAACGGGATTTCCTATCACGATATTAGGTAGATTTATCAATAAGAGACGCACAGGGAAATAGATTAGAATTAAGATTAGTGGGTACCTATAGCTATAGGTATACCTATAGGTCCATGGAAGAGAGAGATTGTCACGTGGAGATATTATTTCATTCCAATGGGGAAGGAATTGAAAATGAGATTAACACTTTTGGGGGTGGAAGGGACCCTCCCCTCTCGGGTGGGTTTACACCCCTATCCAAACACCCACACATATACACCTGTTAGGCCGGATATTAATTTAATCATCGACCGGATAATCATTTTAACTTGATTACAAATTCAACGATATATATGAAAAACAGCAATATACAGAGAGATTCCAATAGCGTATAGTATACGCTGGCAGCCATCTCGAGGGAATTGGAATAGAATTTTAATTAAAATTTGGCAAATAAAACAAAAAACAATAAAACATTTCTCTACATATTTATGAAGTTTAGCTAAACATTTAAATTATCCACCAACTGCCCAGTGTTTGTCCTGGCAGGTTCCTTTTAATTTTCACTCCCCAAAAAAGAAGACCCCTCACAAAAAACAAATAACTTTTAGTACAATAAATATTTAAATTGTAAAGCATATACAAAATTAATCAAAATCAAAGTTTTATTTTCCCTTTAAAATTTAATAAGTCATAAGAGGAAACATTCAAGAAAAAGGCCATAAATTAAGAAGTTGCAAAAAAAATTGAACGAGAAATAAAATTTCAATTCTTCGGGCAATTTGTTATTTTTTAGTAAAATATTTTTAATATACACTAAATAAACTGTTGTGCAAAATTATCGAATCACTATTAAATAAATACCCCGGTTAATAGGGTGAGGCGTCATGGAAAATACTGGATATCTATAAATCTAAGAGTTTTATCAAACAAGTAGTCCGAGTAAACGTTCAAGTGAACAAGATTTTCTACAGAATGAGATAGAAATCAAGTTTGTAGGATGAGTGGTTTTCATTTTATGAGGGAAAAACTTCGATTTTTTAAACAATGGATCATTTTCTGTCATGGAAAATCCTGGATATCTATAAATCTAATATTTGCAACAAAAAAGTGGTCCAGGTAAACGTTCAAGTCAACAAAATTTCCTACAGAATGAGATAGGAAACAAGTTTCTCGGATGAGTGGTTTTCATTTTATGAAGGAAAAACTGAGATTTTTTGAAAAAACTGCAATATTTCAAAACTTCAACCTCATTGCGGCACGGGTTACCATTATCCAATTAAGATGAAACATTGTTTCAATTGTAGCAAATTTAATCTAGTTTAAAATTGTATAGAATGGTCTTTTTTGAAAACGTGCTCCTTCATTGTCGAAATTTTGTCCTCTTTAATTTACTATAGGAAGGTTATTTACAAAAATGGACCGTTTTCGATTTATAATACAATTTTATAAAACGGGAAAAAGTCCGGAAATTTCGAGGTTTTTCGGTCACCAAAAGTTGTCCCCCAAACTTTCGAGGTCGCAAACTTAGATTTGGCATACGGACTTCATACTAAATGATCATAGAAAAAAAAATCTTTTCCCGCAATTAATGTAAGCTGAACCACTTTTTGGATCCCCTGTACACTGGGCTAAAAATAAAAACTGATCTAATTCGTTTTAACATTGAACATTATTTAATTTATTTTAAAGATTTGTTGTCTTTTTGTGTTATTAATCTATATATTTGTAATAAGAAATGGAGTAATAGAAATTCAATACAACACAGTTAGATTTATAAAAATATATTAATACGATGCTGTAATTTAGCACAGCATTTTATTATAATTTCATTACAATAATAATAATAATAATAATAATAAATAACAAATTAAAATTAACATTAGCTAAGCTGTTTAAAAAAATTAAAAATAATAATAAATAGACGTCCTGTTACGACAACATTTTGATTTTTGGTTCCAACCCTTCTTGACCAGAGAAAGGTTGACGATTTGTAGATTTATCTCGAAGAATGTTCCCCGCAGAAAGGTCTTGGTAACGTGCCCAAGCGATTTGACCTGTTTCAGTCTTGATGCTGATTTGATGGTAATTGAAGTAGGAGAGATGTATTTAAAGAAGAGAGTATTATTTAATATTGGTTTTTTATTAGTTAATTATAAATATACATTTCTCCATGCTGAAGGCTGGAGAGCTTAAAACTTGTCTCTCTCAAATCCAATTGACAACTGAGAACTGCCCCCAAGTAACTTCAACTGAAGACTACCTGTCCAACTCTCTCTGACTGGACTCAAGCCTGCTCGCTTGTCGAGTGGAATTTTTCCAAAAACTTCTTATTGGCTAAATTCGTAATTATCAGGGCGTTTTTAAAATATTGAGCCCGCCCATTTTTAGAAATTTAGTCTTTTGGAAAATTCCCACAGAAGGACTGAATTTACAATCGACATGCGGTGTTAAAAGCCATTTGACAGGAATTATTTAATAGCCCAAATTTGACAAGCCACTTTAAATTTATTGATGTTCAAAGAAAGAAAAAGTGGAAAAATGTATTTTCCACTGGTCTATTGTTAACAAGCACGTTTGAGCATCAAAAGGGAAGCCGGCTGCCAAAATATTACCCTTAAAATAATTATATTATAATAAGGAAAAATATATTCGCCGGTCACAACAGTCCCTTTGAACAAATTCTTCAAATTTGACCAAGTAAAATGTATTTTTATTTTATTTATTTTTTATTTATTATTCTTAATATACTTAAGTTCTACTTTGCTTTTTGTGTGTGTGTGTTAACTAAATCATTCACAGTGTTCGATTCAATTTATCCACTGAACATTTGATTAGAATAAGTGAGAATAAATTATCAAAAATACATCAAAATCTCTAATCTCGAATCTTTGAATATATAAATATATTTTGCGAGGTTTATTCACGGATTATCGTTATTTAATTATTTAAACAGGGGATTTTCAGGTTTAATTAATAGCCTGTAGGAAATAAATAGCTGGTGAAAATTTATTATATACATTGTATTATTAAACAATTTCATATCATATTTATTTTTGATAATAATCTTTGAAATTTAACTTTGTTTGTTAAGATGGCGGCTAGACAAGGAAGGAGAAAGATAAATAAATTTAAAATCCAACAATGCTCTTCTGCCCTTTCAATTTTGATTGGAGAATTAAATCTTATTAAAGATTATACAAATGACGTTAATTGATTCTGATTGGCTGCTTGAGTGAGCTAATAATGAACTTAAAGAATGGATTATATATTTATTTTCTCAAAGACGCCATTTCGGCTGACGCCAACCGAACCGGCTAAAAACCAGCCCGAAAAGGAGCTATACGAACCCAACCGAGCCGAACTGAATATATATTAACCGAACCTCCGAAAGTTTAGTCCGGGCGGGGTGTGTTTCGGGATCGCATTTTTTTTCTAATCAAACACACATTGAAAACCGATAAAATATCCTTCAGACAAAATATCTCATGACAAAATAACCCTTCCCCGCGTGAATCTTATGAGTAATGCAAATCGACTCCGGTTCGGTTAATATATATTAACCGAACCTCCGAAAGTTTAGTCCGGGCGGGGTGTGTTTCGGGATCTCATTTTTTTCTAATCAAACACACAATGAAAACCGAACCAGCCAATTGTCGAGCAGGGTGTGTTTGGGGCTCCCATTTTTTCCTAATCAAACACACATTGAAAACCGAACAGCCAATCGTCGGGCAGGGTGTCTCTTTTGTATTCTCCCTTATACTGGCGAATATTTTGTCAGAAGATATTATGCCGGGGGATATTTTGTCCTTTGTATATTTTGTCGGGGGATGAAATGTCGCGGTACCAAATTTTATATATAGCTTCAAGTAAAAAAGTAAAAATAATGAAAACGTCAAAAAAGAACAAAAAAAATTACATATAGTACATTATGCGTAAATTGAGAAATAAACATTTCTAGGAAAAATTCGAATTATAAAGAGAGGAAGTGTATTAGTTCGAATTATAGAACGTTCTCTCTGGTTACGAAAAGGATTTCGAGTTAATACACAGCATTTTTTCGATTTATCGAAGTTAACAGCTGGAGAGTTCGAATTATCGAAAGTCGAGTGTATATTATGTTTGGTGGTAGAATAGATGGTTTTTTGTAAAGTTGTTTTGGGGTTGTTGTGACCTATGTGTAAAGTTTGTCTGTGATACTGATGATGGCACATTGTTGTCGAAACGTCTCTCAATGATAATAAAGAATACATATTAAAAGAAATTGATATTATCAAGTATAATTGATTACCCCCGGACCTATCATAGACAATTTACTACTCAAAATTCTAACTATATAAAATTAAATAATTTCATGGTATTCACAAATTTCTCGAAAGATGGGAAAAATGTATAACAAGCAATGGAGCAAACTTTGAATCAAGCAATTTTTTTTATTCTTCCGAATTAAAATGTTTTTTTAGAAAAAAATATCCCCATTTTATACTTGTTCACCTGGTATAATAAGTATAGTATTTTAAAAACCCTTTATTTTTTCGCATATTTATCATTTGAGTAATTTTTTATTTTTTAGTAAATTAGATTGCTGTCGTTGTTTAAAACGTCATGACATTCATCTCAAGAACTTGTTAAATTATATTTCCCACATAATATGGCTTTCAAAATTTCAACACTTAATTGTGAACCATTTGTCTGCGCGAATTCTTTCCAAAAATCGGGACTTTCTTAAAACACCGCGGGACATGGGACAAATTGTTAAAAATGAGGACTGTCCCGCCAAAAGCGGGTAAAAGTCTAGTATACGGTCTGTGTAGTGAAACATGATTTGCCGATTTTCTTTGTCAAATAACTGTTTGAGTTAGAAGGTTGAAACTTGAATAGTTATACTTACTTACTTATCGCGGACTCGCTACGTCTCTTGACGCTTCTCCGCACCCAGTCTCCATCTTTCTCGATCCTGACTATCTTCTTCGTTTAGGTTTCTGACGCGCATAGCCTCGTTCACGTCGTCCATCCAACATCGTCTGGGGCGACCCCTCCTCTGTTTCTCCGGTGGTGTCCATTGTAGAACCCTATTTGGGATTCTTTCCTCATCCATTCTACACGTGTGCCCATACCAAACCAGTTGTTTCCTTTGCACCTCGTCCACAATATCTCTTTCCATCCCCATCATATTCCTGAATTGTCTCGTTTCTCACTCGATCGGCAACTTCTACGAAGATAGTCCATTTCGGTCAAAAGCTACTTATTTTTATTTCTTGGACCCATATCCTATACCTCTGCTCCATATGTGAGTACACTCTGTTCTATACTTCTATATATTGTTTTTATTTGTTGTTGTATTCATTTTTTTATCCCATAGTACTGAGTTCAGTGATTGTATTAACTTCCTTCCTTTAATTATTCTTCCCTCAATCTCTTTCTGACTACTCCCTTTTTTGTCAAATATCACCCCCAGGTATTTGCATTCTTGGACTTTGCAGATCATTTTTCCATTTTTCAAGGGCAGGTCAGAAACCTCCTCGACTCCGACGGCCAGATATTCGGATTTTTTCATGTTAATTTTGAGGCCGGATTTCTCAAACGTCTCCTCTAGTTTCCTAGCCATATAGCTAAGCGTCATCTCGGCTAAAAGTATCTGGTCGAAATGGTTATATAATAAGATAATAAATAAATATAAGTGTAGCTGGTAGAAAAGTAAAATAAATGATGCCGATCCCAGAAAAGAAAACAAGTCTTCTACTTCAAAGGCTCACTGATAATTTGACCGAATATATAATCTGACCCCTATACTAATTTACATACACATGTATAAAAAAATAAAAATATTGTTTCTTAGGAGTTGACCAAATGAGCATTGTTCCCAAAGTCATACAAAAAATAAATAAATACAAATTTTTTATAAGTTTAAACAAATTGATGAATTTCCGTTATTCCTTTCATTTTTTTTAATTGCAATCGCCAAAGGGTAAAAATGTCAAATCTGCAAAAGGAATAAAAAAAATTGCTCATTTGTGGTTGTTTAATGAGTTGATATTCTTTTTTTTCTTTAATACTTTCCTCCCCATTAATTTTTTTGTCATACTTGAGGTAGATTGGTATTCACTGACGCCCACGCACTAACTAACCAAGACAAAAAAGGTTGTCTTGCATGCTGATGAATGCTTAGCTGTCTCTTAAGCCAGGATTTCGTAAGAGAAGGCAAAAAAAGAAATAGAGTGAAATAAAAAAAGAATAAAGAAGACTTGGGATCATTAATGGCTAAGATTATCGAACAACTAGAAGAGTAAATGAAAATTATTCATCATTCTCAACTCATTTGCTTTTTTACTTTCTCTTTTCCCTCTCTCAATCAAGATAGAAATTAAAATCAAATTCAAATGAAATTAAAACTTGTAGAAGTTATACGTAATAATAGATAGCGGATATTTTGTATTTCAATATCAATTTGTATGGTAATTCATCGAATATCTTAAATTAAAAATTTCAAAACAAGAACGCTTGCCATTTACGACCCTCCTTACTAATAAACTTAAATATGATAAATATATTAGAAATTTATTTTTTATTCAACTTTCCTTCAGTCCAGTGAGAAATTTATATATATATACTAGCTGACGCCCGGGCCCTCGGCCAGGCGTCACCTAACCCCTGGCGGGAAGCGTCTCGTTTTATGGTTAAAATTTATATAGATAATAGCTGACCCGACCACGCGTTGCTGTGACTAACTCTTATGCTTCACGCCTAAACCACTGGACGTATCGAAACTATATTCGCAACATATGTCCGTTTGGTGCTCCGATTGGTATATCTAAATTTTGGGCCAGGTTTATAATTAATTAATTAATTATATATTACTTGTCAAAATTGTTCCCTTAACCAAAAATAATATTGACAGTTGAAAGATTTCCAAAAAGCTATTATCGGCCATCTTGTTTGTTTGCTTTTACCCCCCAGAGAGGCGCTGGCGTTGTTCCCTTGAAAAAATTACATGCCACAGGTGTGATATCTATAAAAACACTATATATAAAAACACTTGTGTATTCGAATGGAATGTTGTGTGAAAATTTCAAAGAAATCGGTGAAGAACTTTCGGAGATCCTACAACGTATCACTTAAGCGTAACAGTACATTTTTATTTATCTAGATAATTTAATAAAGTTTTTAGTTATTAAAATTTTATTAGAAAAAATTATCAAAATAGTCTAAAGACAGTGTGTTAATTCCGTCCCCAATATTGTTTTAGTATTTAACTTGATTCACGACATCACTGCAGTGGTCAAGAGAGAAACTATTGTCAGTTGGTGAGTTGGTTTGTTAATAATAGCAACCAGTTGTGTTAATTTTGTTCATATGGTAACATAGAAAAATGACAACATAAAGGTAGTGATTAATTATGTCGTTCATAAGTGTCATTTCTGTCCCTGCGATAACAAGTCATATAAAAATATTTATTTAAAAAAACTTTCTAGTGTTGTTTTACTTTTAGTGAATTGTAACCAAAATTGTAACCTTCTATATTTTTAAGCCAGTCTCTGCCTATATTACCAAATCAAAATTCTCTAATATCAATTCCGTCCCCTTGATTGTCACACCTGAATGGGAAAAATCATAAAAAATTAAAAAATATTTTTAATTCATGACCATTATTAGAAATTGGTCTATAGATAGTTGAGCCACAAAACTATATTATTATTGCTGGGATGCGATAAAGTTATATTTTCAAATTTTTAGGTAAAAATAATGTAAAATAAGTTGGATTTACTCATAAGTATTTCCAATAACTATCAATTATATACCTATTTCTAAAACTTTGTATCAAAGTGTTTGAAATTTGAGCTTTTCCAAGATAATAATACCTAAATTGATTCCTTTACTAATTTGGAATTGTTTTTTTTTCTGTTGCAGACTTTTTGTGTGGTGTCGAAACGTTTCCGTAAGAATTATATCCACCGTTTTACGGCCACCAGTAGTTTCTTCATCTTCTCGCCATGGAACCCGATCCGACAGACGTGCATCTTCCTCAGCACCAACCACATCTTCGACTACGTGGTCATGACCACCATCTTGCTCAATTGCGTCTTCCTGGCCATGACCGAGACCGTAGAAGAAGCAGAGTGAGTAGCCTCTTCATTTCTAGAAAAGATTTCAATCATAATTATCACCTGTAGATTTGTGTAATTCACAAACATTATTATAATATACAGTCGACTCTGGATAATTCTAACCTCGATAATTCGATCTCTTCAGCAGTTAACTCCTCAGTTTCCGCGTAATGTATGTAATTATTTTGTTCTTTTTTGTCGTTTTCATTATTTTTACTTTTTTACTTGAGGCTATATATAAAATTAATGTAAGCTCATACATATTTTCAAAAATATTATAAAAACTCTTAATATAGTTCAATCAAATTGTGCTTAAATGGGCCCCTATGGGGAAAGTTTTGGGGTAGTTCTTATTTTTTGGATATATATGTTTTTGGGGAGCTGAATCCAAATCTGATGAGGTCTCTCACCAAAATTTCGTGACGCAACATTGCAGAAAATGCAAAAGAAAAAAGGTGAAAATTTCCGGTTTTTTGCTTATAACTCGAAAACTATCGACTTTTCGTAGATAGCCTTTCTATTCATAATAAAACTTCATAAAATTTCCTACAAATTTTATCATTTAGGTTTTTTTTCTTCGACCAACCGTTCAGGCTCAAGCGCAAAATCCATGTTTTCGACCTCCCGAATCAGCCAAAAAAACACTTTTTTCGATATTTTCCCATTTTGACCACGAAGGAGCACGTTTTCGACAAAGACCACTTTATACATTTTTAAACTAGATTAAATTTGCTACAATGTTAATAAAGTTTCATCTTAATTCAATAAATAGTAATCCGTGCCGCAATGAGGTTGAAGTTTTGAAAAACTGCAACTTTTTGCAAAAAATCGCAATTTTTCCTTAATAAGATGAAAACCACTCATCCTAAAAACTTGATTTCTGTCTCATTCTCTAGAGAATTGTATTTACTTTAACATTTACTTGGACTACTTTTAAGATAAAAATCTTAGATTTATAGATATCCAGCATTTTCCATTACAATTCTGAGGATTCGGATCATATCCTGTCATGGAAAATGCTGGATATCTATAAATCTAAGATTTTTTATCTTAAAAGTAGTCCAAGTAAACGTTCAAGTAAATACAATTTTCTAGAGAATGAGACAGAAATCAAGTTTTTAGGATGAGTGTTTTTCATTTTATGAAGGAAAACTGCAAAAAATTGCAGTTTGTCAAAACTTCAACCTCATTGCTGCACGGATTACCATTTATCTAATTCAGATGAAACTTTGTTTAAATTGTAGCAATTTTAATCTATTTCAAAAATGTATAGACTGGTCTTTGTCGAAATCGTGCTCCTTCGTGGTCAAAATGGGAAAATATCGAAAAAAGTGCGAGTTTTTGGGTGATCCGGGGGGGGGGGGGGGTCTGCCGAGGTCGAAAACTTGGATTTTGAGGTTGAGCTCGAGCGTTTAGCCGGAGAAAAACCTAAAAATGTAATTTGTAGTTTTATGAACTTTCATTTGATAGGAAAATTATTTTAAAAAAGTTGATAGTTTTCGAGTTATATGCGAAAAACCACATTTTCTACAATGTTGCTTCACGAAATTTTGGTGTGAGACCTCACATTTGGATTCAGCGCCCCAAAAAACAGAAATATTCAAAAAATCAGAACTACCCCAAAACTTTCCTGATAAAAACACAATTTGACTAGACTAATAATTCGATTTTTTTTTCTTTTCTATTGATAATTCGAAGTCTCGTTAATTCGAATTTTTCTTGTAGTCCCTTGGATTTCGAATTATCGAGAGTCGACTGTATATACCTATGTAACTGTTTAAGCTTTGATTATTGTTAATGAATTTATTAGAGGTTAAATATTTATTAAAATCATATAGATGATATTTAATTTATTATCCTTAGCCAGATTCAATTTCGATTATTTAGCATAGAATCAACAATTTATTTGAAAATGTTGTTTTAATGAGAGTAGTAAAGTTTGGATTTTTTATATTACCATATAGGGTATGGTCAAGTATTCTAATCGTGCATGAAAAAAGTGTTTTTTTCCTTCTTTTTTTCGAAATATCTCAAAAACGTCTGAAACTATTTTGCATAAAAAAAATGGGCGAAAACAGGGCATTTTGGTCTAGAAAAAAGCCCTAAAAGTGAACATCGAAAAAATTATATTTTTCGAGATAATAATTGTTTTGTCAAAATGTCTATTAGTCTGGTTGTCTGGTTGTCTGTCAGTTAGTCTGTGCGTTACCAATTTTTTGTGGCGAGCTAGCTCAAAAACTAGTGTTAATATTAAAACCAAATTTCACACGGACTTTTGGTCCATTGAGATTAAGAGCTGATTAGATTTTGGTGCATATCGACCCAAAATTAAGAGGGGTGGAGGGGGGTTAAAAAATAAAAATCTAGACCATTTGAGCAAGCTCAACCAAATTTTGTATAGATAATCAGTGGGACCCCAAAAGTCTAAAAATGCAAAAACTAACCGCCCAAAAGGGGGGGGGGCAGTATAGGGTCAAAAAATAAAAATCTTGGCCATTTACCAAACTCAACCAAATTTTGTACCTATACATAATCAGTGGGAGCCCAGAAGTCTAAAAATGGAAAAACTAACCGCCTAAAATGGGGGGGGAGTCAATAAATGAAAATATAGGCTCTTATACCCCACTCAACCAAATTTTGTATAGATAATCATAGGAACCCCAGAAGTCTAAAAATGCAAAAACTAACCGCCCAAAATGGGTGGGGGTTGTCAAAAAATATAAATATAGGCTTCTTTTGTACCAAACTCAAGAAAATTTTGTATACATAATCAGTGGGGCCCCAGATATCTAAAAATGCACAAACTAACAGCCTTAAATGGGGGGGGGTCAATTAATGAAAATATAGACTCTTGTACCTAACTCAACCAAATTTTGTATACGTAGTCAGTGGGACCCCAGGAGTCTAAAAATGGAAAAACTAACCCCTCCCCTAGATGATTATAAATAATTTTATTAGATATAAGCGAGGGGCCAGGTTGTATGGTAAAGTCAAGTGGATGGCCACATCAGAACACGTCAGATTATTTTTGTTTAGAAATTAATAGGGAAGAATTTATTGGTAACATTGAATTTTCTATTAAAAAAACAAAAAAAAAAAATAATAATAACAGACTCTTGGTCTATATACTAATATGCCGGGGGAGGGGATAAGCTCCGGGCTTCATTGACCCTCACTAAGACTCTGAATTTAGCCATAATTTATTCAATATAAAGATAGATACAATTTTCGCGAATAACTTAATAAATTCAATTTATGATCCATTTTT
This sequence comes from Forficula auricularia, assembly GCA_024734495.1. Taxonomy (NCBI): domain Eukaryota; kingdom Metazoa; phylum Arthropoda; class Insecta; order Dermaptera; family Forficulidae; genus Forficula; species Forficula auricularia. The sequence continues at coordinate 1,332,488 of JALMQS010000073.1, forward strand.
TCTTCTACAATTTAATTTATGTTGCTTTTCCTTATTTTGGAATGAAGCCAGAGGGTGGTAGATTTTCTTTTCTTTTCTTTTTTGTCGTTCTATTAAGCTTTAGATTCAATTAGAGGGTTGATTAATTACCCGAAAGCCTCTTCTTCACGCCCCCTCTCTCTTCCTTATCAAGTTGCACAATTTGCAGCTTCTTTACATGAACCTTCTCTCTCTCTCTGTCTCTCCCACTGTCTATTCCTTTGTTCTAAATATTGCATTATAATTTATGTTTTATTATGAAACAAGGAAAATAAGAAAAAAAATAGAGGAAAAGAAAAATTGAAACTTTTTAAATATTTCAAAAAGAAAATACTGTTAATAAAAAAGAAAAAAGTAAAGAATATATAAATAAAAAGTATTTCATTTGAATCTTTTATAATAAAATATGAGCAGCAGAGAAAGAAAATTGGAGATGAAAAAGGAAAATCAATAAATAGATGGATAGAGATAAATAGAAAATAAATCAAATAGTTAAAGGAATCGTAGGGAGTTGGACAAGACTTTAAATTAAATTAAATACAAGTTTTGATTAAATATGCCATACGTTTCGTTGCTGTTTTGCAACTTCCTCAGTAGCTCATTTATTAAACTTATTTGTCAGGATTTTTAACTAAGAGAAAAAACATTTCAAACAGTATTCTTTTTTCTATCACAATTCATTCAATTCATCAAATAACATAAAATATAAACCTTTTAAACAAGCCCCTTTGATAAACCTTTAAAAGGTTTATATTTTATGTTATTTTATGAATTGAATGAATTGTAATAGAAAAAAGAATACTGTTTGAAATGTTTTTTCTCTTAGTTAAAAATCCTGACAAATAAGTTTAATAAATGAGCCACTGAGGAAGTTGCAAAACAGCAACGAAACGTATGGCATATTTAATCAAAACTTGTATTTAATTTAATTTAAAGTCTTGTCCAACTCTCTACGATTCCTTTAATTATAAAAAGCAACAAAAAAATAATTTTTAAATGCTTCGAGCACTTGATGAGTCAATTCCTACCAATTTTGGGTTGAGAAAAACGAATATGACAATGAAAAATTTTTCTTAGCTCTAGCTTCTGTGAAATACAGTAGGTGGCGGATCAAGAGAAAAAGATACATTTTAATTACATATGCTAACAACATTGAAAGTGCATTTTATTTTTTTACAAATTGTAGTTACATTCTAAGAGTTCTACATTGCTGGAATAATACTTCACAGATGGTCGTGTCTGAAGAGATTTATGTGGTGCCTTCATCAGATCGTCGTTTTTTTAGCTTGCCTCTTTTTTGTTGCCCAGTGTTATTAGTCCATCAGGAATTTACAGATTAGTTTTTAACCTGTAAACTCCTGATGATGGACTAATAATCCGAAATATATTGAGATTGTATACACCTCTTTGAGTTTTATTTCATTCACTCTGAAACTACACTCCCTTTACTTTATTAATGTTTATTATCCTTTATAATCACGTAGTTTTAGTTTTTTAGTTATAACTCGAGTTCTAATTGAGCTACAAACAAGTGGTAATTTGTAAATCCAAGAGGAAGCTGTTTTCTATTAGTTCAACAAAATATTGTGATCTCAAATATTGTTGTTTAATATCTAACGGAACTCGAAAATAGGTCAAAATGGTCTTTTTCACCGTTTTGATCGATTATATCTCCAAAACAAGAGCTAATCGGTAATCTTTATGATGATTTTTGAATTCAGCAGGTGGAAATACATAAGAATCAGCTATTTTTGAGCCCGAAGCATTTTCATTGTTGGGCAGTGTTATTAATCATGGACACGAATAATGAAATATTAAATCAAATAGATTAATAATTTAAGATTAACTTCGAGTAGAGTGGGGAATATTTTTTTTAAAGATATAGACAATCGGGGGAGGGGGGGGGGGCTGGCTTTCACTTTATATATTTGGAGACTGGGTTGATGCCTACATTTCTGTTTACTCTAAAGATCCATTTGAAGTGCGTTCGGAGATGTTTGAGTCTAAATCCTGATAGATACCCACATATCTTTGTTAATCAGATCATAGAGAGAAATTTTTTTTTAAGGAGTGGGAATCTATTTGCGGGACATAAGATCTTTCGCTGGAGCAACTCTTGGACAATGGTGTACCAGTTGAGAGTATTGTATCTAAGATATCTGAAGGACTGATATCCAAGTCTGGTTCGCTTCACGAAATAGCCAACGCCATATAATTTATAAGCATCTAGATAGTGATGTAAATAGTTTTGAAAATATGTAAATATTTTAAACTCACAATGGATTATTAAATGTAGAGGGGAATTTTTGTTCCTCAATAAATATAGATACGATGAGAGTAGCCAATTGTGCTCTCTTTATAATCTGGGTCTACAAGAGGAGTCTACTACTTTCTGGCGGTCTGTCCCGTTCTGAGAGAATTCAGAATCACTCATCTTAAAAAAAGGATTTTAAATTTTGATGAGTTTATAGGAATTCTGAGTGGGGTGGATTGGCCTGGGCTGATTGGATTTTGTAGGGAGGCCTGGAAATATAGATATACCCTAATTGAGGAATTTAATTTTTAAATTAAATGTCAACTTATAATGTAAATAATGTCTATATATAGAAATTTGTTTGGGAGAATATTGTATAGTGTAAATAGTGTATATATGTATGTATAATTGGTGAAAGAGAGAAAAAAGGAAAACAATTTATCATGGAAAAATGTGAATATTCATGTATTTGTATTTTGTTCAAATCGGAATCTTTTCAGACGGTCCAAGGATCAAGGGAATAAATTGTCTGAACAAATTATGTAAAAATGTATATAAATGTAAAAAGGGTCTTCAAATAAAGATATTATATATTATTATTATTATTATTATAGACAATCTGGGGGTTCCGCAAAAAATGTTCAGGGGGGCTAAAGCTTGGAGACTAATAAATAGAGACCGGATTCCTATGCAATTGCATATTTTGTTTGCTGCCACATATGACCCAAGAGATCAATTATCTATCCAAATCATGCATCCAGGATACTGTGGGTTAAATTTTATACTGCATATTTTTGCATATTTGAAGAATATTGAATAAAATTGCTTATTTGAAAGTTATATTGCATAAAATTGCATTTTCGAGGCAAATACAGATGTTTTAAAAGTAACTTTTCGGAGAAAGAATGAAAAAAAAATGAAAAAGTTTTCGTGTATGTGTGTGGAAGTGTGTGTAAATTATTGTAGAGATCAGATTATAGCCGGTAAAATTTTGCATTATTTCTTTATTACTTTAATATTTGTACGTCAATAGGAAGATATGGTTAATATAAAAAAATAAAATCAATACAATCGCTATCTGTCAAATAGAACTATCCCCCTCCCACACTCCTCCCCTATTTTTTCGTTCACATTTATGAAACATTATTAAATTTTTTATGTTGAATTTATTCAAATGCACCTATTATTTCTTTGAGTTTAAAGATTTTTTAATATGTAATGAGAATATTGTGAAATTTTTTACTCAATAAAAGTACAAATTTGACACTTCGTGTCCATATAGTTTACTTTATCATTTTATTTCTTTCATAGCGTTCCTTCAAATATATAGTCTTTTTGTCTTCAATTTTAATTTTTTAGAGCATAAAAAAAATTATTTGGCTATCTTTTAGTACATATTTTTACATATTTCAACGTATACTGCATATTACTTGCATATTTCAGAATTTTTAACTGCATAATTTATGGCGTATTTTGGCAGTTTTTGCCGAATAAAAATCCAGTCTCTATTAATAAACTAATAAATAACACTGCTCCGCATGAAAATCGGCAAATAGTAAACGCCTGCAGATGCAGCCCGCAACACAGAGTGTGCTATTCGAATGCATACCCAGTACACATAAGGCGCTGTCTATTACCTAATTAAATTTTTATTTAAATATTTGATTTTTTGAGGGTTTTTTTCACAAGTATAATACACTACTAATACAGTAGTGCTTAAATACAAAAACTGTTACTGTACATTAATCATAGTTTAGAGGGTTGTTACAGAATTTTTTATTCTATCCCTGATGGCTATATTTGTATTTAAGTCTACATGGACTGCAAATAGCCAGTGATATCTGATTAGTGATTAATAATAAGGGAATAAACATATCAATATTTCAAATGACCTTGGATAAAGTTTCAAAATTTTCTTTACTTTATTTGAAAAATGTTTTACCAAGAACCCATGCCGTTCTCCCTTAATAAAATACACTAATTACATTGGTTAGTAGTAGAGACGTGTGTACCACTACTAACCAGTTAATTAATAGAGTAAATGGTGTGTAGTTTCACAGTGAATGAAATAAAACTCAAAGAGGTTTATACAAACTCAATATATTTCGGATTATTAGTCCATCATTAGGAGTTTACAAGTTAATACTGTATTAACTTGTAAACTCCTGATGATGGACTAATAATCCGAAATATATTGAGTTTGTATAAACCTCTTTGAGTTTTATTTCATTCACTGTGAAACTACACACCCTTTACTCTATTAATTTACCGGTATTTACCAGTATTAACTTGTAAACTCCTGATGATGGACTAATAATCCGAAATATATTGAGTTTGTATAAACCTCTTTGAGTTTTATTTCATTCATTGTGAAACTACACACCCTTTACTCTATTAATTTACCGGTATTTACCAGTATTAACTTGTAAACTCCTGATGATGGACTAATAATCCGAAATATATTGAGTTTGTATAAACCTCTTTGAGTTTTATTTCATTCACTGTGAAACTACACACCCTTTACTCTATTAATTAACATCATGTTTCACCTAAAACCTACACCACTTTCCATAAGTAAAACTAACCAGTTAGTCTGCTAAGTGCTTAGTAAATGGAATAGTACTAATGGCAAGTACTAAGTCCGTGTAAACTATGCTTTATTCTTGGAACGGCCTTTTGACTCTAAACCAGATCATTATAATAATAATAATTCACTGAAACTACAAACAGCAGAGTCTTGAAAATCTTTCACTTTTTCTTCTATTTATCATTATAATAATAATAATAATTTTTTTTTGAATTTCCCCTTCCAGGTATATCTTCCTGGCGATCTATACAGCGGAAATGTTAATCAAGTCCATCGCCAAGGGCTTTATCCTACAAAAGTACACGTATCTGCGCAATCCATGGAATTGGCTGGATTTCGTAGTAATCACGAGTGGCTACGCGACGATAGGCATGGAGGTCAGCAATTTGGCGGGGTTGCGAACATTTCGAGTGCTAAGGGCCCTCAAAACGGTGTCAATTATGCCAGGTAATAAAACATTCTCTCTCTCTCTCTCTTTATTATACACACATATTAATCCTTTGCAAAAGTTTCGAGAATACCGAGAATAATGTTAGAATATTGAAAGAAAAAAACTTATTGGTTGTGTTGTGTATATAAATTAATACAAATCTTTTAAAAAACAATCTAGAAATGTTTATTAAACATCTAAACGTTCCATGAGAAATTCTCCCTTTATCAATGGAATTTGAAAAATAGTTCCTTTAAATAATAAATCTTCAAAAAATTTTAGAGAAGATTTATTTTTTTATTTATATTTTTGAAGGTAATTTTATCTCCAAGAGAATCTGTTTCATTGTATATTTTAAAAATAATTTTTAAGAAAAAAATAAAAACCGACTTCAAAAAATTAAATGCAACAAATAAAATACACTAAAAGGTATAAAATAATTATTATCTTATTTAGTTACAACTAAACGACGAAATATTAATATGAAATTACTTTTTGAAGTCGGTGCCAAACAAACTATACCTATAAGCGAGCGTACCCGCCAAACGTACTAAGTAAGATCCGTCGAGTGCGATTCATAAAAGGTATATGTTTGGCACCAACTTCAAAAAGTAATTTCATGTTAATATTTCGTCGTTTAGTTGTAACTAAATAAGATAATAATTATTTTATACCTTTTAGTGTATTTTATTTGTTGCATTTAATTTTTTGAAGTCGGTTTTTATTTTTTTCTTAAAAATTATTTTTATTTTTCTCTTTTTAGTGATGTTATTAATAGTGATCATATCATCAGAACTTGACCAAATTAATATGACACCATCCCAAGGAGCTACCTCCTGCACCATCCCTAAGACACCCCTTTCGGATAAAAAAAGAACCATCGAAATCGGTTCATAAACAAAGAGGTTAGGTCTAAACAAACCTAATAAAAAAGATCTAATTCCTATGGAAAAAAATCGAAAAAAAAATGGGACCAATCGGAACCTAGACTGGACCCAATGCAAAAAAAATTTTCAAAATCGGTTGACAATTGGCGGAGATATGAGGTAAGATAGGCAAAAAAAAAAAAAAATCAGTCGAATAGAGAACCTCCTCCTTTTTTGAAGTCGGTTAAAAATATTTGTTTTAGTTACTTTATCATTCACTTTTAACCGACTTCAAAAAAGGAGGAGGTTCTCAATTCGACTGAATTTTTTTTGTGTCTATGTTACCTGATATCTTGGCCAATTGTGAACCGATTTTGATAATTTTTTTGCATTGGGTTCAGTCTAGTTTCCGATTGGTCCCGTTTTTTTCATTGGTATTGGATCTTTTTTGATATGTTTGTTCACCCATAACTTCTTTGTTTATGAACCGAATTTGATGATTCTTTCTGCGTTTGGATCAGTATCGCTCCAAGATAATCAAGATATCTAAGTATTTATTTATTTATTTATTTTATGTATGTTCGGCGAGAACTTTTTGCCACGTGGACCGATTTCGATGATTTTTTTATTGAAAATGGGGTACCTTAGGGGTGGTCTCATATTAATTTGGACAAGTTCTGATGACGAAATAACGTAAATCTCCAACTCTTTATGAGCAAATATTCGAAATTATAATAAATAAAATCTTTTATAAAAAAATCTTAAAACATTCATTTAAAACCCGCAAACATTTCGAGAGAATTTCTCTATTTATGAATTGAATTTTATTATCATTTTCTGATTCATTCGCCCAACGCTTTCTCTTACGAGATGCATACAAGGTATTATATTAAGTCACTATTAATAACATCACTAAAAAGAGAAAATAAAAATAATTTTTATAAAAAAATAAAATCGACTTCAAAAAAATTAAATGCATCAAATAAAATAATAAGAAATCAAAAATTAATTAAAATGCACTAAAAGGTATAAAATAATTATCTAATTTAGTTACAACTAAACGACGAAATATTAACATGAAATCACTTTTTGAAGTCGGTGCTAAACAAACTATATAAGCGAGCGTACACGCCAATCGTACTAAGTAAAATCCGTCGAGTTTGATTCCTAAAATGTATATGTTTGACACCGACTTCAAAAAGTGATTTCATGTTAATATTTCGTCGTTTAGTTGTAACTAAATTAGATAATTATTTTATACCTTTTAGTGAATTTTAATTGATTTTTGAGTTAATATTATTTTATTTGTTGCATTTAATTTTTTTGAAGTCGGTTTTATTTTATTTTTTTTATAGAAATTATTTTTAAATCAACTATTTTTTCAAATTCCAATGATAAAGGGAGAATTGCTCCTGAAATGTCGGGATTTTTAATAAACGTTTCTATATTCAGGGGTGCCCACAGGGGGGCAGGATTGTTCCATTTTAGAATTAAATGCTAAAAATAAAAGCAGACAGTCTTATAACTTCAACAAAAGTTAATAAAAAGTTCTTCTAATTCTTTAGAACTGAATAAAATGGGGGGGGGGACACCCCTGCTAAATTTATTAATTTTGTATTTATTTATAATTTTAGTATAGTAATTTTTTCAGGATATACTATATGACTTTATTTTATAGATAAGAGAGAGATAAAAAACTTTTTATTTGTAAGTCTATATGAAAGTGTTAAGAAACTTTCGTTAATGATAATATCCTCTGCTTCATATAAACGAGTTTTTATAAGATTTAATTTCAATAACCAGCCAGAAATGTAAAGTATTTTTTTAAGATGTCACTCGGATTGTAATATTAAGAACTGTTAAAACTATAGGGAGAGCTTTTAGAGTCTTTTGCCCCTTTGATAACCCCTTTAGTAAAAAGTAAAATATAGACAGAACTTCTCCTTTCAGATAAGCTAATCATTATATATAATATTAATTCCAAAGATATTTTTATCAAATCTATTATCTTATTAATTTATATTCCATTATATTCGATTAGGTATATTCCATTATAACCCATACTATATAATTTGAAACATTGTGCTTAGGGTTAGATTAAATTATTTTCCATTATAATCCATATTATATTCCATTATAATACATTATATTACTTTATATTCCATTATATTCGATTATATTTGATCATATTCCATTATATTGCATTATAATCCATTATATTACTTTATATTCGATTATATTCCATTATAATCAATTATATTCGCTTATATTCGATTATAATCCATTATATTACTTTATATTCCATTATATTGCATTATAATCCATTATAATCCATTATATTCCATTATATTATATAATATTCCATTATAATCCACTATATTCCTTTATATTCGATTATATGTCATTATATTCCATTATAATCAATTATATTCCATTACATTCATTTATATTACATTATATTACATTATAATGCATTATATTTCATTATATTCCATTATATTCCATTATATTCGCTTATATTCGATTATAATCCATTATATTACTTTATATTCCATTATATTGCATTATAATCCATTATAATCCATTATATTATATTCCATTGTAATCCATTATATTCCTTTATATTCGATTATATTCCATTATAATCCATTATAATCCAATATATTACATTATATTATATAATATTCCATTATAATCCACTATATTCCTTTATATTCGATTATATGTCATTATATTCCATTATATTCCATTATAATCAATTATATTCCATTACATTCATTTATATTACATTATATTACATTATAATGCTTTATATTTCATTATATTCCATTATATTCCATTATATTCGCTTATATTCGATTATAATCCATTATATTACTTTATATTCCATTATATTGCATTATAATCCATTATAATCCATTATATTCCATTATATTATATAATATTCCATTATAATCCACTATATTCCTTTATATTCGATATATGTCATTATATTCCATTATATTCCATTATAATCAATTATATTCCATTACATTCATTTATATTACATTATATTACATTATAATGCATTATATTTCATTATATTCCATTATATTCCATTATATTCGCTTATATTCGATTATAATCCATTATATTACTTTATATTCCATTATATTGCATTATAATCCATTATAATCCATTATATTCAATTTATTCCATTATAATCCATTATATTCCATTATATTCGATTATATTCCATTATAATCAATTATATTCCATTATATTCATTTATATTACATTATATTCCATTATAATCCATTATATTCATTATATTCAATTATATTCCATTATATTCAATTATATTCCATTATAATCCATTATATTACTTATATTGCATTATATTCCATTATATTCAATTATATTCCATTATATTCAATTATATTCCATTATATTCAATTATATTCCATTATACTTAATTATATTCCATTATATTTAATTATATTCCATTATATTCAATTATATTCCAATTTATTACATTATATTCCATTATAATCCATTATATTCATTTATTATATTTAACAAATAAATTAAGTTTTCTTTTTCTACAAAGTTTTGGCTTATATTTATGGTAAAAGAAGCAATAACTTGAAGCGAATTCAGGTTGATATAAAAAAGTGAAAGAAAAACGATTAAAAATAGAAATGTTCTAAGAAGAATATAAACACAGCTCTTTTTTTTATTGCCTTTTCGGCCTTTCTAGCCATAAGCCAATTTACGAAACTACTTATTTTATTTAAATTTGTCTCTACCTCCGGAGTCAGATTTTAGCCGGATGCCTCGAGTCGGATTCGAACCCGGGTCCACTTGGTTAGCAGGCTGACATGCTAACCCTTAGCCTACCCCTCCCTCCCCCTCAATGGGTTTTAAAATTAATAAAAAGAAAGATTATTTAGTAAAAATTTAATTATACATTTTTATTGACACACCCACTTATGAACAATTACTTTTCTTGGCAGGCTGACACGGTAACCCCTAGTATATCTGACCCCCCCCCCCTCCCCGTTTTTTTCATCCTTATTAAAAATATACTTTTAAAAATAATTAAAATCCCATTGAAAATAAAATTTTATTATTCTATGAAAATGGAGAGTTTTTTCATAAAAGGATACCCTTTGTAATACTTATTAGACTCACAGTCTTGATTATGAGTGAAAAATATGATATTTTTCCAAAACTTTTAAAAAAATTATATTTTTTTCATCAATATTAAAAATATTAAAAAAAATATGTAAAATTCCCTACAAAATAAAATGTTATTATTTTATGAAAATGAATAAATTTATTTTAAGGACAGACACTTGGTAAGATTTCCAATCTTGATTGAGGTGAAAAATTTGAAATTTCTTAACTTTGAGATTTCTTAACGAAATAATAATTTTTTCATCTCTATTAAAAATATTCTACTAAAAATTGGAAAGTCCCTAAAGGAATAAAATTTGAAAATACGAATGAAATCAAATATATTTACCATAATGGGGGCCCTTTTTCAGTTTTGATTGAGGATGGAAAGTTTTTATAAGAACTATTTTTTAATCCATATTGATATGAAATATTTGTTTTTGCATATATAATAAATTCTAATACTCCTTATTTTTGAAGCAGAGGGTGAAAACTAGGTTAATGTTATTTTTCGTTAATGATTCGATTCTAAATGTTTTAATTTTCTTGATTTCAGGTTTAAAGACTATCATCAACGCGTTGTTACATTCGTTTAAACAATTGGCTGAGGTTATGACTCTGACTATTTTCTGTTTGATGGTGTTTGCGTTGTTTGCGTTACAAGTGTACATGGGGGAATTGAGGAACAAGTGTGTGCAAAAGGTGACTGAAGATGCCAATCTCTCGGCTTCCAGTTGGAAAGAGTAAAGCCTTCTTACTACTACTACTACTCCTCTACTCAAATCGGAACCAATCAAACAAATATTTACATTTTTTAATTAATTTTTACTTGTAGATGGATCCGTGATGAAGAGAATTGGTTGTATAATGAAGGGGAGGAGCCGGTCATTTGTGGCAATGTCACCGGAGCCAGGTAAATTTATTTATCAATTTGATCATATCCTAAGAAAATTACAAGAGGTTGGAATCTACTAGATCCGAGATAGAATTAATTATTTTTAATTATATGTCAGAACGTTTTTTTTTATGATATTGATGTGTATCTCCATACACCAAAAAGGGACATCCCCTAAAGGCCTGGGTTGGCCCCTCCATCGTGAAAAGAAGAAGAAGAGGGGATTTTATGGGCTGGGTAGGAGTTGAAGGTATCTGTGGATGCGGATCTTAAACAGCTGAAGGTTATAAGTTGTGGGGAAGACGGTGGCTGGAAGTGAGTTCCAGTGTCTGGAGATCATAGGGATAAAAGAGTTGGCGAAAACGTTGATTCGGCTTTTATCTAATTTGACAGTGAAGGGGTGCTGAGCCTTTTTTTATAATAATATTGATACAAGAAGTTGCACCAAGAAGGTACAACCTCTCTAGTCCGCGGTGGACCCTTGTAGCGTGAAGATAAGAAGAGATTTAGGGATTGGGTAGGAGTCGAAGGTATCTGTGGTGCTGGTCTTGAAAGATTGAAGGTTATAATTTGCTGGAAAGACGGTCGGGGGAAGAGAGTTCCAGTCTCTAGATGTCATAGGGATAAATGAATTAGCGAATGCGTTTGTTCGATTAGTATTCAGTTTAAACGCGTAGGGGTGTTGAATCTTAGAAAATCGTGAGCTTTCGAAAACCGCGTGTTTCTAGCAACGAGGGCTCTAAGGGGGATAATTGATTTCAGCTCTACTGAATAGACACCATGATAGTATCTGTAGTACAGGGAAAGGGAAGAAACGATTCTTCGGCCAGGGAGTCGAGTGAGTTAGTTAGGCCTGGGTTTCCTATTATTTTAATTGCTCGTTTCTGAATTTTATCCAGTGTGGTAAGAGAATGCTTGGAGGCCCTTCTTCACAGATGAGAGCCATATTCGAGACAGGGACGAATTTGAGAGGTATACAGTTTAAGAAGTTGACTGGGAGTATAATAGCGTCTAGACTGAATAGGAAACAAAGCTTGCGCGCTGCAGATTGAGCAGTGGTTGAGATATGGTCATTCCAAGAAAGGTCACACTTTAGGGTGACGCCTAGCATTTAAATTTTTTCACTGAATTCCAGTGAGTTTGAATCGAATGATATGTTTGGGGGGCTTCTATCGACGCGCCTAGAATTAAGGAAACACTGAGTTCACTGAATTGAAGTTAACTAAGTTTTGGCATTCCCAGTTTTTAAGTCTGCATAAGTCTAAATTAATTGAGGAGGCAATGTCTGCTCAAGTTGTTTCTATCCCCTTGGGAATCGAACTACTATTAGCAATCTGGGCCATTTGGCTACCCTCTGAGGTGAACCTATCTGGCATAGGTAAATTTTCAAAAGATAATTAAACAATTAATTTGAAAGTTTCTTTTTGTCGAGAGTAGGAGAATTTTCATAAATTAAATGAGACAATAAAAGAGTGCGTCTTCTGCTCAAAAAATATTTTATTTATTTATTTATAAAGTAAATAAATATGATATGCAATATTCATTTACTATGAGTTAAGATTTCTAGGTCACCTGTTTCACATTAAAACTTTTATTTTTATTATAGTCTTTTTATAAATAAATACAAAAAATATTTTTCTATCTCAAGACATACTATTTTATTGTTTCCTTTAATTAATTAAGTGTTGAAAAAATTTTGTTTTTGCTGAGACGAGTCGAGTAGGTAGCAGGTCACTTAACAAACTAGGACGCTCCTTTGTTAAGTGACCTGCTTACTATTACGACAATACGAATATTCAAGGTGTTTCAGGAGGAATAGTAAATATAATAGGAGGTGGTAGTATGGACTTATTGCAATGAAAAATGCCAGATAACATGTGTCCGATTTTTATTTAGTACAGAGATACAGCTGAGTTCAATGTATTTTCGTTTCGTGTCTTGGTACACCGGTTGCTTTGGGTTGCTATGGGCGTATTTAACGAATGTCAGCAGTAGAGTGTTGATGTTCAAGTTGTGAAGTTGTGCTTATAGTTTACATTGAAGTTTTCATTGTGATTTGATGGCCAAGTCTACTGTACTGTATCGTGTAAACATGCCGCACGTATTTACATATGCTGAGTATGCCGATATTGGGTTACATACTAATAGCTGTATCTCTGTACTCAACAAAAATTGGACACATGTTATATGGCATTTTTTATTGCAATTCGTCCATACTACCACCTCCTAAAATATTTACTATTCAGTACTAGATGAAGGAGGAGGTATCAGCCAAAGATGGAATCACTGGGTTCAATAAAACACCTTTAATAAGACTTTTCGGCCTGAATTTTATTTGGCCATCTTCAGTCAATTAGGAGTTATACACAAAATGCGGTACACATATGTGATTGAACCAAGCCTTGTCAAAAATAAAAATGTTATTATCTTTCATGTGAATTTATAACGTGCCTGGACCCAAAAGTTTCAGAATGGGTCCAGGCACGTTATAAATTCACATGAAGCTAATAAAAATTTTTATTTTTGACAAGGCTTGGTTCGATCACATATGTGTACCGCATTTTGTGTATAACTCCTAATTGACTGAAGATGGCCAAATAAAATTCAGGCCGAAACGTCTTATTAAAGGTGTTTTATTGAACCCAGTGATTCCATCTTTGGCTGATACCTCCTCCTTCATCTAGTACATTTTCATCACAGTCACTCTAACAATATTTATTATTCATCCTGAAACACCCAGTATATAAATCCAATCTGGTATTTGAACCCATTAGAAACAATAGATAATAATTTATTATAAATGTATATTTATAATTTTTTCTTTCTAGGCATTGTCCAAAAGGCTATTTTTGCGTCCAAGTTGGGGGAAACCCCAATCACGGCTACACCAATTTCGACAACTTCCTCTGGTCCATGCTTACTACATTTCAACTCATCACTCTCGATTATTGGGAGAATGTTTATAATATGGTAACTATGAGACATTCTCTTTAATGTCTGAATTAGATTATGCAAAGTGTCTGCAAGTTTTCAATACTAGAATTCATTTAAGTTTCATACTAAATAATAATCTCGTCAAACCTAAAAACTTTACTAGTCGTTAGTTAAAATTTTTTATATTTTTCAGCCTTAACAGAATAACGAAAAACAATGTTTATTTTATATTTACAATACTTCGAATGTTTTTGACTAATAACACAATTATATTAATAATAACACTGATGAACAAATTCAAACTTTTTTTGCTCCTTTAAATGAAAATAGGTGATTATTCGACCCCTCTGAATCCAAATCTGAAAGTAGAAATGCTGTATCACCTATCGTTTTCCGAGGTTTTTCATTTTTTGTTTTTAACAAAAATTTAATTCCCTTTGTGATAATACTTCGAAATTTGAAATTATTTTTGTTTGTTTGCTCAGGAAATAGGATTTAAATATTCAAGTGAATAAGTATGCAATATAACAAGATTAAAAAATATGTATAGGATCGATTTTGACTGTTCAATGAAGAAATTTTATACAAAAAAAAGGCAAAAAACACATTTTGACTAGCATTTTCAAAATTACTTTCTTGAAATCTGCGGTTTGTAATTGCCAGCAGAAATCTCTCCCTTGAGGTTCCAACAATAGTATGCTAACATGTTCTGTACCGATTTTCCTGAATATCGTTTCTCCAGGACAGAAATATCCTGGAGAAATCTATCCCTGCATTCTTCACTAACCGCGCCAAAGTTAGGGGGGGAGAGTTCAAATGCGAATGTAAAAAAAGAACCCCATGACGTAATAACACTTCAACAAATTCTTAACAAGTTCCTTGTAGTTGTCAGCTCTTTCATATTTCTAAGAAAATTCCAGCATACTTGTCTAAAAGCTAGCCATGAACATGTTTCTTTTTCTGTTAGCTAGCTAGCTCCCAGGTAACACACAATATCCTCAGAATATTCTAAGAAGATTTAAATGTCCTTAGAATATCCTTAGAATATTCTTAGGATATTGTGGTTACCTGGGCTACCGTTGGCACTTTATTTTTATTTATTTAGTAGCTATATTAATATAAATATTTAATATTAGTTTTAATTGAAGTCAAAACACATGTAGCTATTAAACAAATGAGAAATCTAAAGTTGATAGCGAGACAAAGTTGCTTAAGTCCAGTATTGTAGATATACATATTAGATAAATTTGAATATGGATGTGTACCTATTCTACACATATATTATAGAAATTATTAATATAAAATCCGCTATTTCATATTATTAATACTTTATGAATTATAGAAATTCGAATGAGGGCTGGATAGACTTTCAAATAAAAAAAAGTCTAATTTAAGCCGCGTGCGGAGATCTGAAACCATACATCTATAAAACTATAAAATGTGGGTGTTCCGCAAAAATTTAGGTGATTGAGAAAAACGGATGCGATATTCGTTATCAGCACATCTGAATACATAAAGATCACTTAGTTTTATTTAAAGGAAATTTTATTGTTTATCAGTGTATTCAACGAAAATGAGAAATTATAATGAAGTTTGAAATTTGAGTAAGACTTGCATGAAAACTTCGGATATATGACTGATTTCACCAACCATTCTTAAGCTAATGTAGCATTTAAATTATCCTCAAAACAACTGTTCAGGTAATTTGTTTTTCACCACTGATACTTAGTGGAAAACTATCGTTTAACCTTACTTAAATGTAATATAGATTTAATTAATTTAAATGAATTTAATTCACTAATTTACCTCAAAAGTTAGTTTGGGTTAATTTAAGTGCTACTTTAGTTAAACTTTGGCTAGTGAAATTGGGCGTTAGTATGTTTATGTGAATATAAGTCGACTTAAGTGAAATCTCGCATGGGAACTTGCATCGTGTAATTGAGACTTAACTTCGAAGAAACTCTCACGAGGGAATTAATTGCGTGTGTGTGTGTGTGTTGCAGGTGCTTTCGTCTTGTGGGCCAATTAGTGTTGTTTTTTTTACTGTTGTTGTGTTTTTCGGATCTTTTTATTTAATCAACTTGATGCTGGCTGTGGTAGCGCTTAGCTACGAAGAAGAAGCGGAGATTACGCAAGAGGAACGTCGCAAAGATCTGACAGATCACCGGGACGATTCGACGTTCAGTTTTGATCCGTCAAGGATCAATGTGAAACAATTAGATAAGAAAAATCGTAAAAAGATCGACTCCCGCAAAGGGGTGCTGTTGTCGTCGTATTCGCGGAAGAAGACACGTCGACGGAAACGCACGCAGAGCGGAAGTGGCGCAGGGCGGAGGTCGGGCCCAAATGGAGAGACAAACGGCGGTAGTAACGACGGTGGCGGAAACGGAAGGTCGGCTACGCCCAGTCCAAGGCACAGCGATACGCCTAGGCCTGGGACGCCGGCGTCCAACATCGTCGTCGGTGCCACCGTGCCTGTTGTGGCTGCTGCAGCCGCTGCAACCGTAGCTGCAGCTGCAGCGGCTAAGCCCGGCAGCAACAACCCCTCTGCCACACAAGGTATTCCATCCCCAAAACTTCACTTTTCTAGTTTCCTTCATGTGATATTTCACTCTCATGAGGTATTTCATAAATTACGTTATAGTAATCTTGGGTTTGTTTTTATAGCAACCCCTTCGAGTCTCCAGCCTCCTGTGCTTGTGACCAGAGGACCTTTACTTCGACACCCGAGCAGTAATAACAGCGATAACCGAGAATCATCGCTAGATGACTCTGGGGTAGTCGACGATCACGAAGAAGGCGACGTTACAAGCGAGGATGTTGTACATATTCCGAATGTAGTGCAGGTAGTTACATTTAACTTGAACTTTCAGCTATTCATATTTAATCACCCTATAGGTATAGTAGTAGTACATCAATATTAGAGTTAAATTCGTTCCGTGACCGAGAGCTACTCGTGTCCAGAATCAATTTTTCCCATTTAAATACACTTAAATACCAAAGTTGAATTACTGTACTCTATTTATGTACATCGTACCTTTATTCTTTACTGTTTTTGATATCTTTTTCTCCACTATCTCCTCTCTTTCAACTAAACTAACCAACTAGTATATTATAGTGGCGCAGCGAACTCTCGCTCGCGTAGCCAAGGGGAAGCGAAGCCCCCCCCCCCCCCGGTCTCACTATTTACATCTAACCAAAATCAAAAGGGAAAACACAAGAAACTTGGGGAAAATGAGTACCTTTTTAGTTTTTTGTTTTTTTTATATGTTTGCTGGTCCGCTCTTTAAATCGGTGAATAGTTTAATCAAAGAAAAAGTATAGTAACGCATTTGGTTTATTTTAATGGACACTGTGCCTACCTATCCACACTATTAAAAAAAATGTAAATTTAATATATGTTTACAATACATATAGATAGGAAATTTACAAGATTGCCTATAATAAAAAAAATATACTAGAAAGTAAAACCTCGTTTATCCGGCCCCAATTTATCCTGACCTCTGGATTATCCGGATCGGATTTGTAGAAATTTTTAGTTTAATAAATACACATAGATTAATATTTGTACACTTTTATTTTACTACTATTATTCATTGAATTATTTACATACGAAAGGACAAAAAGAACAAGAATGTAAAATTACAAATTTTTAATTAAGCTTCAAATTATATCGTAAATTACCTAACAATTTATATCTGAATGTTGTAATATTTTTGTATTTAATGTTTTGATGACCAAATGATCTAACGGACAAAGTCAATTTTAATAAAAAAAAAAAAAAAAAAACACATAGATTATAGTTTTTAACTCTGATAGCAAGAATGTAATTATAATTACACCAAAATTTTAACGTATGTCTGTATTTTTTTAAACAATTCTAATTAATTTTGATATAAACATGTTTTTTATTGTAATAAATTCAAATTAGTTTATTTGAGGATTTGTTTTGTTTTTATTACCCATATATCCGGATTATCCGGTTTGCCTTTGTCCCAGTTAGTCCGGATAAACAAGGTTCTACTGTACTATATTATATTCGTAAAATCACATTAACTCATTGCAAAAATAGAAAAATAAATCTGTTTTTTCTTGTATTAATTAGATACCATACTTATTACTAAAAAATATGTTGTAAGATTACAATGCTGGTATGTAATAATAGTATTAACAAGTTTTGAGGCCAGACTTCCCATTTTTACTTTTTTATAGTAAAATTATATACAAAAATTTTAACAGTGCAGGAAAAGAAAAAAAAATCGCTTAATTCAAATAATTTTGGTCGGGGTAATAATTTTGGTGAGAGCAGTTTTGCCCCACCCTCCCCAAAAGTCTGGCTACGCCACTGCTTGGGCTCCTATCCCGATTTTTACTCGAATCCAGAGGCACCACTGTACTTATATATAAATAATATATTTGTTGAAATTCTTATTTTTATTTTTTAGCGCACTCTTGCGCCGGTCACTGTTGCGTTGACTCCGCGAGAAATTAAAATAATCAAATGCAATGGGGTTAGTCCTGGTCACATAACGACCACCACACCCGGAAAACATCTATACACATTGCCGCCAGATTATCTCTCTCACATTGTCGTTTTGGGTAAGTACCTAGATTTATGTATTTTTTTATAGATATAATATAGTTAAATTCGCAACGTATACTAAAAGGAGTTTAAGGACGTTCCCTAATAAATCAATTTCCTTGCAATCCTTTTAAAACTATGAATACGTCTAAATTTTTTTCAATAGTCCTTGCGGCACTAAATTTATAAATATTGACCACTGAAATTTGCATATTTAACACACAAACCCTATCCCGATTGATGTTAAAGCGACTGTTTCATTAAATAACAATCGTAATTTTCTTGCAATTATTTTGAAAAACTGACAATAATTAACTGAAGATATAACCAATATTTTCCTGTTAAAATAATTGTATCAAGCTGTATTCGTTTTGTATGAAAAATGTTAAAAGTTAGGTACTTTTGATGGTTTTCATTTTTTCTCTCATGGCATGGCAAGTGAAAGATGGCGACTTGGCAACGTCGCACTAAAATCACTCAAATTTTTCCATATCTAAAAAACTTCTGCAGCTGGTGCAGTTGAGATTTTTAGATAATTCTCTCAACCTAACTATACTGTTCTCATCTGGAATTTTGCATTGAGTTGTTTCATGAAGTGTATTTTTTTTATACGAGCTTTTCGTGCGTGCCTTCGGCACGCCCTCGAAGCTCGGCCCTCCGGGCTGGTGCCCTGGCGGGCAGCGTCTCGGTCCAAAAATTCTATTCCTCTTAAAAAACCACGTTTAAAATAAAATGAGAAAAATGTACTTGCTTTTTGATATATTCAAAGCAGAATCAATGAAGAAAATCGTGTATAGAGTAAATATATGATAGGGATCCCCAAATCCAGATGGTAAAAATCAGAGTCGCCAAGACTTGATTTTTTTTGCTTAGGTTTTTTTGTGTGTCATTTAATATAAAAAATTAAATAATAGTGCAAATTATTAAAAAATAAACAAATAATATATAAAATATAAATCAAATAAGATGTGAATAATTTCTTCTGTGCGCAAAGAAAAGCGAATTGAATATTAATAATAATATTTTGAGTGGCGGGGCGGGGGGGGGGTGAGGAATAATTATCGATATATTTAATGTTTCTTAATTTAAAGTCTTTTAGAGTCTTTCATTTCAAAATTTGAGTGCAAATTAAAATTATATTTCAAATTTGCCTGGTTAATGAAAATCAATTGGAGCTGTCAGTTTAAAATCCTAGCTGACAATTATATTTCAAATTTGCCTTGTTAATTAATATATATTCAATGTTTTTTAATTTAAAATCAATTGGTGTTTTTTCATTTTCATTCGAGTTCAAATGAATACAATATTATCTCGACACAAAGTCTAAATCAAAAATTTATAGTTTTAGTAATAGAAATCATGGTATAAATATTAATCTTACATTGGTCTAGTGGATAAAGTAGAGGACCTTAGTTCAAGAGTTCGTAGGTTCGATTCTAGTCAAGAGGGAAATTTTTTTAGAGAAATTTCTCTTAGCGTTGTTACAAATTAATCTAGATCAATATTTTTTATATTATTTGTCTTTTAGCGTCGGTAAGAATGCAATGTTGCCAGATCCAAGAAACGACGCACTGAAAATATTTTTGCCTTTCTGAGCATGTGAGAGTAGGGGAAAGAGCGAACTGTATCTGAGCTATATTTTAATTTACAAATCCAATTTTCTATTTTATTTTAAATTTTAGTTTTAATTATTAATCACACGTATAAAACAGGATCCCCACTATTTTTATTGTGTGTATTTGTGTTTCAGACGACTTACCTGATCGAAATTGTGATAAATGCACTCAGTGTTGCGTCGATTATGACGGTTGGTTGCGCTTCCAGTCTGGGCTGTACAAAGTGGTCCGAGATCCCATCTTTGATTTGCTTATCACTTTGTGTATCGTGCTCAACACGATGTTTCTAGCAATGGAACATCACGGCATGTCCGAATCCGTGCGACAAGCCTTAGATATTGGCAATAAGGTATTATTAGTTTAATGATTTTTCTATTAAATAAATAAGAAAAGAATTACATTATTAATATTAATTTTAAGTAAGTGATAATTGGGCTTGTTAAAATCTAAGCAATTTAATCAGTGGCGTAGCCAGAACTTAGTTCTGGAGGGGTTCTACTAGTTAGTTTTTTGAACAAAATGTTTTTATTTCCAAATTAAAATTTACATATTTATTTTTTATTTTACAATTATATGAGCATCGAGCAATAAATACTCCCTGCCCATGTCCATATTTACAACAATGTTCTTTTTTTTATTTTAATCATTTTTTTAAATTTTAGTGAAGAAATTTTGAAAAAACCCACGACTTGGATACTAGTTAGTTAAAAGGATATAAAGAAATTCTTTGCTTTTATATATTAATATTATAGTCCCATTAAATTAGAAAAAAAGAGATTAATCGGTAAAGATCTGAATTTTGGTATTACGGCTTCCCATTGAACATACTAAAAGTCCCCGCCAAAAGCCGCAATCTAGGAAAAAAGGTACACTTTTTCAGTTTTTTGCCTATATATCGGCAACTAAAACTGATACAAAAAATTGCTCAGATAAAAATTATAGTTTATTAAATTTCATATAAAAAAGCATATTAACATTTCTTTGTATCTCCAATACTTTAGCTGTAAACCGACGTTGAATAGAGAAGAATTTTCTGAAGGTGTGAAAACGATGTTGATTTAAAGATCTCACTAGCAGACAGGGTGTTTGTAAATTAATGCAAAATATTTTAAGGGGTGATTTTTCAGTAAAAATTAAGGGGTCTTTCATATAATTTTTGTTCAAAACCCCTTCTCCTTCAAGTTACACCCTCTAAAGTTAGGACTACAGCCGTAGGATGTAACAATGCTAGATTTGGCTGTAACTTGGAGGGGAAGGGGTTTTGAACAAATAATTATATGAAAGACCCACCTTAATCTTTGCTGAAAAATCACCCCTTAAAATATTTCGCATCAATTTAGAAACACCCTATATAATGCGCCTGCTAGTAAGATAACTTTAAATCGACATCGTTATCACAACATCAGAAAATTCTTCTTTATTCAACGTGGGATTACAGCTAAAGTATTAGAGATACAAAAAATATAAAAATGCTTTTTTATAGGAAATTTAATAAAATATATTTTTTATCTGAACAATTTTTTGTATCACTTTTAGTTGGCGAGATATAGGCAAAAAACTGAAAAAGTGTATCTTTTTTCCTCGAGCTGAACAGATTTTGACGGGGACTATTAGTATGTTCAATGGGAAGCTGTAATAAGCATGTATGCCAAAATTCAGATCTTTACCGATTAATGTTTTTATTTGTCGAAAATTGGTCTAATTTGACTTGACTATTAACCCATATCTTCCCAACATAAAAATGTATTTATAATTTGAAAGTTTATATTGGGAAGATAAGGACAAGTTTTTATGTGTGACTTTTTATTTATCCACCAACGTTTCGTCGACTTTGCCGACTTCTTCAGGGCTTCAAATAGTCATGTCACACATTCGTTTAAATTTTCTTCTACCTTCGTTACCATTGAAGGCCATCAGAATACAATTTTCAAAAGAATTTGGCACATTCACAAAAAACACAATTTTTCTCTCTTTAATAACAACCTTATCAATACAGAACAGAGCAGTAATCACTTCTTACAAAAATAGAATAAAATATTCTTCTTTTTATCCTATATACAAAATCTCAACTTCGAATAAATCAAACTTATATATTGTAATATATATTACAATATATAAGTTTGATTTATTCGAAGTTGAGATTTTTGTATATAGGGATAAAAAGAAGAATATTTTATTCTATTTTTTGTAAGAAGTGATTACTGCTCTGTTCTGTATTGATAAGGTTGTTATTAAAAAGAGAAAAAAATTGTGTTTTTTGTGAATGTGCCAAATGTCTTTTGAAAATTGTATTCTGATGGCCTTCAATGGTAACGAAGGTAAGAAGAAAATTTAAACGAATGTGTGACATGACTATTTGAAGCCCTGAAGAAGTCGGCAAAGTCGACGAAACGTTGGTGGATAAATAAAAAGTCACACATAAAAACTTGTCCTTATTTTCCCAATATAAACTTTCAAATTATAAATTAAATTATGGACGGAAATGATAATAATAAAAATGTATTTTTCATTTTTGCTGTTTACTTAATTTTAGATTTGACAGATAGATAGGGTCTGCCTCTGGGGGGGTTCTGACCCCCCCCCTCCCCCGTGTATACGCCACTGGTTTAATTCATATTAATATCATTTTGAGATATCAAAGCTTTTCGTATACTTGTTATATGAAATGGAGCGACTGCGTAAGTGCTGCTCTCTGTGCGACTATTAACGGAGTTAAAACACACTACTCTTCCTTAAGAAGTTTACCTTACAGGTACATATAATCAATTCCTGGACTTATTCAGACTTTTCTGAAAATGGCTTTGGCTTTAACAAGCTCAATTGATAAAGGTAGTATATTACATACTATATATTTCTGTACACAATTCTAAAACATTCTCGTGAGCTTGTCAAACCCTAGGGGTTAGTTATTCTGTCATCTCTTTACCCAATGGAGAATGGACAATATAGTTTTTTCGGAGTACCATTTAGCCGAGTATCAAAGATCTTATTGATATGTTTTATTCATGTTAGAAGGGATCGTCAGGAGTTTTACCCAAGTACCAAATTTGCTTTTCGGGCAGTTGACTTAAATTTAAATGTAAAATTTTACTAGCGATTGAATTCAATTTTAATTGAAAGGCCGATTTTAATTTTAAGATTGTAATTAAATGAGTTTTTCAATTTCTTGAAAAGAAATCTAATGAAATCTATGATTCTCGGCTTTAAATTTCTTTTAAATGAAAGTTGTAATTTGCATTCAGAAATGGTGTCCTCAGGCCCGTGGAGAGCTTTTACGGGCCCTAGGGCAAAATCATACCACTCAATGCTGGGATAAATAAAAGTACATTTTTCAATTTGTAAAATATTTTATTATTTAAAAAATAAATAAATTGACATGTTCTGATGTGGCCATCCACTTGACTTTACCATACACTTCTGGTTGAGTTTGGTCCAAGGGCCTATATTTTCATTTTTGGCCCCCTGCCCCCCCCCCCCCATTTTGCCGGTTTGTTTTTGCATTTAGTTTTCTGGGGGCCCACTAATTATATAGACAAAATTTGGTTGAGTTTGCTCAAATGCCCTAGATTTTAATTTTTTGACCCCCCCCACCACTAGGCCCCTGCAAAAAACTATTTTCGTTATTATAGGTTCATTTTATAGTATATTTCATTTTTCTTGTTTTTTAGTTTGAAAATAATATAATTTTAAATTTTAACCCTTCTCTCCCCCCCCCATTAATTTTGGGTCGATATGCACCAAAAAGTTTTTCCATTTTTAGACTTCTGGGCTCTCACTGATTATGTATACAAAATTTGGTTGAGTTTGGTAAATGGCCAAGATTTTCATTTTTGACCCTATACTGCCCCACCCCCCTTTTGGGCGGTTAGTTTTTGCATTTTTAGACTTCTGGGATCCCACTGATTATATATACAAAATTTGGTTGAGCTTGCTCAAATGGTCTAGATTTTTATTTTTTAACCCCCCCCCCTCCACCCCTCTTAATTTTGGGTCGATATGCACCAAAATTTAATCAACTCTTAATCTCAATGAACCAAAACTATGTGTGAAATTTGGTTTTGATATTCAAACTAGTTTTTGATCTAGCTCATCCACAAAATTTGGTAACGCACAGACTAACAGACATTTTGACAAAACAATTATTATCTTGAAAAATATAATTTTTTCGATGTTTACTTATTAGAGCTTTCTTGTAGACCGAAATACCATGGTTTCGCCCAATTTTTTTAATCAAAATGACCATACCCTGTATGGTAAAGTAAAAATCCGTAACTTAATATGCTTTGTTGCCTAATTTTGCTATTTTATATTTTTATTTATAATAAGTAATAGATTTTAGTAGTACAAAAATTTATTTAACAATGGTAGTGCCGGGCCCGGGGTAACTATCCCCCCTGCCCCCCCCCCCCTCGTCGGGCCTGGGAGTCCTCTATGTTTAATTTATAAAAATAATTAATTTTGCTCCTGTCCTCCAATGCCTCCAATTTCTATTTCTAAATCAATTAATTAATTAATTTAAATTTCTTGGTATAATATTTTAATTTAACGAAAAAGTATTTTTTTGCCCAATCGAAAAATTTTCACAGGTAGTTTTTTTTTCTTAGATTTAAAAAAAAATTATATATTTCTTTGAGATTTTTTAATCAAACCATATTTTTTCATTAATATTTTAAAAAAATCTCTGACGAATATATATTATACATATTTATATATTTATTTATTTATTATCAAAATCTGAAAATTTTCAAAGATCTTCCATTATTTTTAGTTTCCATTAAATTTTAAAAAATTATTTTAAAGATTTTTTTTTATAAATACAGGTAGTCGTTGACTTACGACGGTTCGCATCTTGTGTTTGTCTCTTTCATACATGCGCATGTTACATAAAGTTCCTGGAGCTCCGAGCGATGCTCGGTAACTTTTTGTCTCAAAATGGCTTAAGTTTCAAATTTCAAGACTCTGCGATTACCGAAGACGAGATATGAACGATTAAAATATTTTTTTTGCGACATGACTAATTTACACCCCCTTCCTTTATTTCTATCAAATTAAAATTTATACACGACTAATAATTCATGGGACTTGATAAGTTCACCAATTTTTAGCGAAATCGTTAGAGCCGGTTTTGAGAAACCGATTATATATATATACACGGAATTTTCACAAAATTTAATATAGGTTTTAGGGAATCCCCGCAACTCTTTATATATAGGGAATGCAGGCCTTTGAATTTTATATCTATTAATAATTTTTGTTGTTATTCTTTTATTTTCATGAAACTCGACTTACCACTTAGAACCTATCTTGGTCGTAAGTCGAGGAATACCTGTATTTAAAATCTTCATTTGAAAAAAAATCTTTAATGAAAATGTAATTTTATTCGGTGCAAATCGAAAAAATGTCCATGTCCTTCCGTTTTTTCACTTCTAGAAAAGTTATTATTTTTTAATGAAATAATATATTTTTGCATGAATATACAATTAATTAGGAATTTGCAGATATTAAATCTGATATTTGGATTTTCTCTTTTCTGTTTTAGGTTTTCACTTCGATATTTACACTTGAATGTTCCTTAAAACTTTTGGCGTTAAGTAAAGAGTTTTTTTCTTGTGGATGGAATATTTTCGATTTAATTATTGTTTCGGCTAGTCTTCTTGATTTGGCTTTCGAATTGGTCGATGGCCTCTCCGTTTTACGTGGTCTTCGATTGGTAAATGAATCATCAATCTCTTATTTATAATTCAATTGAAAAAAAAAAGAAAAAGAAAATTGGTTTACAATCAATCAATTGATGCATGCAAAGGTGCAATATTACTCCAAATGAATTATTTATTTATTAACTCTCTGGAAGCGTCGTTAAAGATGTAAAATATTTATTAACTACTTAGGTACTCTCAATTTAACCCTTATTATTGGAAATATATTTAAAAAAAAGCCGGAAATATCGTACTTTGTCATCTAATAAGGAAGTTGTTTCGCGACAATACTAGCAAAAAGTTAATGCTAGAGTATATACAACAGACAATAAGGATTCTTAAGCCCAACACTTTTTGCTGTTTATGTACCACTACTAGCCAATCCCGTGCTCGTTTAACAAATCTGTCAACACTGCCGAGCTTGTATATAATTTATCATAGAAATGTCAGATAAAGTACATTATAAAGGAAGATTTATAAAACAAAAAGTTTTTAATAAGCTTTTGAAAGCTATTGCGACATTGGCTGAAGCGAAAAAACTTCAAAAAAAATACTAAAATTAACCCACTTTTTAGGTTAAATAAATGCTTTGTTGCCAGCTTGTTTTTAGTGTAAATTTTTCATTATACATTTTTAATTATTTATTATTTATTATCTCAGAAACTGTGTTGTAACTATGAATCAAAATTGTCTTAAAAAATCTATTAGTTATTGTTTAATGTTGGTTTAGTTTTTTATTACAATGTTGATAATTATATTTAAATATGTATGTAAACTTTCCGATATCCCGTATAGTGCAATGTATAAGAGTCTGAAAAACTCTATCTTTAGAATTTAATATCTCCAGAACTATATTGTTCATAAATTTCGTTTTGCCACCAATCGATGCAGAAGTATTTAAATAATAATTTGTCTAAATTTCAAAAAAATCCTAAGAAAACCCATATGGTGAAACAACTAACTACCTTAAAATAATGAAATAAAAAAATCTATAGAAAAATATAGGTATAATTTTATCATTATTCTTTTCTAATAAACTAACATAAAAATTGATAATTAAATTCCATATAATCAATTTGATAACTTTTCACCTTCAAATTGAGAATGGACAATGGATTCAGAATACAATTAAATGATTAAAATTTCTATAGGATATTTTCATTTTAAAATTGATTATTCCCAATGTGAAGTTCAAAAGTTATAGATTTATTTATTTTTACTCAATACAAGGAATATGATATTTCTATTAATACACAGATAATTTTTATGCTTCCAGAGTCTTCTTTGGCTCGAAATAAATAAAAAAAAAACTCATCAAGTTTCAAGTCTATATCTCAATTTTAACCTATTTTTTTAACCTTTGGCCCAGAGTGATGCAAATTTCCCATATGAAATAACATGGCTTTTTTGGCATTGAACGATCAATTTTTTTCGGCCAAAGTGCAGTAGATCAAAAACTGCGCTATATCTTAGAATTAGTAAGTTATATACTCCAAAATCAGTCAAGTGCATTGATACCATATGCCCCTTCTGTATAAAATAAAAAAATAATATAAATTTAACATAAAAAAAAACTACTAGGTAAGGTTTCACAAATAAAACAAATATTATTCTGAGAATAAACTCGATAAAATATTATATATATATATATATATATATATATATATATATATATATATATATATATTTATATATATAATATATATTATATTATATATATATATATTGGATTTTTAATTCATCTTCAGGAGTTAAAAAAGTATATATATACATTATACATATTTGTTTTATTATTTGTGAAACACCACCTAGTATTTTTATTTTGCAATTTTTATATTTTTGTGATTGAAATTATTGAATGGTAAATTTTTATTAAAATCACATATCATTAATTATAATTATAACTAATTTATTTATTTATTCGGATATACTTGAGAACGATCGCAGATTATTCTATCGAAAAAGTCGTAGTTATATTTTATTATTTATTGTTGTATTCAATAAATACCTTAGTAGCACAATGTTTCAAACTATATAGTTACTATATAAACATTGTGCTACTAGGGTAGTTATAATTAATGATGTGTGATTTAAATAAAAATAAACTTTCAATTTTCTTTAGATATTTATTTTTATGCACTCGAAACGTTTCATAAAATTAGACTGGTGTGCGATAAAACATGGTCTTTTATAATATAGGTATAATATAGGTATTTTTATTCAATTTCCGTGTTATCGCAAATCATCATAGCTATTCTTAATACTCTCCTCATTATGAATCAATTTTTAAAATATTAGAAAATAAGACTTTTATAAATTTAATTTGATAAAAATAATAGTTATATGTACAAATTTTAATATAATTTCAATTTTTTTTATTTCAGTTACGGGTACTCAAGCTGGCACAATCATGGACAACAATGAAAGTGTTACTCTCAATTATTATATCAAGTATCGGTGCTTTAGGAAACTTAACCTTTGTACTTGTGATTGTGATTTATATATTTGCTGTGATTGGCATGCAACTTTTTTCTAAGGATTATACAAGTGATATATTTGCGCCTGACCCTGTCCCTAGGTAACACACACCCACACATATATACATTTCTCTTTATTATTTATTTATTATTGAGGTATTTGTTTATTGAGGAGAGTAGAACCGAAACCAGTCAGATTTATTTGTTTTGGGAATTGAATTTATACACTTTTCTCGATAATCTAGACCAGAGGTCCCCAAACTACGGCTCGCAGGCCAAAACCGGCCCTTGAAACTTTTCCAACCGGCCCGCGGCTACTACAGAATTAATTCACAAATATTCACTATATTAAATATTAATGCCATATAATAGCGTATTATTAATATAATTTCCGTATAATATGTTATATCCGGCCCGCCCATAGTTTTCAATGTTCACATATGGCCCCGAGGGGTGAACCGCGACCTAATATGCTGTACACCTACTTCCACTTGTACTTCCAAATATTTCCAAGTACTTCCAAATATTTCCAAGCACTTCCAAATATTTCCAAGCACTTCCAAATATTTCCAAGCACTTCCAAATATTTCCAGCATTGTTCCAGCATTCCAAATATTTCCAAGTACTTTCAAATATTCTCAAGTACTTTCAAATATTTCCAAGTACTTCCAAATATTTCCAAGTTCTTCCAAATATTTCCAAGTGCTTTCAAAATACTCCCAAAGAGTTGTACACCTACTTCCAATCGCGGATCACCCCTCGTGTGGCCTTAATCTCAAAAAAATTTGGGGACCCATAATACAGACTCAGTGAATTTAATAAAAATGGGTTAGAAATTTGTAAACTCTATTTTTACTAAGAATGTAGTTTACCTCGTAGTTTACATTTTCTGAGGTATTTGAAATAGCTGAAAACAAATACGAGTCTTTTCTATAGTAAATTACCTTAAATTGATTTTTAAGTAATATTTACGTTGGGATCATTTCGTGTCTGTACGTGAACAAAATAATTCAGTTTAACTGATTTTGGTTCGCGTGGGTTCTATTCGGTTCGATGAACGGAAGCTGCAAAGCCTCAAGTCGTGGATTTACTCAATTGAACCGAATAGAACACAAATGAACTGAGTTCGATTTGGTGAAATCCATGCGGGACTCGGAGGCTTTTCACTTCATACAACTGAATTAGGACCTATTTGAACCTTATATATATATATATATATTTTTTCTTTTATTTCACAGAAACAGTGCCAGATTAGGGAAATATGGGGCCCTAGTCAACGGGTTTATGTTGGGCTTCCTCCCCTTATTTTTTTCTTAAGAAAGTTGAAAATCTAAATAAATAGGTATAATATATTGAAATTTTGCTTATATTATACTAAAATTGAATATGCAATTTCGAAAAGAGCACATCTCGCATATTTTGACAAACACTTTTTCATATAAATGTAATCTAAAAGCTTCCCTGCACCTACTATGCTCGAAAAAGGCACAACTCTAGTATTAATTTTACTGCCCCCAAAATGTAACTCAAAAATAAATTTTATAAATTTTACATTAATTTAGAAATTAATTAGTTTTTTTTCATTCCCGAACATTTTCAATTTTCATTCATGTCCCCTTTTCGAAATTGCATATTCAATTTTAATAAATATACCTACTTATCTACTCTGGGCCTCAATAATATCAAAAAGTTTAAATAATTAAAAAGTTAATCAATGAGAAACGTTACATTTAACTGAACTATTTGCTTGAAAATATTTTACGTAATTTGCTAAAAAAAGAAAATTATTTTCGTTTATAGTCTCATCAAATACTTTAGAAAATAAGAATTAAGTTGAATATGGCTAATTAAATGCACTTCTTTTTTTCATATAAATCTTTAATGTTATTTCGAATTTCAGGAAAGTACATATTTTGTCTTTAGTTTAGAGATATAACGAGAATAAGATTGGAGTAATTTTTGGAGACGGACTGATAAGTGAAATTGAGTGGATATCGATGAGGCAATCCAGAAAAAGAAAATAATTTACACTATCTTTTTATTCATACAACCGACGTTTCAGAGGATATTCTCTCCTTCTTCAGGGTTTTGAAAAGTCAGACACTGAAGAGGAGACAGAGGGAATGTAGCATTGGATTTCCTTCACTGACTTTTCATAACCCTGAAGAAGGAGGGAATAGACTCCGAAACGTCGGTTTTATGAATAAAGATAGTGTAAATTATCTTCTTTTTTTGGACTGCCTCAATCGATATCCTCTCAATATAACGAGAATGTTCCGAATCCCCCTAAGGTTCTATTTTCCTCAAGTTTCTTTTTTTAATTTAGATAGTGAATTTTGGGCTTACAATTAAAAAAAATAATTATCTAAAATCTTTGTAAATCTTTTCAGGTGGAATTTTAATGATTTTTTCCATTCGTTTATGATGATCTTTCGGATCCTCTGTGGCGAATGGATTGAACCACTCTGGGACTGTATGCGAGCGGAAGCAATCAAGGGTATAGATACATGCTCTGGCTTAGGGCCAGTTGTATGTCTGTTGGCAAAGTCTTTGTAAAAGTTGACAAAGGGTAAAATCTTAGAATTCGCCGTGTGTCTGGTCGGATGGCCAATCAGATGACACGTACTTTGCTCTGATTGGCCATCCCGCCGGGCACAAGGTGAATTCTAAGATTTTACCCTTTGTCAACATTTTGCAAATACTTTATCAACCGGCATACAACTGGTCCTTAGTGATTGAAATTGTAAAATACAGGTTTTTTCTACTATTATTTAAATAAATTGTTGACTAATGAAAACTTGTTCCAGGGTCCCGAGACATGTTTCGCTATTTTCCTTCCGGCTCTGGTGATGGGAAACTTCATGGTCCTAAACCTCTTCTTGGCTTTGTTGCTAAATAGTTTCAATTCCGAAGAGCTCAAGTCAAAGAAAGAGGTTCAAAATAAAACTCCACATCATTTTTTCTAACTATTTAGATGCAATCAATTAATTAATTTTATTTTTGAATTCTTTTATTAATTAATCCCTTCTATCATGGCTGTTGGTGTGTTTTAGGAGGTCGGTGAAGAATCCAAATTAGCGCGTAGCTTCGAACGAATCCGTTCGATAGTACGCAAGAAACGTGGAAATCGCCAGGGTCACGAAAAGACGGAAAATGAACGAAACATGCGCTTGGAGGAGATGGTGCGCGAAGTGATGACTCAAAGACGATTGACCTCCGCCAACGAACCCACCCTTCATGTGCAGATCACTGACGACATACCAGAGAATACCTTCGACCCGGAATCGCCGCCCGATACTGGGTTGATGACAAGAGCTGTCAACATTCGTGCCAAAAAGGTAACTGGACACCAAACTACAAAATCAACCTTGTATTATTACTTTACCATACAGGGTATGGTCAAGTATTGTAATCGTGCATGAAAAAAGTGGGTTTTTTCATTCTTTTTTTCAAAATATCTCAAAAACGGCTGAAACTATTTTGATTTAAAAAATTGAGCGAAACAATGGCATTTAGGTCTACAAAAAATCTCTAATAAGTGAACATCGAAAAAATTATATTTTTCGAGATAATAATTGTTTTGTCAAAATGTCTGTTAGTTAGTTAGCTAGTCTGTGCGTTACCAAATTTGTGTACGAGCTAGCTCAAAAACTAGTGTGAATATCGAAACCAAATTTCACACGTAGTTTTGGTCCATTGAGATTAAGAGCTGATTAGATTTTGGTGCATATCGACCCAAAATTAAGGGAGTCGAGGGGGGGTTAACAATGAAAAATCTAGGTCGTTTGAGCAAACTCAACCAAATTTTGTATACATAATCAGTGGACCCCCAGAAGTCTAAAAATGCAAAATCTAACCGCCCAAAATGGGGGGGGGGGGGCGGAGGGTCAAAAAATGAAATTTTTGGCCATTTACCAAACTAAACCAAATTTTGTAAACATAATCAGTGGGACCCAAGAAGTCTAAAAATGCAAAAACTAACCGCCCGAAATGGGGTGGGGGGATAAAAATCTTTGCCATTTACCAAACTCAACCAAATTTTGTATATATAATCAGTGGGTCCCAGGAGTCTAAAAATGCAAAAACTAACCTCTCTACATGATTATAAATAATTTTATTAATATTAAATATAAGTGAGGGGCCAGGTTGTATAGTAAAGTCAAGTGGATGGCCACATCAGAACACGTCAGCTTATTTTTTTTAAGTTTAAGTACAGGTTGTTCTTAAAATATAGCTATGGATTTAAATTTGATTTTAATGAATTGGCTAAGGGACTTTGCGTGTTTTTGTGACTTGGGTGAGTACTATATAAACCTCAATTCCACCCTTTAAAAATGTATTATAAAAAGTTTAAAACAAAAATTTAAAACATGCAATGATCTTTTCCAGCTGATGAAGAGCAGCTGTGTAGCGCTCGAAACGTTGTAAAATATTGATTGCGTCTGCTTAAAATAAATTATTAAATAAGAGTTAGCTTTTATTTCAACTTTTTCCCATAACTGGCCCCTTAGCCAATTCATTAAAATAAAATAGGGCCACCAAACACGGTTCTTTTTAAATTTGATTCTTTGGTTTAGTATAAAATGTTTGATATCCTATTCATTTAGTTCATTCAATGATACGATTTTTTGAGGAGTTGTGGATATACATTTTTAGATTAAGGTACAATTTGGGGTGATGTTCTTATGGGTAGTCTATATGCAGGGTCGGCCAAATTTTCCGACCCCCAAGAAAAATTCTTAAACCGGGCCTCTATTTATAAAAATTCAAAAACATTATTTCAAAACCAAATTTAATATATGAAAAGAAATTAATGTGGCTGTAGTTGAAAATAATATAAGATTAAAAGATTCAGGTAGCTAGAATATAAAAAATATCTCTAAATTCGATGTTTCGATTTATTTTCAAATCTTTCTCAGGTCTTCAGATTGTTATTTTACTTGGGATGTAGGTATATGAATTTATTCGTAACATTAACAAGTTCTCAACAAATTATGAATGAATAAATAATATTATATGTACATTACATATAATAACATTCTGAAGTCATGAGGAAGATTTGAAAATAAATCTTAACTTCGAGTTCAAAAGTGATTTTCTTTATTCTGGCTGTCTGAGTCATTTAATCTTAAACCGAATTTTATAATTTTAAATTCAGAGGGCTGCCGAGAGCTTATCTGGAGCCGAAAAAAATAAGCTTCTAAATTTGACGAAAGCAGAGAAGAAAAACCTTGAGAAATTTGTTACTTTCGATCAAAAAATAAAATTCATTTTTTCCCCCATAAATCTTTCTTTAGTTCAATTCAATGTTCTATAAAAATATTATTTCTTACACGGAATCTCTCCCTTAAAATATTTTGCAATAATTTAGCCACTGTCTGTATAAGTACCTATACATGAGTCAAAGTTCCCTCAATTATATAGCAGCTTTTAAGTTAAGGTCTCTCTACTCCACTACTACTATTACTACTACTAGTAATAATAATAATAATATTTCAGGTGGTACATGAAGCTAGTATTGAAACACAACAAACGAAATATTCGTCCACCCCACCTGGGAGTGTTGGTGCAACCCCTTCGCCAGCTAGAAAAGTAAGTTTAGATTTTGACTTTCAAATTAAAAGTTTTACTTATATAATGAATTTTTTGATTGTTTTTTTGCTAATATTATGGTACTTGAGCATTTATTTTATCATCAAAGCAAATCAAATTAACAATAAATAGCAGTTTAAGGCCTTGATCAGCTTGCGAAATTTCGTCTTTATTAAGTACTCCAAAATTTTAGATTTGTAAAAAAAGAACTTATGTTGATGAAGAAAAGATGGCTGTCCAAAAATTTATATATTAGAAAAGAGAGGAATTCAGCCAGTAAAGGAAGCCTCTGTCGAATAAAAACTCCTAATTATAGAAAACAGTTTCGGCTTTAATTATATAATGCCATCTTCAGTAGTGAGCATACTAAGGCCGATGTACACATTTTATATGTTATATACATATCTTCTTCTTTTAAGTCTTGTGCCTCAAAAAGAGGCGTCGTGATCGGTGTGTAGTATTCTACAGACCGACGTTCATGGGATATAGGTAGTGTAGTAAGGTCCCTCTCTTTTCTACACTGCAGTAATCCAACGATTAAAGCTGATACAGCCGTGCTTGTATTAATCCGATCCTAAGCTGGTCCGAAGTCAATCTCATTGCGCCTTAGTCCGGTACTGGCAGGTACTGGTACCCTCTGCCAGGAATGTTTATTGACTTTCCAGTCTAGATCCGCCGTGTTTAGTTAAAAAACAGGGTCACCTCGTGAAGCATGTGGTTCTTCACCTCGCACGGACGGTCTTGATACAAGGGCCAGTCGGTCATGTGCGCTGACAACACAAGTACCCTGATAGTAGTGAGGACCAAAGGTGCTACCTCTACTCCTACCTTGACCCCGTTATATACATATAAGTTGTGTTTAATAATACATAACAACTCTGTCTGTACTCAATGTATGTAGTTTGCAAATATTGTAAGAACTAATTATTTTTCCAAGATAACAATTTATTATATCCAAACGCCTCTCACCCGATTGCGAAGATCCCGGGTTCGAATCCCGGCTGATCCTTTTTGTCTATAATATAAAAATCTTTTCTTCGTTCCCTAATTTAATAACAATTTATATTTCAGGTCTCTAATCTAAGATTTTAATAATGATATATTTGGTTTATACAGTGAGTTGTATTTTTGAAAAAATTACATCTTATTTTCAAAAAACGATACTCAAACCTTCGGGTTAATTATTTTAATTATTTTTTATTTATTTTGTTTTGTATTGATAGTCATACATGTTATGCTCATTACAGCTCATTATTACTGAAGATAGTATTATATAATTAAAGCCGAAACTGTTTTCTATAATTGCGAGTTTTTTATTCAACAGATGATTGATTCCTTTGCTGGCTGAATTTCTCTCTTTTCTAATATATAAATGTATGGGGGGGTTCACTAAATTGGCTCGTAGGAGTCAAATAACACACGTATTTTATAGGTAAAAGTATTTATTTTCAAAAAGGGGGTTTACATATTTCGTCTAGGGATAAATCATCTTAAAACATCTTTAATTAATACATCGTAATGGGTTACTCAAATCAACAACCATCATTAAGCAACTCTCATTTTCAACTGACTCCCAGTTGCAACTGACATTCACACAGGCATATCAGTGGTCAGGGAGATTGACTATATGCACTCAGTTTCGACAACCCGTCGAAACAAGTTGTCATAATAATATTTATGACATGCTTTTAGACTAAAAGTGTCGGCGATTTATACAGGGCCTGGAACCCAGAATATGGCCTTTCGAAAGAACAACGGGCCCTTGACTGGCATGTGCTAACCATATGCTCTTAATAAAATAGAAATTATACAATTCATTTAAATAATTTCCCACATAAAAAATCTTATTTCTGAGTTCCAGTGTTGGTTCTAGAATCTCGAATAAGCGTAAATTCATTCAAAAATTCAGAATTTTTCAATTGGCTTTTTTTCGATCACTTTTTCAATAAAAATCTTAAAATACTTTTGACTAACTTATTCATAGTTATTTTAAATAAATAATTTTTTGTTTGTTTTTCAGTCGAATTCGAAACCCGGTGAAGATGAACAATTTTGCGAACAAGAATCCAGTTTGTTAATATCGAATAGACATTCGGTGAATATTCCTTGTGGCATTCCTGAAGGTTCCCCACTTCCTAGACGACCCTATTCCAGTATTCAAGAGTATCTCTCGGGTGCTGTGGATAACACAAACCCTAAAAGTGTAACCCCCCTTCCCGCTAAACGCTATTCTTTAGTGAGCCAGCGAGCAATCGACCAACAAGTAAGAATACAATTTATTTACAAAACTAAAACCAAACTATGAATGATGTTACTAAATGAAATAATTCATATTACTTTGAACTAGGATGGCATTTTGGATGGTGAGAAATCTCCGTGTCATCAGGAGGTGACGCGAACGTCTTCCTTGCCCGCAAAGACCAGGCCTCGCTTGAATGAAAAACGATTCTCGCTGGTCAACCAGAAAATAGACAGTAAAGGTAGCTGGGCATTTATTTATTTTTATCAATTTAATAAATAATATGAAAATGAATTGAAATATTTCAGCCTCTGGTGTTATTATTATAAAATATAATACTTAGTTCTTTAGTAACCAATATAATAATTTTCTTATTAAATTGAAGGGTTGTTTTTGTCACAAATATAATAAAACAATAATTTCAATAACTATTTGATTTATTTAATTGATAAACTATACAGTTTCGGTCACCACTGGTTGACCATCCTCAGTAGTTCTAAAATTGAAATGAAACATTTTAATTGTAGTTTGTGTGAAATTTGAGGTGTTTCGGAAATATTTATAACAGATGTTAGCTTAGAAGAAAACTATTTGGTGTAGTTTT
Organism: Forficula auricularia; assembly: GCA_024734495.1. Taxonomy (NCBI): domain Eukaryota; kingdom Metazoa; phylum Arthropoda; class Insecta; order Dermaptera; family Forficulidae; genus Forficula; species Forficula auricularia. The sequence goes on from JALMQS010000073.1 coordinate 1,369,436, forward strand.
TTTATGTATTTTATTTGGTGGACGTTTGCGCCGCAACATTCTATTTATTAAAACAATTATTTTACATGAATTAATCTATACATTGTTTTTGAGCTTCGACTCCGGAGATTACTTAGTCCTTGTTTTTAATAAGAGGAAAAAACTAATTAAATAAAAAAACCTCTTTTCCGATAATTATTCCAATTCCATATTCCTCAATTCGATCCGCAACATTTTATTTACATTTTTTTTCTTTTTATAGAGAATTATATAACACAATAAAATATACAATAGTTTGAAATCATACATACATCTCGTTCAAGAACCGGAATTTGTCATTTCACATGAAACATTCATTCCCAAATCTTCAATACAGATAGGTACATAACACAATTCATTACAATCACATGTATATAGCAACAATTTATAAAAACATTCATCACTGAACCAGAATCTATTTTGAACTGATGAATACATTAAATATTATTTTCAATTTTATTTTTTTTCCTTTTTTTCCTAATTATCTCATTGAGTAGTTAATTATCAATCAATCACAAAACCCATTATAAATAATCTATTCCAGAAATTCATTATAAGTTAATTTATTCTTTATTTTTTATTAATGAAATATCAATATATACATCTCCTTATTACATTTTTCTTATAAACTTAATACCTGTTCAATCAATACACTCAACCAAATCAACACTTTCACAACAATGACACAATGAGACTGTAGCAATTTAATTTAATAAGAAAATTTAAATCAAGTCACTTAAGTTCTGGAAGAATTTTTAACAATATAATAATATCCAAATTATTTTCAATTTTCATTATCCATTATTATTAATTATTAGCTATTTTGAAGTTTACTTTCTCTAGTGAATTGGTAGTTGTTGTTTCACTTTTCAAATAAATATAACAATATAAATTTATTTAATTAAATAGGAATTCCAACTAAAACCTTCTAGAGTGGACGTTTTTAATGAAAAAATCAGAATGCTGGACGTTTCGTGTCGTTTTCAGCAGACTTCTCCCATAGCACTTGAAAACGACACCAGAAATAGATGTCCAAACGTCGTGCATTCGGATGAGATTTTCACATTAAAAATGTGCAATCTAGCTGGTTTTAGCCGAAACGCCCGAAATTTCCTTTCGATAAAAAACTCAACCACCAAAGCGATATCTGTAATATATGTACATATATTTATATAATTAGATTTATTGTTCATTAAAAACAGTCATATCAACATCTTTAGGTGTCATTATAAGTTCTATTTAATTAAAATACAAATTACAATACAACTCCAATATATTTATATAGATAAAAAAAAATTTGCCAAAATGTAAAAAGTTTTTTTACCCCTAATTAAGTAAATATCATAGATAGTATTTTTTTTAATCGAAACGTTTTATAGTTATTATATTTTATTATTATTAAATATTTTGAAAAAAAATTAATTTATAATAATACTATTCATACAGTAAGATCTTGTTTAGCGTTTCCTCTATTGAGTTGATTCTATATAAGGCGTTAGGCTCTAAGGCTAAAAAACTCTAAATTTGGCATGGTGAATGATGAATGATGAGAGTGGAATAAAGAAGATATTTTCAACAAGAAGTGCCCATAGTTAATCAATTGTCAACCTAATCAATACAGAAGGACTTGGAGATGTAGATGGGCAGGAAATTACGGAGCTACTGCAGGTTTTTGGTGAGAGTCTTACCAGGTTTGTTTAGGGCTTTGTCGTCTAAGCGCTAAACGAGGTTTTACTATAATATAATTTCAAAACATTTCATTGAGAAGGTGTGAAATTTTCTTATAAACATCATCGATTTAATATTGAAATTTTTACAGGTTTTTAAAGTATTTTTTTTTATTATAATCATAACATGACACGTGAGTTGTAGAATTATTGAATAAGATGAAGGAGGAGGTATCAACCAAAGTTGGATGCGCTGGGTTCAATAAAACACCCTGAATAAAACGTTTCGGCTTGAATTTATTTGCGCTCTCTTCAGTTAATTGGGAGTTATGAAGATGGCCACATAAATTCAGGCCGAAACGTTTATTCAGGGTGTTTTATTGATTCAACGCATCCAACTTTTGGATACCTCCTCGCTTCATCACAGCCACGAACTCTAAAAAGAATTATTGAATAGTTAAAAGTGAAATGTATAACTCACCTCAATGATAATACTCGTTAGTTAATCGAGTGTTTAAGTTAGCTCAGAACTGCTTGTTACTGTCAACATAAGTATAATTAAAATTAAAATTTTCAGATGAATCTCAAACGACGGATGAGGGCAATGAAGCAGAGATGTGTGAAGATAAGGCTGAAGAACTGAACGAAGAGGAGCCGTCGTCAGCAGCCAAGGAGAAACTTCTGGAAGCAGCAAGCACACCTGGTGGGAATCCCAAAACAGAAAAGAAGCCACCGGCTGCCGGGGGCAAAGGGGGGCAGCCGTGGTCGGCAGTGGTCTCATATGTCGATGAATTAACAGTGGGCGGCAGAAGGGACTCGCAAGGGCACTATATCGACGGCCTGGGCAGTTTCCGAGGCTTCGGCAGGAACAAGAAGAACCGCACGCCCATCGACTGTTTCCCTCATCATTGCTATCAAAGGTAGAAGCAGTAGTAGCAGTAGTAGTTATGGAACACAAACCCGAGACCAGCCACGAGTTATGCTGGCATGACAAACCCACCCACAATGACACACTCTCAATGTCACACACCCAAAATGTCGCCGGGGCTCTTGCAATTATGAAACCCAAGCATAGTTAGACCAATTGGTAGCGGTAACCAAAAACACAACTCATCTGGCTTATGTTCAAATCATTTTATACTATAGGATGGTTTCTACAGCAGCTGAAACTGGTTTGAAACTCTGCGCATGCGCACTTCATTCTTTTTTCTCGTTACCATGCACATGCGTTTTGATGGTTTCCAGTTACGACTGTTATCGATAGAAACACCTAATTTTAAAACAAAATTCATTTAGCCCATTAAAGACCAAGGATATAAATACTATGTTTTTAAACTAGGGGGTCCTAAATAAATTATGCATTATAAAAAACACAATCAATTTCGGAAATAATATTACCTATTTTACAATGTATACAATCTTATAAAACTTAGCAACGGTTTTCTTATAAAAATTAATTTTAAATTTAAATAAAATAATCTTTAAATTTAAAATTTGAATTTTTATTTAAATCACACATAATTAATTATTTATTGAACCTGAACAAATAATACAATAAAACTACAGAAGAGTCATGGACTACAAGTAACAAATAATACAATAAAACTACTTGTAGTCTATGCAAGGGTGGATTCAGGAATTTTTTTTATGGGGGGGGGGGAGGATGTATATAAGGTGCCCGATGTATATAAATCTACTTTTTATCTCGAAAGTGTGTCGCGATCGAATTGTCCAGGGGAGGGGGGGGGTCAGAGACGCCCCCCCCCCCCCCCACCCACACACACATAGAACTTATTTTCAATTTTTAAAAATTTTTAAAAAAATAAATGTTTTTTTTTTTGCAAATTTTTTTTGCCGAAGCACGGGCCTCTATGGGGGGGGCGGTCGCCCCTCCGCCCCCCTGGATCCGCCCTTGAGTCTATGACTCTTCTGTGGTTTTATTGTATTATTTGTTCGTGTTTAATAAATAATTATTATTAATTGTGTGTGATTTGAATAAAAATTCAAATTTTAATCAAATTAATCACAAAAATAAAAGCTTCAACGGCTTCATTACTAATCTTTAAATTTTATTTTAAAAAATACAAATTAAATAATAATAATACATTTAAGCTAAAAGGCTCATCGAAAACTCCGAGATTTCCATGATTTTTTTTTGATGAACCTAGGGTCTTAAAAACAACATCGGTCTTGATGGGTTAATGATTCGTTTATAAATAATTTAAAATTAATTAATTAAACCCAATAAATAAAAGCCAAATGGGTTATAAAAATAAATAACTAAATTATTATTCATTAGTCTATATTCACACTCTAGCTAGATATTTTAGAAATTATTTAGAATCTTCATAAACATGAAAAATAATTAAAAAAAAAATCACATTTTCAAAATTCAAAATAAATCATCTTTGCATTTTTAAGTTGATTCTCTATGGCTAAATGATTAAAAAATAAATATTTACATAAATCTTGAACCTGAAATGAAAAATAAATATTTATATTATAATCTCGGTAAATAATATTAATAAAATATAAATAATAATCATTTTTTAATAAATCTTTTTATAGGTAGTAGGTATAATTAAAATAAGCGTATTTTAATTATGACACTTATCGAGAAGTATATAATCGAAATATTTAATAAAGATTGCATTGTGATTTAAAATAAATCTCACATTTTTATTATCATTTAAATATAAATTATTTAATTTCTTTTAAATTCTATTCACTAAAATATTTTAAATATTATTTTAGCCTTAGAGATGACTCACTTTTTGCTTTTTTAAATTTTAGGAAGGAAGGTTTCTATTGGTTTCGAAATTATTTTCAAAATTTAATTGTTTTGTCTCTATATTTGGCGCCATGAAAATAGAAGCAATGACCGCATAAACCCGCTATGCAGGCGGGTCAATGCTTTTTTTATTCCCCTGGTTCCAGCTCAAGGAGATTTTTCCCACACTAGGACTTGAGCACTCACATATCTAGAAACTATTAATATTTATTGGTTTAATAAAATACACAAACCGGTAATTTCAGCATATCAATGAAAACAATTAATAATTAAAAACTCAATATTTATTACAAAAATTTTAAAGGTATATTTACATATTATAGTACTTCTGATTGTCTTGAAATCTATGATACGTCCATATTGTAAAGTTTACAATAAAGTTAAATATCAAAATTTAAAAAGAATTACAATTAAATATTGTAAATATTGCAAACATTTAACTGATCTTCCAGCAACACTGTAATAACTAAATCGAAATTCCTACTACATATATTACTGTGGTAGTCTTTGAAAAATTGGTTTTTACTTAAAGATATAATTTAGTGCTTAGTTAAAGATACAAATATGAAAACTCATATTTTTAATTATAAAGATGTAAATATGGCAACTATCCGTTCCTGAGGTCAAATATTTATTCGAAATTCTTAGTCAGATAGCTCTGTTCCTAGAAAATTGTGATTTGGTATAAAAGTATAAATATACAGTTTATTTAGACTGTAGTTGAGGGAAAAATCTGAAAACCGCATAATTTCAATTACTATAAAATGTAAATATAGAAATTTGACTGATTTAGCGTCATAGTACTTAATTACAATTCATAAAGTATTTATAAAATGGTCTTAGAAAGTTGAACTTTTAATGGAATTTTACTGTAGTTTAAGGGATAATCGGCAAACTGCATATTTTCAATTATAAATCATAATCGTGTCAGATATTCGACAAAAGCTCTTGCGTTTTGTAATAAATTATGCAATTTGATGATAAATATCAGTAATTTTGATTGAGAATTTTCATGATCTAGGCATGAAAAAGTTTAAAAAAAAAAGACAATTCATGCAAGACACTTTCAGTTTGGAATTACTATCTGATTCATCGTTAACAACTACCAAATCTTCAGCTGTGAATAATAGACAAATTTTCAACCAACATTATTTGCAGTCAACCTTCGAAAAGGAGCTGTAAGTAATTTAAATTTCTTTTTTTTTTTTTCTATTTATTTAATTTTTTATCTTTCAATTCAGCACTTCTTCAAGGTGGCTTATTATCTTAGCGTTGGATCTTTATAACTGTTTCTTAAAATTACCAGATTTTCATATATGTATTTAATTCTGTGACATTAATTTTCTTCTTTTTTCACCCCCTTGATCAAAAAGTTCCAGGAATTCATTCAGAAAATCAAAAATACAAATTTATTCATCAAAATCGATATTGTCTCTTTCAAAGTACTCCTCATCGACTGTAACGCACTTATGCCAGCTCTTGATCCAATCCTCGAAACATTTTTTATATTTGGTTTTCTGTTTGGTCATCAGAGCTGTCTTCTATTTTTTCATTATCTCCTCTTGGCTGCTAAAACGAGTTTCCCGGAGCGATTTTTTGAGTCAACTGAACAGGAAGAAGTAGTAGGGAGCCAAATTAGTCGAATTCGGTGGCTGTTGGATGGTATTCGTTATGTTCTTGGTCAAAAAGTTGCTGATAACGATGGCATTGTTCGACCGCTCGTTACGTGGTTCCCACAAATCCGGACTTTTTTGGCGTCTCAAAGCCAAATCATTAAACCAAATGTCTTGAACGGATTCATAAGCGATGTTCAAGTTCGCTGCCATCTCTACAATGGTCAATTTACAGTTTTCGGCCATCATTTCTTTGATTTTATCGACGTTTTCGTCGGTTTTTGATGTCAACTGAGTTCGTCATCCTCGAGAGACTCACGAAAACTTGGGCCACACATAAAAGTTTGTTTTCGATAGAGTAACACTTCTTAAACATTTTCCCACCGTTTTTAACTCAAAATTTAATACAAACTCGTTGGTGCAAAGAAGATTTCATTTTTAAAATCGTAAAAATCGAAAATAGTCCATACCGAAAAGGGAGTATAAAAAAATGTTTCGAGGATTGGATCAAGCGCTGGCATAGGTGCGCTGCAGTCGATGGGGCGTACTTTGAAGGGGACAATATCAATTTTGATGAATAAATGTGTATTTTTGATTTTCTAAATAAATTCCTGAAACTTTTTGAATAAGGTAGTATGTTAATCACAGCTGTATTAATGTAAATATATCTATTAATTAATGCTTTTTAAAATTTAAATTAGAGGATATCGTCTTTGATTTACTTTTAAAAATTGTGTTTGTCCCTATTAGTGAAATCGCCACCAGCCCACAGTGATTTCTATGAAGAGACGATATTTCAATCTGAGAAAACAACGTTACGACTTCTAAAATTTCTGCTACCACTATCACTGTAAAATTGCTTATTTGTTATAACTCACTAAAATATACATACTTAATATATAAAACATCTTTTCTACTATAATACTTATAATAATAACCAATAGTTTCCTTCCATAAAACACAATTCATTACATAATACAATTTTCGAAACTAATTATAAAGTCTTAAAAATTGCAAATTTAAATTAGGAATTATAACATTAAAAAAAAGATGAAGATTAAATAGTTGATGTTGTTGTTTTAGAGTTGTACTATTTGAGCGATAATTTCTAGACTGTTTCTCTAACTATGCCGAGGGTTTTTCTCTAGTTAGATTCGATGTTTAATTATCCTAATCTATGTCGCATGTTGTTACAATGGCTCCTTAGCTCGTAAATATTTATAAATATATTTTTATATATTAATTATTAAATGTTTTCTAATTTCAATGAAGAGCCCCAAAATCACTCTTTCTATCTCACTTGCGCTCTCCTTTTGACTCTATCTCTATCTATCTTTCTGTCTCTATGATTCTCACAACACAAAATGACGTTAATGTGTCTTCGCATTAGATATACAAAATATTTTGATCATTTTTCGAAAATATATTTTTTTTTATTAGTTTTTTTATTTATTTTTAATAGGGCCTCCACATCTCCCCTTATAGCCCTCCGATCCTCCCACTCAGGATCCGGTTGAGTGGCGCAGGGTGTGGCCACAGCAGAACGGTATGAAACCTTAGTATGCTGCCACCAAGAATAAAATAATAATAATAACAATAAAAAAGGGAATACCGCATGTCGTCCAAACAATAAAAATAAATAAATAAATACACTGGGAAGAATAAATAAATAATTAATCAAATAAATAAAACAAACAATAAATGTCACTGGGTTTAAAGAAATTGTTGTTAAATTATTTAAAAATAAATAAATAAATAGGCAAGAAACCGCCATAGTCAAGACTGAGAATATAGGCTACTGGGTAAAATATTAAATAAATAGATCAACACTGAAAAAAGGGTTGGGCTGTGCCATCTCTCCTGAAGAAATCAATAAGGTGGTCATTATTATTAGCCGTCATGATACATCTGGCAATCGGCGATAGCACTCCGGGTCGCTCCAAGTAAAAATTATGGGATAATTTAGTGAAATTATTAACAACCTCAGGATTACAGATCAATAATACCCAATAACAGAAGAATAAGGTTAGATTTTACATTTCTAGCTCTCTAGAGAGCCCAGAGATTATGTATACAAAATTTGGTTGAGTTTGTTCCAAGGGCAAGAATTTAGATTTTTTCACCCCCCCCCCCCTTTTTTTGGGAGGATTTTTGGGGAAATTTTTTAAACAAAAGTTGTCAGAAATCACATCCACAGAAATTTCATAATAATCCCTTCAGCCGTTTTTACGTGAATCGTGAGCTACTTTTCGGAAACCACTGAAACAGACAGACAGACATACAGACATACCTACAGACAGGAATTTTGTTGAGGGTGTTTTCGTTCATAACTTTGCTTGAAACGTGTGCAACCAAAATTTGGCGTGATTTGGAGCAATGTACAGACAAAACCTTAATTTTATATATAGATTTGGATATTTTGTAATTGCAATGCGAAGACATAGAAAACGTGTTGTACAAAAACGAAACTCTTCTCTTCCATTCAATGTTATTTATGTTGTTTAGCTATTCAATGTTTCCACTGTCCTTGACAGGGCCTTCGTCCAGGTATAAAGGTCTCTTTTCTCTCAACGCTTTTGATACTTTTTAATCACTCTGCTGAGATCCAAAACCTAGTCTCTTCTTCTTTTGGACTCTGGCATTTTGCAGCACTGCTTCTGCATGCTACCCCCTGCACTCTATCTTCCTCACGAACCACCGAAACGTTCACCTCCATTAATTAATATGGACACTTCTGGTCAGTTTAAATCCGCCCCTCTCCTATCATCCTTTTTCTGTGCATATTAAAAAAAAATCGCTTTGCTTTCGTTATTTTTCTTATATATTTGCTAGATTTGTATATTATTCTATTTTATCCGGATCGATCCAAAAATAATAATAATAAATTATTCTCATCTCACTTTTGCAATCTACATACAGTAGAAATCTTTTGACCAGACAAAGATTAATTTATTTGCTTAAAAAAATAAAAAATAAAACATCAGAAACAGAGACAAATAGAAAACCATTTTTTTAATCAATTTATAAAATAAAAAACAAGGTGGCTTAATTTATTGATAATATATATGTAAGTATTATGTTAGTATATTATTTCGTCGTCTTAGGGCCGGTTGCATGTCGTAAAGTAAATGCTTTTTACCACTAACCAAGGTAGATGGTAAATGGAGTGACTGGGATGGCCAATCAGATGACAGGCACTGAAAGTTCCTGTCATCTGATTAGCCATCCAAGTCACTCCATCTACCATCTACCTTGGTTAGTGGTAAACATTCTCTACGACATGCAACCGGCCCTAAGAGAGTTAACCTGCTAAATCACAACAAGGAAATTTTACAGGGGAGAGAAAAATCAAACAAAATTTAACATTGTTGTTATGGAAAAACGGGGAGTGAACCGCGACCTAATATGCTGTACACCTACTTCCACTTGTACTTCCAAATATTTCCAAGTACTTTCAAATATTTCCAAGTAATTCCAAATATCTCCAAGCACTTTCACATATTTCCAAGTACTTCCAAATATTTCCAAGCACTTTCAAATATTTCCAAGTACTTTCAAAGATTTCCAAGTACTTCCAAATATTTCCAAGGACTTTCAAATATTTCCAAGTACTTTCAAAGATTCCCAAGTACTTCCAAATATTTCCAAGCATTTTAAAATATTTCCAAGGACTTCCAAATACTTCAAAATACTTCCAAAGAGGTGTACACCTACTTCCAATCGCGGATCACCCTTCGTGGAAAAAAATATTTTTCACAATTTTTTTCTACAACTTACGATAGTAATTTTAAGTAACAGTTTTACTTGGACGATTCGGCATCTCTTTTTTTTCGAACGGTATTAATATGTCATATATGATAAAAAAGTACAGGAGTTAGCAGGTTTACACTCTAAAGCCGACGATATGTATTTATGTCACTAGTGTACGTCAACAGACCTGATTGATATCTAAGGGTAAAATAAATTATTTTAAAAATAAAACAAACAAAAAAGCTATTTTTCGGAACATGTCTCAATGCTAAATCTTAAATAAATAAAAAATTTTAAATTGAAAAAACATTGAAGAAATAAAAAACATTTAAAATTTTAAAAATATTTTTATATTGAGCCCCTGCCAAAGCAACCCGCTATACTCTTTATGAGATCAGATACCTTTTACGTCCCAGTCGACGCTGAGTCTTTTTGGTAATGTTAGAATAATAATATATATGTATATTTATTACTTCTCTTAATTCAAAACATTATAAAATGTTATTTAAAATAATATTACAAGAAATGTCATGCTTTTTTCATTTTTACTTTATTTCCGATTGATATCGATAGTCGGAAAACTTGCTGATAAATTCAATAGAAATAATTATAAAATTAAACTGCCTTGTTTTAATCATTTTTTAAAATAAAAGAACACTTTACAAATTATTTGAAAACCCGTATGTAACATTATTAATACACAAATTATCTGGCCATAAAGGTTTTTAACTGTTTTTCTTTATAGGTACAATTAAATTTCAATATTTGCAAAGTTTCTAGTTTATCCCTGTATTTTCTTTATTATATATTATTAGCAATATTTGTCATTCATCACCTTGTAATATTTTAATTTTAGACAGATTACAACATACTATATATATATCTATATATAGCTGTAAATTCATTTGTATAATAAAACTTTGTTCTGCCTTCCTGATCGATCCGATTTTATTTATTTATTTATTTAATTGGGTCTTTGAGTAAAAATTTAAATATTTTTATGTTATTAATCTATTGCTTCAATAAAAATATTAATACGTATTTTTTTGTTTCAAAAAAGTTATAGTCACTGAAAAATTTGCACTAAAACAATTGACGTCAGAGTTCTGTTTAGACACGGGTTTCCTATTTGTGAAAAAAAAGTAAAAGGAATTGTAAATGTTAAATAAACCGTGTAAGGGTCAAATAATTTATTCAATAATTTCTGACTGTTAATTCCACAGATCTAGAAATTATTTATTATTCTTGAAAAAAATGAGAAATTAACCTGTGAGCTTTATATAATCCAAGAATGCGTTTTAACCAACTACGCCAGAGTAGAGTATAAAAAGAACTTTGACGTCCTAAATTGTTTATTTTTTCTCTTCTTATTGAACACTATAACTTTTTATTTTTCAATATTTTTAAAACAAATTCAATATTTTTAAATAAACTGTCGATATGTCGATTCATAAGGAGAAATAATAAGTATATATATAATTTATTTGTTAGAGAGTATAGTTTCTAAGGTTTGATCTTCAACTTCAGTCATTTTAATTAGAAATATTCTATTTGATATTTCTCATGGGTTCAAACACCCGACCGAATGCAGACAAATTCGTTTTGTTGAAAGAGTAAGCTGGTCATTCAACAAATGAATATCGTGACCAGCTTACTATTACAACAAAACGAATTTATCTACATTCAATCGGGTATTTGAACCCATGAGAAATAACATATAAAAAGACTGATGATGAACTTCAAACCCTTCGAAACTTTAGTCTCTAACAAAAAGATTATATAGGGTGGGCCATCTAACGTTTGGAATTTGAATCGGCTATAAAAAAAAAACTAATGAATATTTTTTCAAAATTGTGAGTTTGTTGGAAAGATTGGACATTTTCATTTAAGATTGAAACACATCATCATTCAGATGAGTCCCACGGCTGGCTTGACAGTACCCCGTCCGAAAAACCTTATTTTTCAGTAGTACATTTTCAATTGGGTTGATCGGATAGGGTACTGTCAAGCCAGCCGTGGGAGTCATTGGAATGATGTTGTGTTTCAATCTTAAATAAAAATGTCCAATCTTTCTAATAAACTCATAATTTTGAAAAAATATTCATTCGTTTTTTTTTATAGCCGATTCAAATTCCAAACGTTAGATGGCCCACCCTATATATGTAGGATAGGGTAGTCTTTATTTTGGGTATTTTCGAATTTTTACGCTGGCAGAGGCTCATATGGTTCGAAATAAATAAAAAAAAATATCTTCCAAGTTTCAAGTCCCTATCTCAATTTTAACCTGTGCCTCAGAGCGATGCAAGTTTCCCATCTAAATAACATGGGGTTTTTGGCATTGAACGATCAATTTTTTATTCCGGCCAAAGCAATATTTCAAAAAATTTGAATCTCTGTAAACTTTACCCTTATAATAGTAGCTATCCTTCAGAGTTTTTTCAGATTTTTAGTTATTATAATTTTGGAGTTACAGCTAGATAATACTGCATATCTTAGTATTATTAAGTTATAGACTCCAAAATTATAATAGCTAATAATCTGTAAAAATTCTGAAGGGTAGCTACTATTATAAGGATAAAATCTACAGAGTTTCAAATTTTTTAAACTCATTGCTTTGGTCCGAATAAAAAATTGATCGTTTAATGCCAAAACCCCTATGCTATTTAGATGGGAAACTTACATCGCTCTGAGGCTCAGGTTAAAATTGAGATGGGGGTTTGAAACTTGGGGGATATATTTTTTTTATTTATTTCGAACCATATGAGCCTCTTCCAGCGTAAAGTTCGAAAATACCCGAAATAAGGAGTACCCTAATGTAGGTATATGTTTATTTGCATCAATCAGAGGACAACCTGATTGATTTCTCCTTATGAATCATCAACTTTCCTAAATATTTTAAAACTATCGATTTATATTAAATTTTTTAAATTTGAATTTTTACGCCAACATCCCGAATTCTTCTTTTTTCTTGATCTCTTCTTTTGATGTTAGTTTTGAGAGAGATCGATGTTCTCATGCTTGTTTGGGGCTCTGTCCAGGTGCACCTGCTGCGATGTTTGCATCGCCACTCCTCTGGGTCAGCGCTGGCTCGAAATCCGAACTACTGTGCTCTCCTATGTGGACACTCCGATGTTTGAGTGGTTCATTTTAGTCTTAATCTTCGCCTCCTCCATTACACTCTGTTTCGAGGATATCTATTTAGATGAAAACCTAGTGCTAAAAAATGTCCTCTATTGGACGAATTTTGGATTTTGTGCTGTGTTTAGTATTGAAATGATGCTCAAATGGGTCGCCTTGGGATTTTGGAAATATTTCACAAGTTTTTGGACTGTTTTGGATTTTATCATCGTATTTGTAAGTAATAATTTTTTGATGAATTAAATAATGTTTATTTATCGAAGAATGTTAATAAAAATGTGTGCTGTTTTATTGTTTATAGGTTTCAGTCTTTAGTTTATTAATCGAAGAGAATGAGAATTTGAAAGTACTTCGATCGTTACGAACTCTAAGGGCTTTACGACCGCTAAGGGCGATATCGCGGTGGCAAGGCATGCGGGTAAGTAAAAGAAAATCATATGATCCTATAATTGAACAAAACTGTATTTTACGCCAGGCCTAAGGAATCCAATCTCGAACCGAGATCGCAAGTTCGAGATCTCGCGGGATTAGAAATTCCGATCTCGCGAGATTTCGGCATTTGAGAGATCTCGGGTACTTTTTGAAAAAACTCTATTGTTTTTATTCGGAAAACTAAAACGCGATGAATACTGCTTAGTGTATTATGTTATTAAGTAATACACATTAATTATAAAAAAATGTTTATTCTTTATAATCATTTACTTATTATTACTAATGAATACAACAATTACCCGCTTTTTAATTTTTTTTTTTTGGAAATTAACAAAAATAAAATAATACCTCAGAAGGCTATTTATTGTCAAAATCACCCATTTAAAAGTCTAGCTTTAGGTGTGATTTTGGAAATAGCTCCTTAAAAACCTAAGAGTGACCAGGTGACCCAGGTGTGATTTTGGAAATAGCTCCTTAAAACCTAAGAGTGACCAGGTGACCCAGGTGTGATTTGGAAATAGCTCCTTAAAACCCGAGTACCTACTGATTGAAGGAGACAATAAAATAGTGTGTCTTCTGCTGGAATTATAAATTTTATTTATTTATAACGAGACTATAGTTTCGAGGGCTTTGCCCTCTTCATCAGTCTATTACAATTGATTCACAGGAATTAATTTATGAATGAAAGGTTAACATCTTTCATGTGGTTAGGTTAAGAAATTACACAGGGTGGGCAAGTTAAGAATTGAGATTTATACTTGTTTTATTATTTTGGCTGTAGGTGGCGTTCGTGAAGTTTATATTTTAGCGGCTATTTTTAAAATAAAGCTTTCGGGAATTTCTATTTTCCGATTTAAGAATTTTTTGGGGAATCATTGTATGATTTTAAAATTTCCAACGATTCGAAAATACTAATTTTTAAGGGATCTAATTCTGATCTAATTAATTTAATATTTGATTCATCTGGAAAACAATGTTTCTCGGAGATTAAATGGTCTGCAAATGCACTATGCCCACAAGTATAAATCTCAATTCTTAACTTGCCCACCCTGTGTAATTTCTTAACCTAACCACATGAAAGATGTTAACCTTTCATTCATAAATTAATTCCTGTGTATCAAATGTAATAGACTAATGAAGAGGGCAAAGCCCTCGAAACTATAGTCTCGTTATAAATAAATAAAATTTATAATTCCAGCAGAAGACACACTCTTTTATTGTCTCCCTCAATATATAAAAATTCTGCTACTCTCGGCAAAAACTTTCAATTTAGTACCTACTGATGGTGCTGTCAGACAATCGGCATCTTATTTCAGTTGCTATGTACCCAGCAGCTGAAAATACCTCTCGAGACTCAACACTGGTTGGCACCAGCGTGAGCAAGCTACGAGTATTATAAGCAAACTATAAAAATTGACCCCTTGTTCCCCCCCACACTCATAGAGATCCGTCTCTTAATGAGTGATCGAGATCCCGCGAGATCGGGATTGCATTCCCTAGTCAGGCCATTACTCGAAATTTTCTTTAAATTATTAAAAAAAAATTAAATTCTTACCCTTGTTTCTTATTAACTCAATTTCTAGAACTTATTTATTAATCTAATATCGTTTGCTTCTAGATTGTCGTGAATGCATTAATGTATGCAATTCCATCCATTTTCAATGTGCTTCTTGTTTGTTTAGTCTTCTGGTTGATTTTTTCGATAATGGGTGTACAATTTTTTGGTGGGAAATTTTTTAAATGTATCGATAAAGACGGAGAACTTTTACCGTTAGAGGTGAGCATCAATTTTTATTCTTATCTATCGTTTAATTATTTGTTATTTATTTGATTATTTTTTTTTTTTTTTTTCAGATTGTGGATGATAGATTGAATTGTCAAAAGAATCCAAATTATTCTTGGATCAATTCGAAGATAACTTTTGACAATGTTGGGGATGCGTATCTCGCCCTTTTCCAAGTGGTAAGTAAGCATTAGGTCTTCCAAAGCAGTACTTTAATGTATTTAGATAATTATCTTCGTATTTATGGAATTATATTATTATCATTTCCGTCCATAATTTGTATTAATTTGAAAGTTTATAATAGGAAAATAAGGACAAGTTTTTATGTGTGACATTTTTATTTATCAGCCAACGTTTCGTCGACTTTGCCGACTTCTTCAGGGCTTCAAATAGCCATTGAAGATAACAAGAAAATTTAGACGAATGTGTGGCATGACTATATGAAGCCCTGAAGAAGTCGGCAAAGTCGACGAAACGTTGGCTGATAAATAAAAAAGTCACACATAAAAACTTGTCCTTATTTTCCTGTTATAAACTTTCAAATTATGGAATTATATTTATCTATTGATAGATACATTCTGTTAAAGTACCTATATGTATCTATTTATTATCTAGTTACTTCAAACGTGTATCTTTCACGATGTAGATACAATAAACTTTTTTTTTAAGTTATTTTTCGTTGTATTATATATCATACAAGCTTATAACCAAGCATTCAGCCCGGCGGTACCTACTTTTTTCGGGGGGCGTTCGTGTCTCTTAAAATGCCGTGAATTATTATTTTTTGCCCCCTACCCATCCTAACCTATTTTGGATAATTGATTTTGGCCCCAATAGATTATCAGTGCCTTATAAATTAACTGTACAAAATAAAATCGAAATGTGACAAAAGGCTTTATATTAAAACCGAAAAACAACGGGTAAACATCATACTAAAGGGTGTGGAAAAGCATCAAGGGTGTATTTTTTCAAAATGAAATGTAGATGACAATTTTCCTGCTATTTTGACCTGTTTACAAGATTTCATCACGATTGTGATAAAACTGTAGATTTGTAAACCATGAAAGACATACAAACACACAAACCATACTCTTGTTTATACATATAGATAACGTAAAGTTTAAATTGTTTATTATTCATTCATAAAATAAAATAAGTTACTTTATTCAATATGCATAATAAATAATAAATTCTTTGATTTCAATGTTCATTTTTTTCAACTAATTCATTTATTTTCTAGCATATTCAGTTTCAAATTAGCTTCTTGGTGAGATTCACTCTTCGAATTGGGAATATTGGTTCTATAGTTTTTAGACTCAAGGGCCTGGAGCTTATTTCCGAACAGTGAAGAATATGGGGGCACACTGACATTTTTTAATATTCAAAGTATTTTTTTTATTTAATTGTCCAGCAATAAATATCTCTTATTGAAATTATCCCCATCTCCTTTCGAAATCGTCTTCTTGATGTCTTTGCTGCTTAGCTTGATGAAGGGATAATTTCTTTTGGGTGGAAAAGCCTTTTTTTTTTACTTATAAATAATTATTTTAAAAAATATTTCAAAAATTGTAAATTCAATCTTAAACTCATATCACTCACGTAAGAGCTAGACTAGTTTTAGGGCCGTTTGGAGATCTCTTTCGTCATATTTTGGACTTTATTTGAACTGAAATTTGGCTATGAGGATTTTGAGCTTTCTTACTGATATATGGGGACTTGGGGTTAATTTTTTATCATGATATCCGTTTAAATTTCCGAATTCTAAATAAAGAATAGTTTCGTCTTATGACAACGAGATAAAAATTTTCGAAAAATTAAAAAAAAATGAAAAGATTCAAAATTTTGCAAAAAAATGAAAATTGGCTTGTAATCTAGATATTTTTAAGATACTTGATTTGATATTCAAATACCTTTATAAAAAGTTCAAATTACCGATGCTATCAGACTTAAAATTTCTTAAAAAATCACGAGAAATTTTCTTCTACTAAATCTAAGCTGTCATGGATAATTATTACACTAGAGTCCCGAAAACTCGGTCTAATATGGACCGAAGGGTGGGTGATTTTGTGAAAATGCCAGGTTATCGGGAATGGGGTTAAAAAAGAATAAGTACGAGTGTTTCCTCAGAAACTACATTACTGTACTTGTATGTATTGTTTGCTTGAGAATACAACAGGGAATAAACTGCTCAAATAGCCTTAAAAAAAGGGAAAGTACGTTCTTTATAAAGACATAAAGCTGTCTATAATGAAAATTAACTAGCCGACTTTACAAAACGGGTTCTTCGCCCTGTCAGAGTGTGGTCGAGTTAGGATAGGACGGACGGACTGCCGGGTTATCGAGTGCCGCTTTTTCGGGACTCTACTGTATTGTCTACATATCAGAAGGATTATATTCACAACCTTCTGAATTAAATCTGAGAGCTCGGATTTTGTAGAAGACAAACAATTAATCTCTCGTGATTTCTTAAAGAATACATAAATTTTTTGTAACTTTATCTGTATCTAAATACATTTTAAAAGTATCTATTATTCTAGAGCCAAATTAGGGGGTTTGTTGTACAATAGAATGGTTTCTGACTTTGACTTTGTTTTATTTTCCCAGGCTACCTTTGAGGGCTGGATGGAAGTAATGGCGGATGCTGTGGATGCTCGAGGAGTGGACCTGCAGCCTCAGAGAGAAGCCAATCTCTATGCTTATATCTATTTTGTTATCTTTATTGTATGCGGCTCATTTTTTACGCTCAATCTCTTTATCGGTGTTATCATTGATAATTTTAATATGCTCAAAAAAAAGTATGCGATTTATTTTACCTATACCTATTTACTCATTATTGTTTATTTAAAATAATTAGTTTTAGATATTATTTAAACAATTATATTCTATACGTTTCTAAATTTATATTTAATTAAAAACAAATTAATTTCCTGAAATTTGAAAAAATATAATTCCTAATGCAGTACATTTGCAGGTATTTGGACAAACTATAAAAATCAAAGAATTCATATTGATTTGCACAACGTTTTGCCAATTTTATTTAAGCTTCATCAGGTGTCTAAAAAAGCAAAAAAAAATTTTCATTGTTTTACCCTTTTAAAAAGTTGAATTAAAAAAAAATTATTATCGAGCATTCACGTTTTAAAAGTAAAATTCATGCCAAAGTTCAAATTCTTAGCCCTAGTAGTTCAAGAGAAATCGTGATGAGATTTTATAGATAGAGACATAATTATTTCACTGTGGTAGAATTTTTTCCACCTGCTAATTTATGAACTATTTTTTTCAGTATGAAGGTGGAGTGCTTGAGATGTTTCTAACTGAAAGTCAAAAACATTATTATACGGCAATGAAAAAATTGGGCCGTAAGAAACCACAGAAGGTCATTAAAAGGCCGATGAATCAATTTCTAGCCATGTTTTATGATTTATCCAACTCAAGAAGGTAGGCATTTACGTATTTCGTTACTATAGCAATCTTAAAAATGAATAAATAAATAAATTCTATCAATTTTTTTGTTCTAATTTGCAGATTTGAAATTGCTATTTTTGTTTTAATTTTTTTAAATATGCTCACAATGGGCATCGAACATTACAATCAGCCACATGCCATTTTTTTTGTACTTGAAGTCAGCAATGCATTTTTTACAACCGTATTCGGACTTGGTTAGTATTTAAAAAATATTCTACAAGAGATAAATATTTTTGAAAAGAATTTAATTTATCTGGCCTTAATTTCTTTATATTATTTGAAATATTTTTATCTTGCATTATCAGAGGGTTCGCCCCCCCCCCCCCCCCAGCAGTTGAACCCAGGTACTAACATACTGTCTGGTCATGTTAGTTTGACCCTCAGGACAAAACACCTCTGACATGCAATATAAATTAAATTCTTTTTATAAATAATTCGGATGTCACCGCGAGTTGTATTTTTGAAAAAATGCCATCTTTTTTTCAAAAAGAGATACTCATTCTCTGCTTTAAATAAATATTTTTGTTTGGATAAATTGTAAGTAATCTTAGATTCCGTCCAATTGGAGACACAATTAAATTTTTTATTCTTTATAGATATTAAATAAAAGTAGTCTTCTCCTAGTCAAAGCCTAAAATTATATATATAAAAAAAAATGAAAAAATAAAAAAATTGATATATTTACAAGTCAAGTAACTAAAAAAATATAAATAAATTAGATAATATAGAGAAGTATATATTTAAATTATCTAAAAACATCTCTAGCCCTCCGATAGCTCTCTCACCTAAAAAATTTCCAGAGAGCGTACCGTGTTTTGAAATAGTTTTCACTTTTTCCTGCACTTTTATTTTTAATTAATAATAATTCATTGTTTTTTTGTTGTTTTGTTTTTCAGAGGCCTGTGTGAAGATAATCGGCCTTCGTTACCATTATTTTACAGTGCCGTGGAATTTATTTGATTTCCTGCTTGTATTGGCGTCCATTTTAGGAATTCTCATGGAGGATATTATGATTGATTTCCCCGTCTCGCCGACGCTCTTGCGGGTCGTTCGGGTGTTTCGAATTGGACGGATTCTACGATTAATCAAAGTAAGTGCTATTCTATTCTAGGAAAAACTTACCACATTTTTCATTGCATTGTTTTATTCATTAAATGTTTTAATTTTGACATTTTTTTGAAAAAAAAAAATCATTTATTTATTTATATTAAAATCTTCTGTTTTGAAAATTCGATGGCAATATAATTATTAGGTTGATGCATAATTATGGAACGTTTGTATTGGCGCGTTTTTCTTTAGCCAAAAATGGCGTTTTGTTTATTTTTTATAAAAACAATCTTCTCTATTTATAGTTAATAAAAATGCGTGTCGAAAACCATATTCATATTCGTCATATTATGCTCTACCACTACGAGAAAGGATGGAAGGCAGCACAGTCATTTCGCGATCTCAACGAACCTTTTGGCGAAGGAACAATTACTGATAGTGCAGTACGGAAGTGGTTTGCCCGTTTCAAATCAGGTGACACTAGTTTGGAGGATAAAGAAGGAAGAGGTCGGCCATTGGATTTTGATGATCAGGCAATTCTGACAGCCGTGGAAGAGGATGAAAGCCTTACAATGGCTGCAGACTTCAATGTCTACCAATCAATGATCGTTCGACGCCTCAAAAAGCTTGGCAAGTTATGGAAATTGGCTGGATGGGTCCCCCACGAACTCTCCGACAACAACAAGGCTGATCGCGTTCGAATTTTTACCGATTTGCTGCAACGAAACCAACAAACCCCATTTTTGAAGAATCTTGTCACTGGGGATGAATCTTGGCTTCTCTTCAAAAACATCAAACGAAAAAAAGTTTGCGTATCGCCAAGTGTTTCGCCCAAAGGAATTCCGAAAACCGTCAACCGCTCTTTGAAAAACTGTCAAAAGACTAAGATCTACGCAGTGCTGGATTTCCGCCTAGGCCCACAAGGCCCGGGCCTAGGGGCCCAGGCGGTCTGGGGGCCCCGGTTGCGGAGTCTTTTGTTTTTCAACCTAAAAAGATCACAAGTGATCTACAACAGGCATTACAAATATCATACAAGTATGCAATCACAATCTCTGGCTAAACAAATATCGCTTAACATTCTCATTAAAATTACCAAGATTTTTTACGTTGGATTGCTTCTCCATTTACATAATCACATTTATCCAATCGTAGGAATTGGGTTCCGAATGCTGTTGTGTACACCAGCGTCAAACGGCTCAGCAGAACGGTCATTTTCAGCGGTAAAGAGCGTAAAGAATTACTTAAGATCTAACATAGGAGAGAACAGGCTCAATTCACTCTCTGTAATGTACATAGAGTCAGAAATAATGCAGTCAATTGACTATGAAGACGTCATTCGTTCTTTTGCACAGAAGAAAGTTCGCCGTAAGATTGTATAAATTTTATAGAATAACGTAACTATATAGTAACATAGACTGTATTATTCTGAATTTTATTAAACTCATTAAAGTCGATTAAAAATTTATTTTTTCCCCTCTTCTTTTGTCTATATATATATTGTCATTTTTTAGTTCTATTCTTTTCTCTATATTCAGTATATTCATTGTTTTTGTTCCAAATAATTGTTGTTTCCCTTTTTAAATTTTTTCTCTTACTCGATCTGTTTGTATCATATTGTTTATTTTCTTTGTAATTAAATTGGCCTAATATTGTACATTAAAAAGGCTAGATGCCCCTACAAATACAATGTTCTTGAATAAATATAAAAAAAAAAATGTATGTACTAGATAACTAGATCATTTAATTTGCTAAATTTCCAAAATAGCTTCGAGATGGTGGGGGGGGGGGGCCAAATGTCAAGTGTCTAGGGGCCCTGGGTCTCTTAAATCCGCCCCTGGATCTACGACGATTTGGATGACATGGTGGCCGATGTCAAAGCGTGGATTGCCTCCAAGAATCGTGACTTCTTCGCCCGTGGAATCGTTCGACTGCCAAGCAAATGGGAAGCAGTTATTGAAGTAGTTGGTGAATACGTTCCCGAATAATCACTTAAACATGTTTTTGTTAAATTTTATTATTGTTTTTGCTGAATAAAAATATTTTTAAAAAACGTTCCATAATTCATGCATCAACCTAATAGTATTTCCAAGACCGATTAAGCAGAGACAATTTTACCATTGAAGATCGACTCTTTTACCTTTGCCAATAACAATATTTTTATATATTTGAATTCAAATTACCGATAGAAATAGAATTTAAATTTCTAAAAAAATCCTAAGAGGTTGTCATCCATATTTTTAATCCGAGATGGAATTTATTATTTTTAATTAACTATCAAAAGGGTTGTTATCAGCCCTTCAGAAATCGAACCCGAGTGACAAAATTAGCAATCCAGATCAATTAACTAAACCGTGAGGTGAACGAACCTTTCTGACAAGTAAACCCGCTAAATATATCACTCAAAGATTTAAATCTTAATTTCAAAAATTTTGCGGTCTAGTGATTCTAAATTTAAACACATAGCCATGTCATATAGTTTAAAAAAAAGGTGGTTAAACTACAATGGCATGGCTATGTATTAAATTTAGAATCACTAGAAAGCAAAATTTTACAAATTAATATTTAAATCTTGATTGATATATTTAACCCTATACATTGGTATGTTAAATGGGTTCACCTAACATTGTAGCCAATTTTCCCGGATCGCTAAAATAGCACTCAGGTTCGATTCCCGAAGGACTGAAAACAACCCATCTGATATATTTTAAAAATAATCCATTCCAACTCGGATCTAGTAGATGACAGCTTCTTGGGGATTTTCTAAACAATTTCTTTAGTTTAAATTATTTTTAATTTTTTACTGGAAGTTTCTTTGCCTTCTAATTTATTTTCCCCCTATTGTAAACCTCATAATCATTAAAAATAAGCTGACGTGTTCTGATGTGGCCATCCACTTGACTTTACCAAACAACCTGGCCCCTAAAATTATTTATAATCATGTAGGGGGGTTAGTTTTTGCATTTTTAGACTTCTGGGGTCCCACTGATTATGTATACAAAATTTGGTTGAGTTTGGTAAATGGCCAAGATTTTCATTTTTTACCCTACACACCCCCACCCCCTCCATTTTGGGCGGTTAGTTTTTCATTTTTAGAGTTCTAGGAGTCCAATGGTTGTGTATACAAAATTTGGTTGAGTTTGCTCAAACAGCCTAGATATTTAATTTTTAACCCCCTCTCCACCCCCCTTAATTTTGGGCCGATATGCACCAAAATCTAATCAGCTCTTAATCTCAATGGACCAAAACTACGTGTGAAATTTGGTTTCGATATTCACCCTAGTTTTTGAGCTAGCTCGTCCACAAAAATTTGGTAACGCACAGACTAACAGACAGACTAACAGACATTTTGACAAAACAATTATTATCTCGAAAAATATAATTTTTTCGATGTTCACTTATTAGGGTTTTTTTGTAGACCAAAATATCATGGTACCGCCCTATATTTTTAACCAAAATAGTTTCAGCCGTTTTTGAGATATTTCGAAAAAAAGAAGGAAAAACCCTCTTTTTCATGCACGATTACAATACTCGACCATACCCTGTATGGTAAAGTAAAAAATCGTTCTGGCAGTTTTTCACATAAATAATATTATGACTTACACAATAATAATAAATTAATGGATTTTTTAAATTTGATTTTAGGCCGCTAAAGGCATCCGAAAGTTACTTTTCGCCCTCGTAGTTTCACTGCCTGCACTCTTCAACATCGGAGCTCTTCTGGCTCTAATAACGTTTATTTATGCAATCATCGGAATGTCCGTATTTGGCCATGTCAAACAACAAGGAGCACTCGACGATATGGTCAATTTCGAAACCTTTGGACGCAGTATGCAATTACTTTTTCGGTATAATATACATTTTCCTAAAATAAAAAAAACAAAAATGTTTTTGAGTTTTAAATTTATTAATTTGAAAGTTTATATTTATTAGGAAAATAAGGGCAAGTTTTTGTGTGTGACTTTTTTATTTATCAACCAACGTTTCGTCGACTTTGCCGACTTCTTCAGGGCTTCAAATAGTCATATGCTACACATTCGTCTAAATTTTCTTATTATCTTCGTTACCATTGAAGACCATCAGAACACAAATTTCAAAAAATAAATTGGCACACTCACAAAAACAATTTTTCTTTCTTTTTTTTTTTTTATATTAACAATTTCATTAGATGTAAAACAGAAATAACATATATAGAATGAGACAACCCTGTTTTTTGAACCAGAATAGAATATATTTCTCCTTTTGATCCTTACATAAAGAAATCTCAAATTCAAATTAAAAAAAAAAATGTTTTTAGATTGGAGTAATTTTTGGAGACGGACTGATAAGTTAATTAAGTGGATATTGATGAGGCTGTCCAAAAACCTTCACTGACTTTTCAAAACCCAGAAGAAGGAGGGAATAGCCTCCGAAACGTCGGTTTTTGAATAAAAATAAAAGATAGTATAAATTATCTTCTTTTTTTGGACTGCCTCATCAATATCCACTTAATTTTTTTTTTTAATTTGAGATTTCTTTATGTAAGGATCAAAAGGAGAAAAATATTCTATTCTGGTTCAAAAACAGGGTTTTTGTGAATGTGCCAAATATTTTTTGAAATTTGTGTTCTGATGGTCTTCAATGGTAAGGAAGATAATAAGAAAATTTAGACGAATGTGTGACATGAATATTTGAAGCCCTGAAGAAGTCGGCAAAGTCGACGAAACGTTGGTTGATAAATAAAAAAGTCACACATAAAAACTTGTCCTTATTTTCCTAATATAAACTTTCAAATTAATACAAATTATGGACGGAAATTATAATAATAATTTAAATTTATTCTTGACATTTTTCGTTTGATGACATCAGCGGGATGGAATGACGTTTTGGAATCGTTAATGATTCAACCGCCTAATTGTGATCCGCGTTTTAATAATCAGCCGAACGGCAATTGCGGCTACCCTCTGCTGGCTATCACCTACTTCACTAGTTTTATCATTATCAGTTATATGATTGTGATCAACATGTACATTGCAATTATTTTGGAAAATTTTAATCAAGCCCATCAAGAAGAAGAGATTGGCATTGTGGAGGATGATTTGGAAATGTTTTATATTCGCTGGTCGAAATATGATCCACATGCGACACAATTTATCCGATTTACACAATTATCGGATTTTATTGCCTCGCTAGATCCTCCACTGGGCATTCCGAAACCGAATATTGTCGCATTGGTCAGTTTTAATTTGCCAATTGCCAGAGGAAACAAAATTCATTGTTTAGATATTTTACATTCTTTAGTTAAATATGTTCTTGGACATGTTGAAGAATCCGATGACTTTAGAAAGGTAATATTTTTGTTTGTTTTTTTATTTATTTTAAAAGAGCCTTACAAAATGTACGAGATGAAAAGAAAAATTTTATTAAGTCGATAATTAAAATGATAAAAGTATCAAAATATGTAATTATTACAAAATTAAATAATTACATTCGAAAACGTTTATTAGAAATCCAAACGTTTTGGAAGATATTCTTCCTTTATGTTTATCAATGAAAATTTGAATAAATGAGCCGTTTATTTTGAAAGTGGCCTAAGTCCATTGTTTGTTATTTTGAGATATTTGTATTTTATATTTTTATAAATACATATATTTATATATATTTTGATGTATTTATTTTGACGTACTCATGATGATATTGTACTCCGTTGGCTATGATATTATAAATTTGAAAAGAAGACAGTCATTAACTCATTGTTTTCAAAATTGGAGTTAGGCCACTTTCAAAATAAACGGCTCAAATAATTTCTTTAAAAATGAAATATAAAGCAACTATTTTATCACATTTTCAAGGGTAGAATTTCCCGAAACGTTTGATTTTTTAATAAACATTTTCAGATTATTTTTATAAAATAATTGTATTTATTTAATACAAAAAACAATCAAAAATTGTTTAAACATATTACAAAAATATTACACTAATGAAAAAAAATATCAATGTTTGTTATTTGATCAGCTTGCTATAACAACAAAATGAATTGATTTATAGGTATTTGAACCCATGAGAAATATCAGATAAACTATTTCTAATTATAAGACTGATGATGAAGGTCAAACCTTCGGAACTATAGTCTCTATCAAATAAATTATTAATTAGATTCATACATATTTATATTTGGTATAAGTATAGTATATATAGTGTAGGTTTATTTGCATCAAGCAGAGGACAACTTCATTTCTCTTTATGATTTATTTTTGGGGTATAAAAAAGGCAATCAAAAATTTGTCCCTGAGTAAAGAAGGGCGTATATTGGAAAAATAATGTTATTCCAAGTTTATTTTATTTTATTTATTTTCTAAGAAGTTGTCTATTTTTATAGGAAAAATATTTATAATAACATTGCTGGTAAATTTTGATATACCCCTGTATATCTTAAATAAATGAACTGTCTTTTAAATTGAAATTTTTTTGCCGATGGTAGCAGAATTTTTATATATTGAAAGGAGACAATAAAAGAGTGTGTTTTGTGCTGGAATTATAAATTTTATTTATAAAGAGACTATACCATAGTTTCATTCATACATTAATTCCTGTGAATCAATTGTAATAGACTGATGAAGAGGACAAAGCCCTTGAAACTATAGTCTCGTTATAAATAAAATTTATAATTCCAGCAGAAGACACACTCTTTTATTGTCTCCTTCAATAAGTGACTTTTGCTTGATATCTCAAATTATGTCCACTATTTTGTTAATTTAATTTCTATTTTAATAGTAGGTATATATTTAAAGATTCTAATGTCCATTTCAATTGTTTAGCTTCAAGATCAAATGGATATCAAATTTAAGAAACAATTTCCAACACGAAAAGAATTAGAGATTGTTTCCTCCACGCGTATCTGGAAACGTGAAGATAAAGCTGCCAGATTGATTCAATCAACTTTTCGCGAATATATCAGGTGAGACTAGATATTTTAGTTTACCAATTAATATATAAATAAATAGGGTTTAATATTAATAAAACGTTGAAATTGAAATGGTAGGCAAAAACGAGAACGTGAGCGTGAACCTCTCGATCTCGAGGATGAGATGACGCAGACCTCTTCGCCCGGGGGCGGCTGGCAGTCTCGACTGAGTGCCTTCTTGCACGTGCATCGGGGATCCCGAGCCTCGTCTAGAAAGTCCTCAAGAGCCTCCGACGCCTCCGAACTAAGCGAACTTGGTGCTGCTTGGCTCAATTTACCATTGTTGTTCCTCTCCTCGGCCCACCAGGCTGCAACCGAAGATCTTGTCCAACAAACGGCCGCTGCATCCTCGACAATGTCCGGCAACGGCCACGTGGCGATTAAAGTCAGTGAGCCGTCGCCGGAAGATCCGTCGCCGAGGTTTTTCCATCCCCCGTTGGGGGAGAGTCTTTCCCTTCCTGCGGGGGCGGATAGGGTCAGTATTACAGTCACGAAACCCTCGCCGGATTCAGCGCCGACCCCGTCAACGGAATCCGATCTTTCTACGGTAAGTCACACTGGTTGTCTAAACAAATATGTGATAGTGTCAGAGAAAAGGGCCCTTATCTTCACCTACCAGTTTTTTTTTTTTTTTTATATAATGATATTGAAGACAAGAAGAATTGCACCAAGAAGGTACAATCTCTGTAGTCCGCGGTGGACCCTTGTATCGTGAAGATAAGAAGAGATTTAGGAATTGGGTAGGAGTCGAAGGTATCTGTGGATGCTGGTCTTGAAAGATTGAAGGCTATAATTTGCTGGAAAGACGGTCGGGGGAAGAGAGTTCCAGTCTCTAGAAGTCATAGGGATAAATCAATTGGCGAATGCGTTTGTTCGATTAGTATCCAGTTTAAGCGCGTAGGGGTGTTGAATCTTAGAAAAAAACTTCAAGAATGGCAAAAATGTGAGTTAAATGTGGGTATAATTTTTGGTTACATATTTGAATTCAGCACCAAATTTTCATTCAGAATAGAATAATAGCGAGGATAAAAATATAAGAAATGCCCTATTTTTGTCTGCTTAAAAATTGTCAAAATTTAAGCGGCTATCACTACGGTTTTTTACTTCTAAATCTTCAAAAATTCATAACTGAGTCAATTTTTGGGCGTTTTGTTCAATTGCTTCTCTATAAACAGGAGATGACTATCTCGATTTTGACCAGTTGAAGATAAGGGTTCTTTTCCCTGACACCATCACAAATACGTAAAATAAATAATAAATAAATAAATGCAAATTTGAGTAAATATAATTAAATCCAAATTATAGTTGAAAATTCGTTCGAAAATAGTTAGAAATGTAAAGGCTCTGTCTGGGCTTGATTCCCGAGCACCGCATTTATTTTTATTTTTTTAATTAATTATATTGAATTAATTATATATTACATTATATTATATTCTCGAAACGTTTTAAACATTAAATAAACGTTCCATCTAATTGCTTTTAAAGAATTGTGTCATTTATCTATACAATAAAACAATCAACATATTTAATTGTTTAATATAATAATGAGATGTTGATGTATTAACATACTTATTGAGATCACAAAAGGAAATTCTAGAGTGTAATATGACTAATGGTGTAATTTTTGTTGAAGGTGATTGCTGGGGGTATGTTCAGCCCCTCGCCGTCGCCGTCGCCGCCAGGAATCCCCGAGGAGACGCCGTTGCCCTCGGCGCAGCTGCAGCAGCAGACGACGCCGCCCTCCAGCCTGGCGCTGGACCCGCACCCTGTGCAGCTAATGCCTGGGGGCGGAGTGCTGTCGCTGCCGCCGCCGCCGCCGCCGACCACGACGCCACTCACCCCGACCATGGCTCGCCTGGCAGACGACAAGCATCCCTTAATGCTGCGTCCCGGAGGAGCTGTCCTTTCGCTGCTTCCCGACCCGCAGCACCTGGTGCCCATCCCGAAGAGGCCTCCGCCGCCGCCGCCGCCCCGAAGACGACGCTCCGGCCGACTTCGACGACGGGGCAACGAAGCCAAGCTCGTGCACGTGATGGTCCACAGGGAATCGGAAGAGAATGAAGAACTCGACGAGGCGAGCTGATAACGGAGTGCATACCCGTGACGTCACGTAACAACACTTAACAACGAGGAACCTTAACCTAGTAGCATTCTTAATCTTAATAGATTAGAGAGCCAATCGAAAGGCCGGAGACCCTTCCTAGGAAGGTCACAGGGTCCCTCGGTAATAGTATTTTTTATAGCTGCAACTATTTTTTAATAACTCAAAGAATAGTTAGAAATGATAATATTAATAATAAAGTAAAAGTAAAAAGACATGGCTTTTGTTCTCCATCGTCATTCATTCCATTCACTTCCAATTAAATCGGACTAAACAAAAAATAAATAAATAAAATAAAATAAAAATCGACGGAATTGTATTTTTTAATATTACAATATGACCAACCTAATAAATTATAAATATCGGGTCATTAAAATAATAATAATAATAATAAAAAAAAAAAAAAAAAACGGTCTGTGATTTGTAGTAGTTGTGTGGTCGTCGTTGATTATTCCATATATTATAAATCCAAATTGGAAGTAAAAATTAAGAGAAAAGTATATTGGATGGTGACCGAATAAAATAAAAGCAAAGAATACAGAAAGAACCCCAATTCTCTTCCGATTCACTCTTTGAGAGCAGCAATTTTTACTAAGAAAAATTTTAAAAATATACAAAAAAAATTCAAAAAAAACTTAAAAAAACAAAAACGAGAACAAAGTGGGCATGCCTCGAGTGTGTTTTCTTTCCGTTCTAACACCCCCCCCCCCCCCCCCCCCCGATTTCTCAAAAAAAGCAATAAAAATATTTTAGAATTTAATTCTTCTCTTATTATAAACTAGTTGAACAAATAAATAATAAATAGATATGAGAAAATTTTTAAAAATTAAAAATAAATGGATCCGCTGGTCTTTCGATTTCGAAGTCTATACAAATCAGAAATTGGAATTTAATATTCTATGAGCTTATCAAATTATTAAATTATATATTTAATAAAAACAATCGATAAACTACAGGGATTAATTCCCCCCTAGCTTCATGAACATTCAAAACGTTTAGGAAGGAATTCTCCCTTCCCAGGTAGCACAAGAGTATTCTATAAATATTCTGATAATATCTTTTCTGGACATTGGAATATCCTGTGAATAATCTTTCAATCTTCGTAAATATTCTGGGAATTTTCTTAGAACTAAAATATTCATGTAGGACATTTAATTCAATTTACTAGAATATTCTTATAGTTGAACATTCTTAGATTATCCACCAAAGGATATTCCCGGAAGATTCGCCCAAGAATTTTTATGGTGCACATATTCTAAGAATCTACTGAGGATAATTGGAATATATATGTACTTTTAATATACTTGGTGGATATTCGTAGGATCTCTTGTGCTACCTAGGTTTATTAATTGAAATTTGAAAAATGCTTTATGATAGAAGATATTGTTTCTACCCAAACGTTTTGAGTTTTTCTTAAACGTTTTTCGATTGTTTTTATAAAAATGTGTATTTATATATACCTACATATATAATATTAATATAATATGAAGGACTGAAAATCTTTATAATTTTGAAATAGGAGGTTATTATTATCAGTGGCGTAATGAATCATTCCTCTATTAGCTATAATAAAAAGAAATCAATAGGGTTGTCCAGTGCTTGATGCAAATAAATATATATATATATATATGTATAATTTATTTGTTAGAGATTATAGTTTCGAAGGTTTGACGTTCATCATCAGTCTTTTTAATTAAAAACATTTCAATTGAAAAGTTTTTATTTTGCCGATAGTAGCAGATAGTAAAGAGAAACAAAGAAGTTGTCTTCTGCTTGATGCAAATAAATACACCCATATATATCAAATATATACAAATATACATATATATTTTTGATATAAATGGGTGTATGTTTATTTGCATC
This sequence comes from Forficula auricularia, assembly GCA_024734495.1. Lineage (NCBI taxonomy): Eukaryota > Metazoa > Arthropoda > Insecta > Dermaptera > Forficulidae > Forficula > Forficula auricularia. Next base: position 1,400,044 of record JALMQS010000073.1, read on the forward strand.
AAGCAGAAGACAACCGCTTTGTTTCTCTTTATTAAAAACATTTCATTTGTTTTTACTTTACCATACGGTATGGTCAAGTATGTAATCGTGGATGAAATAAGTGTTTTTTTCCTTCTTTTTTTCGAAATATCTCAAAAACGGCTGAAACTATTTTGATTAAAAAAATTGAGCGAAACCATGGTATTTCGGTCTACAAAAAAGCTCTAATAAGTGAACATCAAAAAAATTATATTTTTCGAGATAATAATTGTTTTATCAAAATGTCTGTTAGTTAGTCTGTCTGGTTATTATTCTTTCTGTTAGTCTATGCGTTACCAAATTTTTGTGGACGAGCTAGCTCAAAAACTAGTGTGAATATCGAAACCAAATTTCACACATAATTTTGGTCCATTGATATTAAGAGCTCTTTAGATTTTGGTGCATATAGACCCAAAATCAAGGGGCTGGATGGGTGGGGTTAAAAATTAAAAATCTAGGCCATTTGAGCAAACTCAACCAAATTTTGTATACATAATCAGTGGGACCCCAGAAGTCTAAAAATGCAAAAACTAACCCCCCTCCCCTACATGATTATAAATAATTTTATTAAATATTAAATATAAGTGAGGGGCCAAGGTTGTATGGTAAAGTCAAGTGGTTGACCACATCAGAACACGTCAGCTTATTTCTCATGAATTCAATTACCCGATTGAATGTTTTCGTTTTGTTGTAATTAATAGCAAGCTGATCACATATGGTAACAAAAGCATTCGTTTGGTATATATTCTGTTTGCTATTACGGCAAAAATAATTTACCTCCATTACTATCGAGTATTTGAAGCAATGAGAAATAATAATAGATAGAATATTTCTAATTAAAAGGACTGATTATGAAAGTCAAACCTTCGAAACTATCATCTCTAACAATATATGTTTATTTGCATCAAGCGGAGAACAATCTTATTGAGTCAACAACTATGCTACGCTCGGCAAAAGTAAATCTTTTCAATTATATATAAAGATAAGTACCCGGGACGTATTCATGTGTTCAACCCCCCCTTTGTCATTTCCTGTTGTTAAGCCTAATAATCTTTAAGGTAGTTCTTTCACAAATGCAAAAATTCAAAAAGTCCTCGAAACTTGGAATTGAAGTCATTAAAAGCATAATATATATACTGTTAAAATTTGAAGACCATTTACCACACCAAACATGAAATAATTGCAATTAAAAATGACATTTTGAACATAGGGTAGATAGGGAAAGGGTGGGCATATGATAATTATTTTTTTTTCATTGAAGGATTATCACCATCTTAATGAAAAACTAATATTTGTTATATATTCGGAATAACTTAAAAAAAAAAATAGAAATTATTTACCACGTAGTTTTGATAAAAAATAAAAAAAACATATTTGGGCGATTATTTTTAGTGGAGGGGATATAAGCACAATGGCTTGGAACGATCCGGCAAGTATGTGTGTATCCATATAGAGATTTCGTAGTGTAAGTGTACAGTCACGTTAAAAAACATAACCTAAAATTTTAGTTCCGTTCATATTTATATAGTGGTTACGAGGCTATAACTTTTTGTGTGGATTGTCGCGAAAGAACCTCCTTAAGAACATTTATTTAAAAATAGAAAACCTTAAGCGTCAATTATTAGCTTAGACATTAACATTTAAGAAAAGTCCAAAAGATGTTATATTAACCACTTTCTGTGAGCGGCTTATAATTTGAAATCAAAGCAAAAATCTTATAATTTCATTTGAAAAAAAATTTCTGCTTCACTAAAAATGATAATATATTCACATAGCAGCACCGACCACGAAATTATAATAATACTTATTAAGAAATCATCAGATTTATCTCTATTTAGACAAAGAATGTAGAATAAATATAATATTTTTGAATTTTGAATTCCATTTATAATGAATTTTTGATGGATGATTAGCAATAACTTGTGATGTAGGTCCTTAATCTGATAACATGCTTGTTGCGTTCCACCAAATTATCGTGTATTATGAAACTGTGATATGGAAATTTATTAGGTCATTCAAAATTAGGTATCATGTCATGATCCACTTGTGTACGAGTGACTTTAATTACCGATTTCTTTTATCTAGTTGTACGAAATATTATATACATGTGTAAGATTAATTGCTTAGTTTAATACATGAAAAATATATTGCCAAAACACCGTGTTATACTTTATTAACAATGTTATAAGAGGCCTTTAGCGAATAAGTTTAAAATTTCCCTTAGCTTCGACATTTGATTATGTTAATCTACTTAAGTGTAGTACTTGTCATTGAAATTTACGATTAAGCTCAATCGGTGCATTTTTTATTTTCATCGGGCTCATTGTCTGGGGGGGTTAGTTTGCTAATCCCCCCCCCCCCCCGAATTGTTGAGGTAAACATCGAAATTTTGAGGGATATAAATAAAACGTTCAATAAGGATTTAATAAAAATAATACTCTGATTTAAAAAAAAGCAATCTGGGAGGTCATGTCTCATACTCCTAGGAGAATATTCCCCTAACCTCTCCGTGGGTAACTACCCCCACCCCCGAAAATTAACTAACACCCCCGGAAAATTATTATTTTTTGACTGTAGCCTTAATCGGTCTTGACAATAAAAAAATTTCCTGAAAGTATTTTGTTTCGATTTATATCAAGGTATTAAATAAGGCTACAGCAAAATCCCGCATTGACCGGAGAGTGCTGCAATCTATTGTCGGAAAAATTAATCAAAAACTTAGTTTATTAAGTATTTCTATTTAAAGTAAAAGCCCCATAAGCGGACATACCCCATAAAGCGGTCACCTTAACACATTTGTGTTTAAAATAAGGCCAAATAAGCCTCAAATTTGTTGTAATTCAATATTATTATTTTTTCTCTCTTGACTATCCTGAATAGATAATAAAATATTTTTACAAATATATAATAAATCCAAAAAACGCATTCCACTTGCCATTTGCCATGGGAATATCATAATAAAATATGATTTCATAATACGCCACTGTAAAATAAAATTTTAAGATATTAAAATTAAATTTAATATTTCTTCATTTTATTTTTATTAGATTATACCTCAAACAGAAACGGGTTTACACTTAAATTTACAAAAAAAAAAAAATACAAAACTTATAATTAAATCTATATTAATAAATATCGATTATTTATGTCATTATAAAGAAAAATAATAATTAATATTAATAACTCAGTTGACGTTCGGGCCTTCGGCCCGGCGTTACCCAGCCCCTGGCGGAGAGCGTCTCGTTTTATGGTTAAAATTTATATAGATAATAGCTGACCCGACCACGCGTTGCTGTGACTAACTCTTATGCTTTAAAAAATAATAATAGTTTTGAAAATAAATTGAAAATGCAAATAATTATAGAATATTAGGTATTAAAACAGTAAATGAATTATATATTACTTGTCAAAATTGTTCCCTTAACCAAAAATAATATTGACAGTTGAAAGATTTCCAAAAAGCTATTATCGGCCATCTTGTTTGTTTTCTTTTACCCCCCAGAGAGTCGCTGGCGTTGTTTCCTCGAAAAAAAATATATATATTTTTTCATGCCACAAGTGTGATATTTATAAAAACACTATATATAAAAACACTCGTGTATTTGAATGGAATGTTGTGTGAAAATTTCAAAGAAATCGGTGAAGAACTTTCGGAGATCCTACAACGTATCACTTAAGCGTAACAGTACATTTTTATTTATATAGATAATAATTCCAATTTCATTTCGATTTGAATTTGTCTTTTGAATCACAAAAAGAACAGAATAATGTATCCGGATCCATTATATTGAAAATAAAGTTTTATGAAAATTTTTTTACCCCCATCAGACCCCGATTTCTCATTCCACCACTATTAACAAAAACACCCCCTATTTGAGCTTAGATGCGAATGAGGAATTAATTATGTAAGTAAGCCCATAATATTTTATTACTTATAAATAAAAAGATTAGAATATATAATAAACAAATAAATAAATATATATATATATAAATATATAGAATTATAATTCTAAAATTAAATGATGATAATTTGCATCATTTTATAGAGAATCAATTGTTAAATAATAATTATTAATACTAAGACTTTTCGTACCTGTAATAAAGAGGAATAAATTATTTAATTTTTTAGTGCACAAACGCAACATAAACACAAATACACACAGATACATACACAATTAATACATTTAACAAATTTATACATAAACACAAATTAAATACACATACACATTGAGGACCAACGCCATTTGCTGTTTGTGTCTAAAAAAATAAAAAAAAATAAAAAATTTTAAAAAAAAGCAAATCACAAGTATAAAAGAGAGCGAGTGCAATTTGTAAATGAGTTTTTTTGTGTGCCTGTGTGAAACTCGATAAAGAAAGCAAGCAAATTGATAGAGTGTGACAAATATGATAATATGTTGTTGAATAATGATTTTTTATAAGTGAGATCTAAAAACTTCCATTTTTCAATATTTTTTTGTTTTTAAGTTATACATATTTTGGAATTTTTTAAAATGAGCTGATAAATCTTGCCTCTTTAAAAAAAGAAAATCAAAACTTTGATTATTTTACATATTTTGTATTATGACTAAATCCGCGTTTAATACCGCCTGATAACGCATTTTATCAGTTTTTCTTTGTTCCATATAACTTAGTCAATAAATTCGTTAGTGAATATGATTTTCTTAAAACCGCTACCGTTGTGTTAAAAATTAATTATTTTCAATCTAAAAATTGATTAACCCGGCAAATAGATTGTTTAGCCTTGTCTGCTTGGTCGATATTACGACGCTTTTTGCTGTCTATAAGTTTAAGGTGATTCAAAAATGTTATTTTATAACACAAATATTTAATCAAAAATATGTAGATAGGACCAAAACAAAAGAAAACGGGTATTAACTTATAACTCTAAACAAAGGCTCAAAATTCTTCTTGACGAATATGGCTCGCAGAAGAATCTCCTCTCCTCTCTTGCCACACTGAATGCAATTCATAGTCAAGCAATCATACTAATTCAGCATTAACTAACGCTCTCCATTTCCTGGTCTATCGTAGAATCGTCTCTGTCCTTTCCCTTTTTTAGAGATACTACCATTGCATTTGTTCGAGTGAAATAAAATCACTAATCCCCATAAAGCCTCTTTTGCACGAAATACATGAAAAACCCCGCCACTATTAAATTAGATATTAATCAAACAATTACATTTAGTCCTCCAAATTGAGCCTAGGTATTGAACGCCTGCTGATGCAACCCACAATACAAAGTGTTATATTAATTGCATACCCTTCTTACTTTTGTAAAAAAAAATTTATGTGTTGATGTGAGAAGGTGCACATCAGAAGGTGCATCCACTAAAGGCCTGTATGGGATGGCCCCTCCATCGTGAAAAGAACAGAGTAGAAGGAAAGAAGCCGGGATCACGAACCAAATCTCAAAAAGTTAGATACAATCCAATTTACTAAGTTTTTTAAGGGATTCGAGCAGTGATAAATTCTCCGTTCGATAAATTAGGTTAAATTTATCTCCCACTTTTTCAGACACTATATTTACAGAAAAAATGTCTGGTTATAGCCGGGAATCGAACCCGAGACCTCCGGGTTGCCAGCCAGACATGCTGACCATTACACCAGGGAGGCCGACTACTGATGAGTGTTTTTAGATTTTTTAGGAGGGTTGGTTGATGGTGAAACATTTTTTTCAATTATAATGAGTTTTAGGTTTGTGGTGTTTCACAGTAAAGAAAAAAAATGAATAAAAATAAATGGAGTTAAAACATATAGTTAAATATCTCAATATTGATTAGCTCCTCAACAGGAGTTTACATAGACTACTGTGAACAATATCACCAACTTCAAACCCTTTATAATTTATAATAATTATATTTTATCGACTCATTAAAATTTTTTATAGAATATTTAAAATATATTTTCTTTGCCGAGAGCATCCCTTATTAAGCTCAGCTTGTCTGAAAGGGAGAATAATCCGGGTGTATACAGAATAATACTTAGGTTTATAAATAAATTGCTACAATTAACTTTTTTTTTTAAATCTAAAAATGGGTACTTTGGGGGCCCTCCCACACCGACATTTTTAAGTGAATCAAATTTTAAAAAAGCCTGATTCTACATAATGAGATCTTTACAGGGTAACTTACCTATGCCCTAAGGTTATAAAAAAAATACTTTTCAATTTCACGAAAATTCAACCCCTCTCCAAAATAATCATCATCCGATTAAAATTATAATAAAAATAAATTATCATTATTATTATTGAGATTTGGACTGCATTTTTTTTTATTTAAGAATAAAAGTGTACAGTATATAACTTGAAAGTTTCATGTTTGTATCTACAATGCTCTGAGAAAAGTTTCCGTTTTACTTTTATATGGTGCCTTAAAATCTACTAAATGTCCCATTTATACATTTTTCGTATTCCAATTCATAGGTTTTACTAAAATACTTACTCCATTGCTTGACTTAACTCTTATTCAACCCCCATCTGTTTCGGTTTCGCGATGTTTTAGAAAATCATATTTCTTTGCTAGGAAAATTCTTCAACGTGGGAATTTCATGTATAAATTATAAACCTCTTATTATTGATTTGTTATTAGAAATTATATTTATAAAATATTATTTATGGTGGAAAATCTTACTTTAAAAAATTCCAAAATTTATTATTATTATTATAGATTTTATCAATAAATATATATATATATATAAACACTTCCACTATTATATAATTACATTTACAAATACTTTATTCTATCATTTCTCAAATTCCTTCATTCATTAGGTGGATATAAAACTTATAATAAAAGAGAGAGATCTAATAGATTGCGAGATTTGGTCAAAAATAAATACAAATATTAATTGCAAATTTTTGGGGATCAAATCGAAAAAAAAATTAACATTTTTAAAAAATCACTTAAATAAATTATTGAAAAAAAAAAATTAAATTTGTATAATTTAAAAAAATAAATAAACTCTTATAATAAATAAAATATATAACTAAATATAAGAATAAAAAATATTATTAACTAAACTTGAATTTGATCAAAAAATAAACATCCTCAAAAAAAAAAAAAAAAAAAAAAGTAAATTGATGAATATGAATAGCTAATATTACTATTAATACTATTACTACTTCTACTAATACTATTCCTACTCTAATCTCTTAGCTATCAGCTGTTTTTGAATTGTCTCAATTATTATTCAAACAAAACAATAAAAAAATGACGCTTTGGGTCAATTATTGTATTTAATATATATATATATATATATATATATATATATATATATAAAGAAGAAAAATTATTTTCTTCATAAAAACGTCAATTCTCCAAACTTATTAAAAATTAATGTTGCTGTATTGTTTTGTAATTTTGTTTTTATCTTGTAAATGAAAATCTCTTGTGCGTACACAATCAATTTTTAAATAGAACAACAACAACAAAAATATTCCTTTCTTAAAGTACTAACCCCTTGTACCTATTCTTCACGATACAAAATTAGAATCATTGACCCGCTCAGCACAAGGGCCGGTGTTGTCGTTTTTAGGTCGGGATTGTGTAGCACTAGAGCCTAACCCTAACCGATGCGGCGATATCAGTTAGGGTTCGTTTTCTATCATGCAAATGGCAATAAAGCGCAGGCGCGGTTGCCACTTCGGGTAGGATTCATCTCGAGTGCTGGGAATATGGCAACCCTGGTTTCTTATTGAGCGTGTCAATGCTTCTAATTCTGTGACTATTTCTATAAGGATAGTTTGTCTCATAGAGAGCTTGGGGACATAATTTTAGATAGCTGATTGATCTATTTAATTTATTATAGCATATAAAATATAATACCAAGCATAAATGATAAAAGTATGTAGTCTTATCACTAGCAAAAAGCAGTGTTGCCATTAAAAATTAAAAAAATAATTTAATCGGAAAAATTCTAAAATGATGTAAAATAAGATTATTAGATTAGAAAAAAAAATTAATTCACCTGTGATTTTTCTCACTTATAAATTTAACCAATCTTGACCTTTTTTTGGCAATTTCATCAACATCACAACAAAAGTGCCCCCAAACTTGTCGTTTTGAGACAGACTATATCGCCCAATCATTTTTTATCTGAACTAGGGATGTTCTAAGTGGTGAATAAAAACAAAAATATTGTCAATATATCTATATAGGTATGTACAATAATATAATTTCAGCAAATATTTTTTTAAAAATAAAATAAATAAATATATAAATACGTTTAGACTAAAAATAATAGTTTAAAAAATAAATAATAATAATAATAAAATTGTTATCATTATTAGAATTTATAAATTGCCGATTTTTTAGAACTGCGCGTATATTATTTTTCATTTCAGACCACGATTTTTTATTAACTACTAAACCAAATTTATATATTTAGTTGCTTTTTATTGGTCTTTTATTTTTTTATTTGAAATTCGGAACCTGCATAATTTACCTAGCCATTTTTGCAAAAATAATTATCATTTCTTTACAGCTTCTTTAATTTACAAAACTTTTTTTTGAGAAATTCCAGAAAAATACAAGTGGAATACTTTTAAAAATTGAAAAAATGTCGACTTTGATATTAGACAATCCAGCATCTTTACTCGAGTTTTGATTGTCAAAAAATCAAAAAATCATTAAAACAAGTTAAGCCACAGGTATTTTTTAAAACCCTTTAGCCTTAGGATCTGAAAAAATTACAGGCGTCCAACAATACAAAAATTTTATTGATACATTAATCACAAGGTATTTTATATTAATAGAAATAAAATTAGAAGTTGGGCAAGCATAGTACGAAAAATTTATGTAGCGGCAAGTCTATGGTACTTTGGGCCAGTTGTATGTCGGTTGGTAAAGTCTTTGTAAAGGTTGACAAAGGGTGAAACCTTAGAATTCACCTTGTGCCCGGCGGGATGGTGTCATCAGATGGCATACACACTTTCATCTAATTGGCCAACCCGCCGGGCACAAGGTGAATTCTATGGTTTTGCCCTTTGTCAACTTTTACAAAGACTTTACCAAACGACATACAACTGGCCCTAAGTGTGTTCAAATAACGAGAGATTTTTTAAAGCAGTAGATACTCTAGGTACATGTCTACATGGGGGTTTATTTTTTAGGCATTCTAAATACCTCATAGATTCTATTTTAGAATATAATGGGAATTTGAAAAAAAAAGTTAATTTTTTTTTTCTTATAAATATTAACAAAATTGTGGTCTCAGATGAAAATGAAAAAATACTCAGAAATAATAAAAAATAAAATAAAAAAATCCTTAGAAAATAATTAAAATTGAAAATTGTACAATAATGGGGTGAATTCGAAAGCAGAAAACTTTTTAAGTGCAATTTAACTTACTGCACTGACATTATTACAAACCACAAATGCGCATTTTAGAGAGATAATTAAAGTGCATATGCGTGATTCACCTACTGTCAGTGCCAGTGGCGTAACCTTAGACCATGAAAGCCTATAGACACGCCCTCTGCTACTCTCAACACAGAGTGAAGCGTGGGATGAACCGCGATTGGAATTAGGTGTACACCGTCTTTGGAATTACTTTGGAATTAATTAGATAATCTATTGTCATCTATTGTTTTTCTCTTGGAAATGAAAGTGGAAGTAGGTGTACACGATTTTAGGTCGTGGTTCACCCCTCGGAGTGAAGTGAGACCAACATCACCTACAGATGACGTCACTTTCTCGCATAACTTCTTTGTTTATGCCCCGATGTACATATGTTCTTTGTATGCATCAAATACCGAATCCCGAAAATTACCCATAATAGATATTATTAATTTAGTCATTAAATTTTTTTAAGCAGTTTGTTTGTTTTTTCATAATTCAAATTTCACTTTCAGACACTTTATAAATGTGTATTACAATCTTTAGACGGCTGAATTAAACACTGCTTTATATTGCTGTAATTTTTGATGGTGATTAAAGTTGATTCTAATAATCCAGACTGGATCGCATTTAAACAGATGTCACAATCTAAATTTTTCTTCATTTTTTTAAACTAAAGATAAAAGTAAATAAATATTATATGAAATAGTTATTTACTATAAGTTAAGATTTCTAGGTCACTTGTTTCATATTTAAATTAAAAAAATAAAAGGGGTAAATTTTTTCAATATATATATTTCGGGTTGTAAGCTCATCTTCAGGAAAGTACAGAATTTTAACTGAAAAAAAATTAAAATTCTGTTCTTTCCTGAAGATGGGCTTACAACCCGAAATATATATATTGAAAAAAAAACTGTATTTAAAATGAATAATTATTTACTTGATTTACCATTCGAAATTAATAAATATTTTGGTAACCTACAATTGATTAAAATAATAAAAGACATTGTTGTATATATGGACATGGGAAGGGAGTGTTGCTCAATGCCCGAATTATTGTAAAAATAATAAACATGTAATTTAAATATGGAAAATAAAACATTTTGTTAAAAAAATAAATAAATATTTTGATATATTAATATTAATTTGCGATTATTGAAATCCAAAATAAATAATCTAAACTTCGATAAATTTATCTCAATGTATAATAATATGCTATTTCTCGGTGTTCCTACCTACAGATGACGTCACGTTCTCTAGTTGATGTTGGCCTCACCAAATCGCCACCAGGGCGTGTCTATAGGCTTTTATGGTCTAAGGGCGTAACTATAGCTTTGAGGCCCAGGGCAAATTCATCCGATGGGGGGACCTCCTTCAATGTAAATTTTGTAATAATGTTAGGATCCTCCTGTGCGGCCGGGGGCCCGTGGCATTTTGCCCGACCTGCCACCCTATTGTTACGCCACTGGTCAGTGCAGTAAGTCGAATACACAATTGTTTAAATATACGTATTAAACTAAAAGAAAATTGTTATTTAAAAAATACAATATATTTATACAATTCGTCTTATATTAATTTTATTAAATTAGATCCTTTTAGCTTAGCTTATTTTAATAAAAATATGCAATTTATCAAAAATATATGTCTGTTAATATGAACCGATTTATCTACTTCCGGTTTCATCCCTTATTGTGTTTATTGTTGACAATTAAAATAATAATAATTATTACTTTTTTGTTGATCCCTATCAAAACGATCTTTAACCATAAAATGTATATTTTTATTCATTAACAATATAGATATATATTTACATTACATTTAAATGTAAATATGTATATATATACCTATATATAATGTTTAAAATTGTTAATGAAATTTCACATTATAATGAACAAATAAGAGTTTTTATTAAAAATAAATAAATAACTAATCATAATTAAATGATTACTAAAAGGCCTATATATATAATATATATACATTAATTAAATAAATAAATTAAAAAATATAATAGTTATTATTATTATTATGATTATTATTATTATTGAAAAATACTGTGTATATATTTATATATATATATATATATAAATTCAATTTAGGCATGTTTTATTATATATATATATTTTAATTGAATATTATATTATATTAGTTTGTTAGTTTTTGTCTTATTATAATTGCCAATCTTCAATATTATTATTGTAATGTATTGTATTATAAAGTTTTTACATCAAATAGAGTATAAATCAATCCTTGTTATCAAGAAATAAAGAAATTTTCATGCTAGTTATTATAATTGGTGATTTTTTTTATTCATTAGTAATGAATTTCATCCCCTATCACGGCACTATTCTCTTTTTTACTTTCACATTTATATTCATAGAATATAATGTGGAAGTATTGCGATGGTCAGTCTGCGTCCTGACTCTTTGAGAGCTTGTATCTCAGAGATGAATAAAGTTAATTTCATTTTGTAACTTCTAGGTGGAAGGAATCGATGCCCTTAATAGTTGGAAACCGGATTTGGAACATAAAACCGGATATTGTGGTCTCCAGAGGCCAAAACGGGGCCAAAAATCCATTGGTCAGTGCGTACGTATGTATGTACGTTCCCCCTGCGTTTCGCAAACATAAGTCTCAGAGCTACGAAATTCGAAACTTAAGCTCGATATAGGCTAGAAAGAGTACAGCAAGCTTTTTTTTTAAAAAAAATCGTTAGAGCCGTTTTTGAGAAAATCAAAAAAAAAACGAAATAAAGGAAGAATGTGTAAATTAGTAGTACTTACTTTTACTTACTTACTCCGTAGCACTACAACCCTGGGTGGGTCTCGACTGCACGCATATAAATTAGTAGTTTCGCGATGATTTCAAATAAATGAAAATGTGAAAGTCGTGTGGTGAACACACGAGTTGATTTTCTTGAATATGTCTGGAGGAAGATAATAATGGTTCGGACAACAAAGGGTGAGTTTTCTAGTGAATTTATTTTTACTTGATACGCACGTTCAAGAATCCCTATAGAAAAAGGTGAAAACTTTAATTTTCATTAAAACTCATGATTTGATAATCATTATTTTTTATTTTAATTATTTATTTATTTATTTTGAAGAGTAACTTATTATGCGATTCCGGATTCTTGGGGTTAAATATTTAACGCGAATGAAGGAAGAGAGCAAAAATCAAAAAGAAAGAGAACCCTGGGTGAGGATCGAACTCACGACCTTAAGATCGTGAGACTTGGCGCTGCCTACTGACCATGGTATTTGGACACATTTAAAAAGTAGGTACTAATAAAGCCAAAAATTTTCAAGAAATCAAAATTTAATAACATTATTATAAAATGAATTTGGTGAATGTAGATCCATTTCTTAAATATAAATTAACTGTTTACTGTTATATTGTTATATAGCATATGTACCTACTTATACCTATACCAAAATATACATGAAAATGGGTGTGCTTCATAATCTCCCTCTTTTTCACTTTTACCCCATCTCTATTATCGACTGCATAAGAAGTTAGAAGTTTTACTTACTTGCAAAAGGAACCCAAAAAATTAATGATTGAAAATTATATTTCTCCACGTTCCATATATTTCTGAACCCAATAGGCAATTTATTATTAATTACTAAGGACGTCGTCTCTCTAGTGTAAGTACTGAGAAAAATGTTTTATTTTATTCAATAAATGTGTAAGTAGGTGAGCGATTCTTTCATTAGAATCTGAAAATGTCTAAAAAGATATTAATTTCTTAATTTCTATTATGCCTTTTGCCAGTGACGTAACTATCATTTGGTGGATCCTGAGATAAGTGTAAAATCCTCCCATATATATCAATTTATAAATATTAATAAAACAAGTAGTGTTATACATTTTTTGTAAGAACTTAACTTTATTATTATATGGTAGTATTCAGCAATTTAATATATTATCATTTTTATTATGTCCATTTAAATGTTGGGAGCTTTTTCAAGACCCATCTAGCTATAGAGGCTGGGCTCTGTGCGGGTGCACCTGTTGCACATGCTTAGTTACAACACTGCCTTTTCCACTAAACTAGTTATAGAGATAAAGAATATTTAATTGGATAGCATTAAAATTCAGACAAAAATGTTAAAAAAGAATTACTTGCTGTGGCTCTATCTGACGAGTATTGAAAAAGTTTTTACTTTGTCCTCCATTTATTTTTTGAATATCTACAAAAGCTAGACATTTATTAAAACCCATCCTATGTACATTCTACATCGTCTCCCCCAGGGTTTTTTAGACGGAATATAAAAATAAATAAAAAATTTAATATGTTAGTTTAATCATTATTTAATGTATCATAAGAGTAAATCTAATTATACATTCAGTATACATTAATATAACATTTAATTATTTAATATATGACAAGGGTATATATAGATATATATTAGAATGGATTCCGCGATTTTGTTCAAGAGAAATGGGGATGTAGGTTCACAGTGAACACATTTAATTAATAAAATTTAAATATATTACTAGGTAGGCTTCACAAATAAAAATGCTTATTTATAAAACTCAATATATATTTCGGGCGAAGAGCTCATTTTCAGGGGCTTATATTGTTGGCTCTTCATCCGAAATATATTTATATATAGGTATATTGAGTCTTGCCCATAAGCAATATTTCTTTTTATTTGTAAAACATACCTAGTAATCTATTTTCAAGGTTCTGTGGTTGTTGATAGTAGTTAGGGGTAGTTTATTTAATACTATTTTTCCCCTTCGACTTACAGCTGTTTAAGGTGAGTGTAACTCAGGAAAGAGTTTTCTGAGCCTCCTAAACTAATTTTTATGGAAATTAATTATTAAAATATATATTTAAGTATAGCATATCCCAGACAGACTGGAATATTGCAGCAATCTTGCGAACCTTGCACAATAATGGCAATATTGCAGCAACATTGAGAGTGGCAATATTGCAGTGGTAACAGTGAAGTGGCAATATTGATGTAATGTTCCTGCAACATTGGCAATATTGCCGCAACGTTGCTGCATTGTAAAAGAGGCAGACATAGGAATATTGCTGCAATGTTCCTGCAAGGTTTAATATTGCAATCTAATATTGCTGCAATATTCCCTTCTGTCTGGGATATATATTAGGGACCAAATAAACTGTAAATCAAATCCCCAGCTTAAAACCTTACAATAGAAATTATATATTTAGCAATGAATTTTCGTGATTTCTTCATTTGCTATTCGCTAATCAATGATAATTCATCCTGCTTGGTAATGATTTCTTTTTCGATGCCAATTATGGTACAACCCATTATAATATATATACAGATAGATAGATAAACTTTCAGTGACTATTAAATATAATAATACTTATTTTTATTTTAAAATATCTTGTATCCTACAAATAATATTTATTTTGTTTATATTTGTGATCATTAAAATAAATGTAGTTATGTTAGTTACAAATATGGTACATTATCACCCAGACAGAAATAAATATTGCAGCAATATTACATTGCAATATTAAACCTTGCAGGGAGATTGGAGCAACATTGCAGCAATATTCCTATGTCCGCATCTGAACCTTGCAGGAACATTGCAGCAATTTTGCCAATGTTGCAGAACATTGCAGCAATATTGCCACTATTGGGCAAGGTTCGCAATATTGCTGCAATTCTCCAGTCTGTCTGGGCAGATATGCGCTGTTTTGTTTATTTATTCCCACTCTGCTGTAATTTTCAATACTCTTGTTATTCCTTTGTATCAAATCTTTCAAGTTAATAAAGAATAAGAATGACCTTTAATTAGGCTTGTATTAACTTAAAAGTTTGATACAAAAGAATAACAAGAATATTGAAAATTACAGCAGAATTGGAATAAATAAACAAAACAGCTCATATATGATAATGTTTATGTAACTAACATAACTACATTTATTTTTATTATCACAATATTGAAAAAATTTTATAAATTGTTTTTATTATATTATAAATAAATAGAAATCTTTCATAAAAAACAATCTTCAAACGTTCATTAAAAATAGTAAACGTTTCGTGAGAGTTTCTCTCTTTATTAAATGAATTTAAATTAAATAAACTGAGAAATTTTCAAGAAACGTTTTATATTTCAATAAACATTTGAAGATTGTTTTTTATAAAAGATTTGTATTTATTTAGTATTTATATAAGTATATGCTATTTTGGCCTTTAATAATTTATTTTATTTTATTTATAAAAATGTGTAATGTACTTAGGTCAATTTAGACCCTTATTGTGTACATTCAAAAGAGAAAAAAAACATAAAAATTCACAATAAAATAACAGAATATATAATTTTTTCATAAAGATAAATCAATAAGGTTGTCTTGTGATTGATGCAAAAAACAAGCACATATATATAACAGTGGCAATATTGCTGCAATATTCCTGCAACATTGGCAATGTAAAAGAGGCGGACATAGGAATATTGCTGCAATGTTCCTGCAACATTGGAAATATTGCACAATGTTGCTGCAATGTAAAAGAGCACATAGGAATATATTGCTGCAATGTTCCTGTAACATTGGCAATATTGCGCAATCTTGCTGCAATGTAAAAGAGGCGGACATAGGAATATTGCTGCAATGTTCCTGCAACATTGGCAATATTGGCCAATGTTGCAGCAATGTAAAAGAGGCGGACATAGGAATATTACTGCAACATTAGCAATATTGCGCAATGTTGCTGCAAGGTTTAATATTGCTGCAATATTCCCTTCTGTCTGGGCATTGTTGTATAATATATGGGTAGGGAGAGATGACTCGATGCCCAAATTGTAATAATACCTATAAATTTGTAAATTTTTAAATTGTGTAAATAAACAAATTTTCCTCAATATGTACATTTTTATATTCGTTATATATATATGCTTATCTGCATCAAGCAGAGGACAGCCTTATTATGAATAAAAAATTCTGCTTCTCTCGGCAAAACAAAATTTTTTATTGAATAAGAATATGTTAAATTATTTTGATTATTTATGTCTATCGATTAAATTAATAAGTTGTTGTAGGGAAACAAGGACAATAGCCTATGCAAATATTTTTTATTTTATGCCAACGTTTCGTCAACTTTGTTGACTTCCTCAGGGTTCAAACAAATTAACTTCTTTGCATATTTATAAATTGACAAATATGCAAAGAAGTTAATTTGTTTGAGCTCCTGAGGAAGTCAACAAAGTTGACGAAACGTTGGCATAAAATAAAAAATATTTGCATAAGCTATTGTCCTTATTTCCCTACAACAACTTATTAATATTTTAAATTTTTACTTAAATTATGTATAATAAGACATTTAATTTTTTATGGAATATACATATAAGTAAATAGTTATAAATAGAACATTTTTATTTAAATATTTTTGTAAATTTTTTTTTTAACGTTTTGAAAAAAGTATTTATTTTTATTTTTTTTGTTTCCTTTTGCTTAGATGATTCCTCCTCCTTATCAAGGGTATTACTATCAGAATTTTCTCGAGGAACTGCATCCAAAGAATTCATGGTTGTAAAATAAGTTTGGGTGTAATTTTCTTGAGTAGTTTTCGCCACATTATGATCCATTGTTGTTATATAAGTTTGCGTGTAGTTTTCTTGAGTAGTTATTGCGAGATTATTAGATTTCATTGTTGTTAAATAAGTTTGTGTGTGATTTTCTTGAGTAGTTTCTGCATCATTGTTAGATTTCATTGTTGTCGTCTCCGTGTGATTTTCTTGAGTATCTGCAGCATATGATAACAGTGTTGCGGCAAAACTGTTCAACATTCGATAAGAGTTTAATATTTCGTCATAATTGTCCAATCCGGGATTATTTTCTTGATGAGCTGCTGCAGTATAAGAATTTATTATTTCAAAAATTTCTTGTGAAGCTGCTGCAGTGTCATAGTTCATTAATCCGAAATTTCCTGGATACGGTACTGTACCGTAAGAGTTGAACAATCCGAAATTTCCTTGTAGAGCCTCTGCAGTATCCGAGTTGAATATGCTAAAATTTCCTGACGGAGTCGATTGTAAACATTTCAACATTTCGGTTAATGCCATTTTATTTTTCTCGTACATATCGCCATGCGTGTCTCTCAAACAAACAATCATGCTCTCTAATCCTTTCATCTCGTCTTTAAACATGGCAAAGGGCACCATCCATTCCAAATGAGTATTTAAAAAATCATTGAAACTCTCTTGCAAATTTATAACCAGCCTCAGACATTGGCTACGTATGGATTCAAACATTTCATTTAAAACTGTGTAATGTATGTTTAGTATAATTTGAATTGATCGTGAGATCAAATCATTTTCTTTGTATTTAGAATGCAATTTTATAATATTATCTATATATTCGACTATTTCATTCCGAAATTCATCATAATTTTTCACCTTGCTTGTAAACGGGTCTTTTAGATGTCCTGATATATTTACTAAATAACCAGGTTCATATTCAGGATTGTTTATTCCAGGCATGATTGCAACTTTTCTTCAAAGCAGACCGAAATAATCAAGACGAATGGCGAACTGAATTTCACAAAACAGTAGGGGGGTGTACCGCGTACGGGTTCAAGAGTATTAATCTGTGGTATTGATTATTTATAGAAAAATGGTTTTACCCACCACACGACATTCACTTAACATGCATTAATAAATAAACCAAGTTTAAAATAAAATTTATTAAAAAATAAAAGTTTTTTTAAATTAAAAAGTAAATTATTTGTATTTGGTTTTTGAAAGCGGCAAATTTAATAAATAATCCTGCGAATTGCGGCTTCCCCGGCACATTATTTCTTCCAAAATGCTTAAGATATCAAATTCGTTTTGATTTTTGTTTATAAGGAGAGAATGTGTGAATTTGTTTTTATAATCTTAAATGAAGCCACTTTTGAACACTGAAGAGTTATGAAAGATTTCAATTTGCCGATGGTAAGAGATTCAAATTTTCTTAGAAAATCATAAGATGGTGTCATCTATTAAATCCGATGGAATGGATTATTTTTAATTATATGTCAGAAGGGTTGTTTTTCACCCCCTCAGGAATCGAACCCGAGTGCTAGTAACAGCATTACCTATGTCAGAGAGGTTTGCACCTCACAGGTGAGCCAGATGGCCCGGATTGCTGTTACTGGCACTCGGGTTCGATTCCCGAAGGGGTGAAAAACAACCCTTCTGACATATAATTAAAATTAATCCATTCCATTGGATCTAATAGATGACACAATCTTATGATTTACTGAAAGGTTAATTGAAAAAGCAGCTATTTTTTAGATATCTTAATATTTCATTATATCAGGGATTTTTATAGCTGCGATTTTATTATATTTAACGAGGGTTCAATAAAGAGTCATGGAGCTTTTTGTAATTCTTTTATTTATATATTAGAAGTATTTTCTCTTTGGACTGCTCTGCAGGTTGGGCGTAGAATAGACCCGCAGTACTCCCTGCTTGTCGTAAGAGGCGACTAATAGGGAAGGGGTGGATGGGACTCTTCAGCCTTGATCGGCTACCCGTCTAGAGGAAACCCCTAAACAAATTAGGGCCCCTTTAGACACTTGACCCTCCTGCGTCAGCTTCTGCATTCTGTCTGACTCCAGAAGGGTTGTACACCTTACCTCTGGATCCTGTCAGTTCGAACGAGAGGGGGTATCGGAAATGGCTAGCCTTTACTTCTATAGATACAGCCAAGGCAGAGGTGTTTGGTAATGAGTCACCTTGGAGTTGCACGGCGACTCGCTCTTAAACCCTCTAAAATTGTCCGCCACTATATTATACCGGGTGTTTCAGGAGGAATAGTAAATATTTTAGGAGGTGGTAGTATAGACGGATTGCAATAAAAAATGCCATATAACATGTGTCCAATTTTTATTGAGTACAGAGATTCAGCTCTTAGTATGTAACCCAATATTGGCATAGTCAGCATGTATAAAAAAATACGTGCGGCATAAACACATAAACAAGTCCTGACATCTAATATATATCCATAGTTTACGGCTTCAAGTAAAATTATAGAATCGAAAAGAATTTCGTCTATAACATAGTTTACAAGTAACGGCAAAAAAGGCTTATACGATAAACACGATTGAACGTATTCATCTAAGAAAGTTACATAGTTATAGTGCCTTTCGACATAACGGGTCTCCCGAGTTTTATTATTGCTCAATACAAATTGTCTAGAAGGGATTCGGCCTTAGAGGCGTTCAGGCTTAATTCTACGAATGGTAGCTTTGCTCCAACGGCCGATCGACCGAGTGCGTGAACCAAATGTCCAAACCTGCGGTTCCTCTTGTATTGAGCAGGATTACTATCGCAAAAACATGTCATCAGTTGGGTAAAACTATCCTAAAGATAAGAGTAAATAAATATTATATGTAATATTCATTTTACTATAAGTTAAGGATTCTTGGTCACTTGTTTCACATCAAATTTCACGTGAAACAAGTGACCAAGAATCCTTAACTCATAGTAAATGAATATCACATATAATATTTATTTACTCTTATCTTTATTAAAGATGTTTCACCTTGCACCAACACCACAATCTCTACTACTCACGACGGTCTACACGACACGCTACAGTACAGTAGACTTGGCCAACAAATCACAAATGAAAACTTCAATGTAAACTAAAGCACAACTTCGCAACATGAGCATCAACACTCTACTGCTGACATTGGATAAATATGACCATAGCAACCCAAAGCAACCGGTGTACCAAGACACGGAACGAAAATGCATTGAACTCAGCTGCTGTATCTCTGTACTCAATGAAAATTGGACACATGTTATATGGCATTTTTTATTGCAATCCGTCTATACTATCACCTCCTAAAATATTTACTATACCTCCTGAAACACCCTGTATATTTCTCTTTGGAGAGACGGGCTGGTAGAACTTGAATGGAGAATTGATGGAAGGCAGCCCAAGGATAATGAAAAAATACAATTCCGTATAAAATAAATTGATTGGAAAGTCATTTTCATCCTCTTATTTAAAAATTCCCTCTTGACGTTTCGGCTATTGGTTATAGGCAAAAGCTGGATGACTTTATTGAACCCTTGTTAAATATAATATTTACTTAAAAAGAATTTAGATTTTTATGGACAATGTGATCTTAGTGAAAAATTATCTTAATGATAATTATGTATAGGTATTATATTGTATGTCTTGGGATCGAACCCGTTGCTATTAATTGCCTCTGACATACAGATATAATAAAAGCAAGGGAATTTTACTTCATTCATTTTAGATAAGGTGACCAACTATACTCATTTACTGAGTTTTGTACTCTTTTTTCGCAAACCGTACTCTTTTCAAATCCTGTACTCTGAAAGTACTCATTTGTATTTCTAAAACATTTTTTTAGATTATTTTATTTCAATTTTATTAAAGGTTAAAACTAAAATGAGAGAGTCTTCTGTTTTTTAAATAAAATAATTTTTAATTATTTCTAGAGACTATAGTTTTCGAAGGCATTGCCTTCATCATCAGTCTATCACAAATATTTCAAATTAGTTACAAATTAAGATTTATACATTGAAAATTTTGAAAAATATATGTCTTTTTCTTCATGTTTCCTCTTGGGAGATTAGAATAAGATTAGATTAAAATTTTCAATGTATAAATCTTAATTTGTAACTAATTTGAAATATTTGTGATAGACTGATGATGAAGGCAATGCCTTCGAAACTATAGTCTATAGAAATAATTAAAAATTATTTTATTTAAAAAACAGAAGACTCTCTCATTTTATTTTTAACCTAAAATAAAAACAATTCTGTTACCATCGATAGTGAAATCTTTTATTCAACTAATATCAATTTTATTAATTAAATATTTAAAATTATTTTGACAGTGATTTGAATTTCCGTTTTGGAAGATTCCAATCCCGGAATAAAAAATGAATTTTTAAAAGAAGTTAAAATTTTTTATAAAATTTGCTATGAATATATCGAAGAATGGATAGTGAACTTTAGAGCATTAAATTGTTTCAAATGGACCCTTCTAAATAGTAAAATTGAATGGAAAAAAGTTTCTTCAGCAGTCGAATTTGTAATGAAGGAAGTAAAAGATATTGTTATTAATGACAATTTTCTATTTGAAGAAATTTGAAGAGTAAATTTATATTTAAATGAAGAAAAATTGAAGAAATGGAACGATGAGAAAATAGAACTTGACAAAAGATGGGTAGAAATCTTTCGGCATTTTAGAGTAGAACATATCCCACATGAAAATTTAAAAGTTTTAATAGAAATTTCCTTATGTTGTCCAGGCACTAATGCTGCTGTTGAAAGGGTATTTTCACTAGGGAATGATTATTGGAGCAGTGAGAAGTCGCAACTTTCTGTAAAAACATTATCTGCCGTCTTAACAGTCAAATTTAATATGCAAAATGAAAGTTGTTCGGATGTGGCTACATTATTAGACGAACATCCTCATTTAGCAAAAAAAATCCACTCGGAAGAAAAATATGTTTTTAAAAGAAAATAAAGTTTTTATCGTTTTTTCTTCTTTTTTTCACCTATGAAATACTTGCAAAGTGTACTCTTTTTGAACAAAAAATAGTTGGTCACCTTAGTATAATGAATTAAAAATAATAAATAATAGTAATTTACAAAACCCTAGAAATTTCAAGATTTAAATCCAGAACCACTTAAGTTTGTGAAGAATAAATTAAACAATTACAACTTACATCTCTTCTAAGTAATAATAGAGGTAATGTAGGTTAAAATATTCATAATAATA
Organism: Forficula auricularia; assembly: GCA_024734495.1. Classification (NCBI taxonomy): domain Eukaryota; kingdom Metazoa; phylum Arthropoda; class Insecta; order Dermaptera; family Forficulidae; genus Forficula; species Forficula auricularia. The sequence goes on from JALMQS010000073.1 coordinate 1,422,154, forward strand.
ATTAGGTCCAAGCACGTGTGCACCGTATATGATGATGTTAATTCAATTTCAACAAAAACATTCTGTCAAAAAACTGGCCAAGTTTGAAAAAGTAGTGAAATCTAGTGTGCAGCCAAGTTAAATTCGCCAAGAATATTTAAGTTGAGAGATTAACTATTTTCTCAACTTAATTATTCTTGGCGAATTTAACTTGGCTACACACTAGATTTCACTACTTTTTCGAACTTGGCCAGTTTTTTGACATAATGTTTTGGTTTTGATTTCTATGCTTTATGTAAGCTATGAGGAAGCCTGTTGGTCCAAAGAGCTCAAAATTTAGTTAACTTTAATGCAAACAAGACTCAATGTTGTCTAATTTCTAGATGCGAAAATGAAAATTTCCCCGATATTCACTTCGATTCGAATACCCTGAAAATGTGTGACAGCCTCTCCATGTTGGGGGTCTCTGTCGCATCTGACCTGTCTTGAAGAAATGTCTCTGCCCTTTCCCTTTTCTATAGATACTATCACGGCAGGTGCTCTGATGAGATAAAATCAATAATTCCCTCCAAAGCATGCTTTGCGCGTAGCACGCGTTTTGCCGACTCACAACACTCTTTCGCGGTCAAATTAGAAAATTGCCAGACCACTTCATTCGCCCATACATATAACCCCATGACTTCAAGGAACTGGAACTCTCTCCCAGCCTCCATTTTCCCACTTATAATCTTCAAACCTTCAAAACCCGAGTGCATAAACACCTATGTCTCCACCCTCTCACTTAATCAACTTTCTATTCTCTTCGGTAATGCAAGGGATTCTTTCGAGATACATAGGAGCTGCATCTTTACTGGTGCGCCCCTTCTTGCAATTCGATTGCTTTAAAATATATATACCTATATATATATTATTTTTTTGCCCCCCCCCCCACACACACACACATTTTGAAGGGGTTGAAAGATAGAAAGTTTGAATTTTTGGAATTTTTCCTTTGTATGTGTCCCAAAATCTACTAGCAGGAGAAATTTCAAGATGCTGGAATGATTGGAAGTACCCTATAGGTTTTGATGACCTGTCAGTGAGTGAGTGAGTGGCAAAATTAGCTATTTTCTCAGGTCCATATCTCAGAATCTATTTAAGCTATATTATTGAAATTTGGCACACTCCTCAAGATGGATTACATAATTACATGTGTATAATTTCAGCTCTGTATCCCAAATGGGTTCCGAGCTGCAGGGGTGGGGGTCGAAATTGGTTCGTGTAAATAGCGTTCAGCGCATACGGCCAAGCCAATGCTCGAACTTGGCCTGCGCACGCTGTGCGCTTTGATTATGCTGTTTCCTTGTATTGACGAAAATGAATATTAAACTTCGTGTATTATGGATTTAAATTTGGAAGCACCGCAATAAATTTGGTAATCTTAAAATGTTTATATGTGTATATTAACGAAATTTTCTTTAATAAAAAGAAATTGAATACAAGTAAATAATTTATGGACTGCCTTTCATTATAACCTACTTATTTAATAAAAAGTATTATAGAAATTTCAAAGTTTTTAAGAAGTTTACGATTTTGTATCGGGCTGCATTCAAATTAGCGCTGGGCCCCATGCTGCCCGCAGATTGGACAGCCTTGCTCTAAACATATCTTTGTTTTAAAGTTTAATTATAGGATTTTTTTGTTATTTATTGTTGAAAATAACTTAAGGACATTTTGAGAGATAGGCAAACAGCGGGTTATCTGGTTACAGATGCGTATTTAGGATCACCCGTGGGGCAGGCCCTACCGGGGAAAATATTTTTTAAAATTAACCTACAAAAACCGCATTTTCAGCAACCCTTTGTGGTGCAGGCCATAGGCTGCAGATTAGGTAGCCTATGCTTAAATCCGGCTCTGGTTATCTTATTCATAGTACATTCAATTTTTTAGATAATAAATATTATAAAAGTAATTTTCTTTAAAAGGAAATCTATGAGGTTATCCTCTGATTGGTAGAAATAAACATACACCTATATAAAAATGAATATCTATATAATTTTATTTGATAAATAGGTAATCTAGTTTCAAAGGCTTGTCCTTCATCTTAAGTCAGTCTTTCTTAATGAGGCCCTAGACCAGGGGTCGGGAACCTTTCGGAAACGAAGAGCCATTTTAACAAAAAATAAAATTTAGGGAGCCGCAATTTTAATTTTTTCAGTATTTACAAACTCATATAGATTTTGTTTTGGTGGGTAGGTACAAGAAATAGACATTTTTTTCTAATTTTTTATTTTATTAATGTAAATTTAAATACAACAAAGTATTATTTAAATAATATTACAATTATTTATTTTTCAGTATGATAAAATTGTACTAAACTGACAATGACTCGTTTAAATATTCAACAACACAACACTCTGAGGTATATGAGTCAAACCATTGACTAGGATGTAGTTGTCGGTTGCCACAGGGTACTTCTCCCATAAGAAATGAAAGACATTTTTCTGTTTTTGGTTCTTAATATTTTATTCGACAAGTATGCCTTGTCATCATCAGTCTATAAAGTAGATACAAACAAAGAGCATGAGTACCTATAAATTTGTCAATGAAGAGCAACCATGCAAAGTCACATTAATTGAACTTAACAGTAAAAATATATAAAGTGATGACTTATTATATGATTATTATACATAAGTAAAATTAAAATTAATTTATACCTATTTCGTTTTTACATCAGTGTACATACAATTATATTATTTTAATATTTATTACAATTGTTTTTAAGGAATTTGGTGTTGGTACTTGGTGAAACATTTTTATCCAATAATTTTATTACAATTATTTATTTTAATATTTATTTCACATTCAATGCGATTTTTGGACTTTGATTTTATTCGCCAATTTAGTCAAATTTGGAGTCTACTTGGTGCATTTTAGAAGCAGTTCCGCTTGCATCCGTTAATCTGCGGCAGATTTTTGTTAAAAATTTAACAGCCGCACTTTTTTCAGCAAAGTGCCTCAGGTTCCTGACCCCTGCCCTACGGTCAACACCGTCTAAGAACCCATTTGACGCTTGAGTCAATCATTGACGGTGATTGAAAGAAAGTTTGATTGACGCAAATGATTAAAGAGGCGCATGACCGTTTAGATGGGTTTTGATCAATCTTTCCCTCATTCACGCACTGGGTATGGCGGACTCTCCGCTAGTTTCCATCACCGAAACCTAATCGAAACTCAACTATGAATGAGTTTTGATCAAAAGATTTAGGTTGATTGAGGGGCAAGCGTGGATCCATCGTTGAGGGCACAGTGGCCATGCTCACAACCCTATTGAGGTCAATAGGCTGATATTATATCTAATGCCTTCATAAAATCAAAAAAACAATGAACCGTGTGTGATTCGGAACGCCGTGCCCACAACCTTTTTTGAGGGCTGGATCCGCGCCTGTTGAGGGGATGATTGACAGATTTGGCGGTTTTTAAATTTCGCCAATCTACACCTAAAATTTTTGAGATAAATCATAAAATAGAATAAATCAGTTCCCCTCTGTCAAAAAACAACTTGAATAGGTTCGGTTTATGAAAAAAATGCGGGTGCATTAACGCCAAAACAAGGTTTGTTTGGGAATGCATTTTTTATCTAATCGAACCGAGATTATAAACCGAACCTATTCAAGTTGTTTTTTGACAGATGGGAACTGATTTATTCTATTTTATGATTTAACTGAAAAATTTTAGGTGTAGATTGGGGAAATTTAAAAACCACCTCTAGCTGCGGTGGCGTTAATACGTAAGTACCAAATTCATTATTTCAAAAATTATTAACATGTTAAAAAATAAAAATAATAATTTAATTTTAATTGATCCCATAAATTATTTGAAATATCAGCAGTACGTCTCATAAGAGTTCTTATTCTTCTAGGCAATAAAAGTACATTTTGATTTCATAATACATTTTAATTTTTAATTAATAAATATAATAGGTTCTTTTGATTAATGTCTTTCTGCGTAATAATCTTTAATAAGATTTTTAATTTCTTCATATTCTTTTCGGGTTGTTTCATCACATTGATTGAGTAACCCTTCATCATTGGACAAATAATTTGTCTGGTGGTTTTGATAAGCATTGGTGAGTATTTGATCTGCCTCCTTCGTCATTGCACTGATCTCGATCTTGGTCTTCTCGTAAGAATGGTCATTTTCTTTTTTTAAATCCCTCAACAATTGTTCTAGCTCGTCCAGAACAATAAGCACGTTTGTTTTCTCATTTTTCTTTGTAAATTCACTTAATGTATCAATCTTCTCTTCTAAAGATCGAAACACATTTTTAAAATATTTTTTTCGCGATTTATTTGCCTCTCTTGACAAAAACAAATTCTTTTTATTTATATCATATTCGCAAAGTTCGAGCATTCGATTTTTCAGTTTCTGTTCATATGTCAATAAAATTAACTTTTCTTCAAGAAGCATCTTTTGTTGAAAATAATACAGATCCTCATTGTCACCCACATCCATTGCACTTTGATAGAGAGTAAAAATGCAGGTTATATAATATAACTATATGTTTTAAAATTATATTTTGGTTGACATAAAATGATATTTTGTTGAACACCAAATAGTAAACATTTATAAAAACTAAAATGTATGAAGATAGTCTATCAAAGTGATTATTGAAAGCAATGTGACCACACTAATTTAACAAATTTCCCTAAGTGCAGATGATGTTTCATATTTAAATAAAAACATCGAAGAAAATTTATAAAAACAAATAAATTTAATTTAAAGAAAGGAAAAAACCATTACGGGGGGGGGGGGGGGGGGAGACTAAAAATATATACTTACTATCTTATTTTGAGATATGTTTTTGAATGATTTAATATATAAGTACCTGGAGCTACCGAGCGATGCTCGGCAACTTTTTGCTTCAGTTAAAAGTTATATATTAATATTATATTTAATTTAAAATTCTGATAAAAACCACCCCATCCCGGCACCCCACCCTATACCAGGCCCGCTACGCCCCTGGATCCCCGCCCCATACCGCATCAACACACCACACCCCCGCCACGCCCCTGGACAACCGCCCCCACGCACCGCACCCCCGCTATACCCCCTGGACCCCGAACCCGACATTCCACCAATCCTGCACCACCCAACCCCACCGCCAGTTTTTGCATTTTTGTAATCCATGGGCACCCAGAAGTCTAAAAATGCAAAAACTAACCGCCCAAAATGGTGGGAGGGGTTGTAGGGTCAAAAAATGAAAATATAGACCATTGTGCCAAACCCAACCAAATTTTGTATACATAATCTGTGGGCCCCCAGAAGTCTAAAAATGAAAAAACTAACCCCCCACTAAGTACATAATTATAAATAATTTTTTTAGATATTAAAAACAAGAAACAACTCTCTGCAAGAGAGGGACCAGGGTGTATGGTAAAGTCAAGTGGATGGCCACATCAGAACGTGTCAGTTTATTAGAGCTTGGGTTCGATTCCTGAAGAGACGTAGCCCTCTGATATGCAATTTAAAAATATTTCTATTAAAATCTTAGATTTGTTCTTAAATAAAATAAAATTCATTTCTTAAAAGGCTTTTAATTATAGCCAAAGGGAAAAATTGATTTTTGCTCGGAAATTGTTGTTGTTGAACACGGCTAGTGTTTTTTCGTTTGCTAAGTTGGCATGCGTTTCACAAAAATAATTCAACTGTCAATAGCACATGTGCTTTTTCTATAACACACAGAATTCAAACGCTTTTGAATAAACTAGAAAATTTTATTTAATTTCTCTATATTCATAATTTGTTCTAAAATTTAATTGTATTTATATTTATTTCTTCTACGTAAAGCGGAAATTATATTCTCCAATTATGGATAGAAATGTTATGTGTGCTGTACGTTTTCTAAAACTTACAATGACAAGGGGATTAAAATGCATCGATTTCCGAAGAATCGTGAAATTTGTAAGAAATGGATCGATTTTTCTAATAATTTTTACTTATCCAAGTGTCCTAACCTTTATGACTCGGGAAACCGATCCCATCAAATTATACAAATCAACGAAAAAAGCTTGACCATACACTATATTCCTACCGAGGGGTGAACCGCGACCTAAAATTGTGTACACCTACTTCCACTTTCATTTCCAAGTAGAAGACAATAGATTATCTAATGAATTCCAAAGTAATTCCAAAGACGGTGTACATCTAATTCCAATCGCGGTTCACCCCTCGCTATATACATTTTATGTTAATTTTTTAAAGGAGGATGAATAAAATTCAATTGCTTCTTTCCAGTAATTTTTTATTAATTCATTTGGTTTATGTATATAGTTTTTAATCAAGCTTTTTTCGTTGATTTGTGTAATCTGATGGGGTCAGTTTATTGATGGGTGAGTGGGTAAGTATTTTACTATTTTAACATTTGTAATTAGAAGGAAATTAATGTCCTATGAACCCACTAACTCGCTGTTATTCTGGACCTCCAGTTTCCACTGAGGAAGAGATGCCATAGTGCTCGTGAAATATTTGGATAAACCACTTGAATTAATAATAAGCTGACGTGTTCTGATGTGGCCATCCACTTGACTTTACCATACAACCTGGGAGGGGGGTTAATTTTTGAATTTTTAGACTCTTAGGGGCCCACTGATTATGTATACACAATTTGGTTGAGTTTGGCACAAGGGCCTAGAATTTCATTTTTGACCCTCCCCCACCCCTCCCCCATTTTGGGAGGTTAGATTTTGCATTTTTAGACTTCTGGGGTCCCACTGGTTATGTATACAAAATTTGGTTGAGTTTGCTAAAATGGCCTAGATTTTTAATTTTTAATCCCCCCCCCCCTTGATTTTGGGTTGATATGCACCAAAATCTAATCAGCTCTTAATATCGATGAACCAAAACTACTTGTGAAATTTGGTTTCGATATTCAAACTAGTTTTTGAGCTAGCTCGTCCACAAAAATTTGGTAAAGCACAGACTAATTAACTAACAGATATTTTGACAAAACAATTATTATCTCGAAAAATATAATTTTTTCGATGTTCACTTATTAGAGCTTTTTTGTAGACCGAAATGCCCTGGTTTCGCCCAATTTTTTTATTCAAAATAGTTTCAGCCGTTTTTTAGATATTTCGAAAAAAAGAAGGAAAAAAATACTTTTTTCATGCACGATTACAATACTTGACCATACCCTGTATGGTCAAGTAAAAAATGTACAAGAATTCAAGAAATCTTCACGCATTTGCGGTGCCAAGCTTACACTCGGTTAATTCGAACTCATTTACGTATACAAATTTAGAGGTTTAATCAACTTTACCTGAAACAATTCAAGATAACGATATTCCTTTTACACTTACAGACATCATTCCATGTGCATAGAATGAATCAACTCGATTAAATCAAATTCCAATTGAAGATAATTCATTAACATTCATAGGAATTTCGAGGCTACCCCTTCAGCTTCCTCAAGAATTTCATATCCTTTTCAAGAGGAACCCAGGGGTTAGTATTCTTCTAATAATATTTAAATTAAAATAGCCAGCCAGATCGATTCGATTTACTCATAAATATAATTTATATATTCATTTTTTTAGAAAATATTAAGATGGTGTCTTATGTGAAATTATATAGCATGGCTATATGTTTACATTTAGAACCACTAGATCGCGAAATTTTACAAATTTAGATAAATTTTCTTAGACAATCATAAGATAGTGTCATCTATTAAATCCGATGGAATGGATTATTTCTAATTATATGTCAGAATGGTTGTTTTTCACGCCCTCGTGAATCGAACCCGAGTGCCAGTAACAGCAACCCGGGCCATCTGGCAACCCCTTCTGACATACCTATAATTAAAAATAATCCATTCCATCGGATTTAATAGATGACACCATCTTATGATTTTCTAAGAAAATTTGAATCTATTACCATCGGTAAATTGAAATCTTTCATAAATATTCATTCATTTTTTTTTTTATATATAAATAAAATACTTATTTTATTATAGACTAGCTGCAAGGCACGCCCCCTGGACCCCCAACCTGAACCCCACTCTCACTCCCCCGAACCCACCCCCACCCCACATCACCCCACTACGCCCCTGTGCCCTCATCTGAATCCCGCACTCCTCCCTACACCACCCCCATCCCCCAGACCCCCCACCCTCGCCCCACACCACTAAGCCTCTGGACGGATCCTCACCTGAACCCTCCGCTCCACACTGTACCACCCCACCTCTAGCCTTCTAGTGACCCACAGATTATGTATACAAAATTTAGTTGAGTTAGGTCCAAGAGCAAGAATTTTCGTAGTGCTCTCGAAATATTTGGATAAACCACTTGAATTAATAAAAAATTACTGCAAAGAAGGAAGGAAGGAATTGAATTTCATTGAATCCTATAAAAAATTAACATATCCAGTACGCAGTAGCCATTTAAATTTCTTATTAGTACATTATTTATTGAAGGAGACAATAAAAGAGTGTGTCTTCTGCTGGAATTATAAATTTTATTTATTTATAACGAGACTATAGTTTCGAGGGCTTTGCCCTCTTCATCAGTATATTACAATTGATTCACAGGAATTAATGTATGAATAGACTGGAATATAATGTATGATAGATTGATGAAGAGGGCAAAGCCCTCGAAACTATAATCTCGTTATAAATAAAATTTATAATTCCAGCAGAAGACACACTCTTTTTATTGTCTACTTCAATATAAAAAATTCTGCTACCCTCGGCAAAAAAACTTTCAATTTAACATTATTTATTATTCAATGGCAAAATTTGTTTGTCATTTAGTGATGTTAATACTTATTATTAGAGAAATTTGTTTTGAATATATACAGTAGGGAGTCAATCAAGTGCTTTGGTATTAAAATTTAATTATTTTAATTAGTTATGTCCATCGATTAAATTATTAGTTGTTATCGGGAAATAAGAACTATAATTTTTTATGTAAATAATTTATATTTTACTTAGAGAAAGTGGTGTAGGTTTTAGGTGAAACATGATATTAATTAATAAAGTAAAAAGGGTGTGAAACTTCACACCCTTTACTTTATTAATTAAATAATTTATATTTTATTGCCAACGTTTCATCAACTTTGTTGACAACTTCTTCAGGGTCAAATAGTTATCTTCCTTAGATATTTGTCATTTTAATAATTCTTTCTTAGTAAACATAGCAAGGCAAGTAAGTCATTGACATCAATCAGTTTGAAAATTTAAAAAAAAATTTAATAAAATACAAAAAGTGGAGTTAATCGATTTGGCAAGTGAAACATTCATTTAATGATATTCTTGAATTCAAGTTTTGTTTTTTGGGATGTTCGTTCATTAAACAAATCAAACATTTCTGCAAAAATTCTTTATTTTATGTCAAAGCTTTGCTTGATCACGAGGTTTGATAAATATTAGATTGGTGCATAATTATTGCTGTTTTTTTTCCTTTAAAAAATGGCGTTTTGTTTAATTTTTTTTTCATAAAAATAATCTTCTCTTTTCAGTTAATGAAAATGCGTATCGAAAATCATATCCATATTTCCCATATTATGCTCTACTACTTCGAGAAAGGTTGAAATGCAACAGAACTTTTTGGCCAAGGAAAAGCCAAGTTGAAAGATGGCCCACCCCACATTGCCTTCTAACAGTGGACGCCTTTCGGTATTCCTTTGGGTGAAACACCTGGTGAACCGCAAACCTTCTTTCTTTTGATGTCTTTAAAGAGAAGCCACAATTCATCCCCAGTGACGAGATTCTTCAGGAACGGAGTTTACGATATCTTTGCAGCAAATCGGTAAAAATTCGGACACGTTCAGTTTTATTGTTGTTCGTGGGGGCCTCAATTCAGCCAATTTCCATATTTTTCCGAGCATTTTGAGATCAACGAAAGATTCTTTATGCCTAGAACCGAGTCATTCTGTGCCAAATCAACACACTTTAAATAAAAATTTTACCTCACCACTTTAGATTTTCATGAAATTTGGTACACTGATATATTGTGCTAATATGAATGAAAATACAAAATTTCAAATTTTTATCTTGAATAGTTTTTTTATACGGCCTTGTGAAGTTTTCAAAAAATCGCAAATAAACCACGAACAAACAATTTTGAAACTGCTCTAAAAGCTGTCTTAATTGAGTTAGAGAGGTGGGACAGGTGTCATTTTGCAGCTTTTTTAATGCTCTTTTCAGAGACATACAACATGACATAGGTTGTAATAAAATTTTTTTTTCAAAATGTAAATCAAATTTTTGATTTTGATTTTTTTGAAAGGTACCACTTTTAAAATTTTCAAAAAAATTCTGTAAATAGATAGTACTTTCATAAACTACTATGCAAAGTATAATGATGGGATGGTAATGGGGTCTATGTTTAAAAAATTTATTACTGACTCTTGTTTTTCATAAATACCCAGTTTTGACCAAATAATAATGATTTTAATGTAGTGAAACGACATTTTATGAAAAATCACTTTGTGTATATTAAACTATGGTTATGAAATAAACACTCTGTGCTAATTAAATAACTGTTTAATAGTAGAGATTAATAATAGTCCTATAAATGCTTTCATGAAAAATATGAATGCATTGTACTTTAAATTAGTCTTATAAAAATATTAGTAAAAACTAAGACAAATAAAACACCAACATTTTAAATAAAATTAAATCAATTTATGCTATGTCATGAAAAGTTAGTTAATTTACAATAAATATTGTTGTAGGCTAAATAGTGAAACGACATTTTATGAAAAATCACTTGTGTATATTAAACTATGGTTATGAAATAAACACTCTGTGCTAATTAAATAACTGTTTAATAATAAATTCATGAAACATATATTTCTTAGGCTGTATTTAAATGGCGGTTTCGGGCAAAATTGCTAGGGCTGTATAACAAAATGACATTATAAAATCTACAATTCAAGTTGAACATATTGTTTTGTTGTTTGGTGAATACATGAATAATTATTTCATTAGGTCAACTTTGCAATAGTTGTCAGATTTTATAACAAGACTATATATTTATGAGTGATATTGAAGGGTGAGATTTATTTTAACTTCATTAAAAATTTACACATAACTAAAAATATTAATTGTAAACCAATAAGAAAAACATCAGTACTGAAGTTTAAAGTATCAATTGTTTTATGTAAGGTATAACAACTATTTTACATTTTGAAATTGATAACTTAAGACATTACTAACATTTAAAACACTACTTGTCAGCAAGGACTCTAGTCACTGAATGAATGCTTGTGGAGACAGCCTGGCTTTTGGCAGACTGGTATTTGTTTTAACTTGCTCACAACCACAGACAGGTTCCAGCTTGCTAGACCTGCAGAGACTGGATCAAGTGAATGCAAGGGAAATTTCTATTTCAGATAACATGTGCTTATCAAACTATTTAGCCTACAACAATATTTATTGTAAATTAACTAACTTTTCATGACATAGCATAAATTGATTTAATTTTATTTAAAATGTTGATGTTTTATTTGTCTTAGTTTTTACTAATATTTTTATAAGACTAATTTAAAGTACAATGCATTCATATTTTTCATGAAAGCATTTATAGGACTATTATTAATCTCTACTATTAAACAGTTATTTAATTAGCACAGAGTGTTTATTTCATAACCATAGTTTAATATACACAAGTGATTTTTCATAAAATGTCGTTTCACTACATTAAAATCATTATTATTTGGTCAAAACTGGGTATTTATGAAAAACAAGAGTCAGTAATAATTTTTTTAAACATAGACCCCATTACCATCCCATCATTATACTTTGCATAGTAGTTTATGAAAGTACTATCTATTTACAGAATTTTTTTGAAAATTTTAAAAGTGGTACTTTTTAGAAAAAATCAAAATCAAAAATTTGATTTACATTTTGAAAAAAAATTTTTATTACAACCTATGTCATGTTGTATGTCTCTGAAAAGAGCATTAAAAAAGCTGCAAAATGACACCTGTCCCACCTCTCTAACTCAATTAAGACAGCTTTTAGAGCAGTTTCAAAATTGTTTGTTCGTGGCTTTTTTGCGATTTTTTGAAAATTTCACAAGGCCGTATAAAAAAAACTATTCAAGATAAAAATTTGAAATTTTGTATTTTTATTCATATTAGCACAGCATATCAGTGTACCAAATTTCAAGAAAATCTAAAGTGGTGAGGTAAAATGGGTGTGTTGAGTTGACATGGAATGACCCAACCATAGAAAGCCATCACATGACATTTCGATTCCTATGATAGCTAGCAAATTATCATTCAAACTACCCTTCGGTTCCTAATGCTTAAATAAATTTCTAAATAATTATTATCAATCTTTTTTATTATATAATTCTGTGGCTTGGTCCTAAATGGGCCAATATCCAAAATTGGTGTTTTTGAGTTAAAGGGACATTAGACTAAAAATTTGATCATCTGTTTACTATAAAAATGGCCAATGTCTTAAGCAAAAACAAAGGAAATACAAAACTTTTTTGGGCTATATCACGTACATTTTCGTACAAATCCGAAACTTCAGTTGGCTCTCCTGAACAGTTGCTATTTTTAACATAGAACCAAGCCACAGAATTATTGTGTTCTTTTTCATTATATAAATTGAAATACCACCTTGATCAAAAAGTTTCAGGAATTTATTCAGAAAATCAAAAATACAAATTTATTCATCAAAATCGATATTGTCCCCTTCAAAGTACTCCCCGACGACTGCAGCGCACTTATGCCAGGGCTTGATCCAATCCTATAAACATTTTTTATACTCAGTTTTCAATATGGACCATCAGAGCCGTTTGCGATTTTAAAAAAATAATTTTTAAGAAAAAAATAAAAACCGACTTCAAAAAATTAAATGCAACAAATAAAGTACACTAAAAGGTATAAAATAATTATTATCTTATTTAGTTACAACTAAACGACGAAATATTAACATGAAATTACTTTTTGAAGTCGGTGCCAAACTAACTATACCTATAAGTGAGCATACCCTCCGAGAAACGTACTAAGATCCGTCGAGTGCGATTCATAAAAGGTATATGTTTGGCACCAACTTCAAAAAGTAATTTCATGTTAATATTTCGTCGTTTAGATGTAACTAAATAAGATAATAATTATTTTATACCTTTTAGTGTACTTTTATTTGTTGCATTTAATTTTCTGAAGTCGGTTTTTATTTTTTCTATAAAATTATTTTTATTTTTCTCTTTTTAGTGATGTTATTAATAGTGATCATATCATCAGAACTTGACCAAATTAATATGACACCATCCCTAAGACACCCCCTTTCGGATAAAAAAAGAACCATCGAAATCGGTTCATAAACAAAGAGGTTAGGTCTAAACAAACCTAATAAAAAAGGTCTAATACCTATGAAAAAAAATACGAAAAAAAATGGGACCAATCGGAAGCTAGACTGGACCCAATGCAAAAAAAATTTTCAAAATCGGTTGAGAATTGGCGGAGATATAAGGTAACATAGGCACAAAAAAAAAAAAAAAAAAAAATTCAGTCGAATAGAGAACCTCCTCCTTTTTTGAAGTCGGTTAAAAATGAAATCGTCTTTGCATCAACGAGTTTATTTTAAATTTTGAGTTAAAAACGGTGGGAAAATGTTGAAGAAGTGTTACTCTATCGAAAACAAAATTTTATGTGTGGCCCAAATTTTCGTGAGCCTGTCGAGGATGACGAACGCAGTTGACATCAAAAACCGACGAAAACGTCGATAAAATCAAAGAAATGATGGCCGAAAACTGTAAATTGACCATTGGAGAGATGGCAGTGAACTTGAACATCGCTTATGAATCCTTTCAGGATATTTTGTTTAATGATTTGGCTTTGAGACGCCAAAAAAGACCGGATTTGTGGGAACCGCGTAACACCCGGTCGAACAATGCCATCGTTATCCGCAACTTTTTGACCAAAAACGGAACGAATACCATCCAACAGCCACCGAATTCGACTGATTTAGCTCCTTGCGACTTTTTCTGGTCAGTCAATTCAAAAAATCGCTCCGAGGAACGCGTCTTAGCAGCCAAGTGGAGATAATACAAAAATCGTAGACGGCTCTGATGACCAAACCGAAAACCGAATATAAATCAACTGGTGTGTTCATCACACAACTTTCACATTTTCATTTATTTGAAGTCAGCGCGTCACTACACCCCTTCCTTTATTTCGTTTTTTTTTATTTTCTCAAAAACGGCTCCAACTATTTTTTTAAAAATTTGATACAACTAATAACTCATGACATTTGATAAATGTACTAATTTTTAAAAAGAATCGTTATAGAGACGTTTTTGGGAAAATCAAAAAAAACGAAAAATCTTTCATGTAAATGTCCACTTCCGGTTTTTTGATTTCAACCAAAAGCTTGCTGTACTCCTTCTAGCCTATATTGAGCTTAAGTTTCGAATTTCGTAGCTCTGAGACTTATGGTTGCGAAACGCAGAGGGGTACATACGCACTGACCAATGGATTTTGGACCCCTTTTTGGCCTCTGGGGACCACAATTTCTGGTTTTATGTCCTAAATCCGGTTTCCAGCTAAAAATTAAAATATAGGACCTTGAACCAAACTCAACCAAATTTTCTATACATAATCAGTGGGACCCCAGAAGACTAAAAATGCAAAAACTAACCAACCAAAATGGGGGGGGGGGTCAAAAAATGAAAATCTAGGCCACACCAAACCTGTACCAAACTCAACCAAATTTTGTATACATAATCGCAATACTCTCCCATTATATTCTCTTGAATATAAATGTGGAAGTAAAAATGTTTTGAGGATTGGATCAAGCGCTGGCATAAGTGCATTGCAGTCGATTAGGAGTACTTTGAAGTAGACAATATCGATTTTGATGAATAAATTTGTATTTTTGATTTTCCGAATAAATTCCTGAAACTTTTTGATCAAGGTAGTATTCCTTTTATGGAAATTGGGAACCAGAAATTGTTTTATTTAAAATGTTTATTCTGCGACGTTTCGCCTTCAATCGAGGCTAAACTAGACAAGGACTACGATACTTTTTGTCTAGCTAAGAGCCTGAGGAAGCCTCAATCAACTTTATATATTACAAAACAATTTGATTCCCATTTACCATAAAAGGATTATTTCATTTCAATTAAGAGTTGAAATTTTAGTAAAATCACACATAAGTAAGTTATAATTTTTATTAAACACGAATAAATAATACAATAAACTACGATCGACTTATTCTGCGATCGTTTCAATTCATTTCAATTTATTACCTACCATATATATTTACTCAGGCCATATAATTAATATTTTTCTTTGGAATACACATCATTTGCTGATTTCACTAATAAGTTTAATTTTTTTTTTTAGGAATCCATTCCTCGCGAGATATTATCGGATCCATCTCAAATACCCAAATCTTCGCAGCAAAAATCTTTTGAATACGTGAGATTTTATTAATTTTAATTTAATTATCTTTTAATATTTAAGTAGTATATTACAAGAAAAACATTAAGTTTTCTTTATAATATTAAGGTAGTTGTTTCGCCAAATTCGTTTTCTTAGGATTTTTTTGAAATTTAGACTGATTATTATTTAAATACTTGTGCATCAAGTGGTTGCAAAACGAAATTTATGAACAATACAGTTCCGGAGATATTAAATTTCAAAAATGGAGTTTTTCAGGCTCTTTAACATTGCACTATACAGGATATCGGAAAATTTACATACATATTTAATTATAATTAAGAAACCCTTCTTACCATTTTTATAAAAAACTAAACCAACGTTAAACAATAACCAATACATATTTTAAGACAATTTTGATTCATAGTTACAACACAGTTTCTAAGATAATAATGAATAAATAATGAAAAATGTGTAAAAAAAATTTAGACAATTTGGCACCATTAACCAGCGAAATATGCATGCGCTAGATTTTTTCAAAATTATAATTTTCATAAGGTGTAATGTAGGCGTTGATTACATTTGTTATAAAATAACAAAACGATTTTTATAGAAATAAATCGACCTTTAAAATGTATTTTATCTGACATTTCTATGATAAAAATATTCAATCTCTTACAATGGTGCCAGATTTGTCAAACGAGCACGGGATTGGCTAGAATTGGTACATAAACAGCAAAAAGTTTTGGGCTTATGAACTATGAATCGTTATTGTCTGTTCTATATACTCTAGCATTAACTTTTTGCTAGTATTGTCGCGAAACAACCACCTTAAAATAAATAAATATTTTTCATTTTTTTTTTTTAATATTTCAGATAGAAAAAGAGGGCGGCGATGAATTTCTTGGACTGACATTTCAGAACCTCATAAAGGAGGCGAAGGAATATGCCCCTATATGAAAAACGTTATTTTCCGGGATTGCACGATAAATACATATTTGAAAACAGAAAGAATTATTCCAACAGCATCGGAAAAGAGCGTTTTAGGTGAGAATGATAACTGAAATTGATTCGAATTTTTAGAGAGTCTGGTTTTGGTGCGAGGTGAAACATATATTATATTATTTTAATAAAAGAAAAGTAAAAATATTTTTTGCGAAAATCATTATTTACTATGAATAGAGACCGGATTTTTATGCAGTAAAAAGTGCCAAAATATGAAGTTAAAATTGCTGAAATATGCAAGTAATATGGGTTATACGCTGAAATATGCAAATATATGCAGTGAAAGATGGAAAAATAAATTTTTTTATGCAATAAAAAATTAAAATTGAAGAAAAATACTATTATTGAATGTCGACGGCCATATGCAATGTTTACAATGTCTCATCGTAATGCCAATATGACAAAATTATTTTATCACGGGAATGCAAGGGGTGTCCAAGGAAATCAGAGCTGTACATTGTCTCCCCTTAATCTATTTTATTAATCCTTCTTGCCGACGTTTTGGATACTCAATGGTTATCCGAGGGAATTGTTGAACCGCGATTGGAATTAGGTGTACTCATCATTCGATAATGCCCCTTCATCTGTTGATCCTTCTACTTGGAATTAATTAATTAATGACTTTTATTATCCAATACAAAAAAAATACAAATATTTTACAAATACAAAAAAACTTCGACCTCGAGGCCCAAAAGCCTCACCATCGAATGTCCATTTTTTTTTTTAATTTTTAACATATTTTTGATACTCCTTATTTTGGTAAGGGAAAAAATTGATAAAAAACCCCATACTTTTTATTTTTAACATAAAAAAGAAAAAAAAACACAAAAACAAAACAAAATGAATAATGATGAAATGAAGAGCACTAAATGAGAAATGAAGTGTCACATCCGGTATATTTCGTTAATTAGAGGGTTGAGATTTGATTGCGCATTATTTTCGAATTTTTTAACACTATTTTCTAGGTTTTCTTTTAGAGAAGTCATGTTTAGTCCGATTCTTATTATATGGTTGTTGATTCCAGGTGGAGGAATGGTCATTTTCCTTAATGTTTTTGACTGGACCCTTTCCAAATCGTTGAGCCTGGTTTTGGAGGCGAAGGGGAGCCATGCAGGGGCAGCGTATCCCATGATTGGCCGAACAAGCATTTTATACAGAGTCAGCTTTTCATTCAGAGGAAGCAGGCTGCCAGGTCTAATCAAAGGCCAAATGATTTTCGCTGCCAGGAGACCCTTCTCTCTGGCTAACTTGGTATGGAGAGCCCAATTCGCCCTACGGTCAAGTGTAGCACCAAGATATCGCACACTAGGCTGCCATTTTAATTCATATCCACCAATATCTAATGTTGTATTAATATATTTAAATTTTCTTGTAAAAAGAATAGCTTCAGACTTATTTGGGTTAATTTTGAGTCTCCAATCATTGAAATAGTTTAACACAACCTGTGTATCCTCTTCGATTCTTCTCTTTAAGCATTTGAAATTCTGATGAGAGTAATAAATAGCAATGTCATCGGCATATTGAGCGATATTTGCAAATTTTAGCTTGGGTAGATCCGAGGTATAAAGAGCATAGAGCAAAGGTGATAACAGAGCGCCTTGAGGAACACCTGCTCGTATAGGATACCAGGATGATTTAGAACGACCCACCCGCACTCTGAAACTTCTCTCCTTGAGAAAATTATCGAGAACACGACATAGGGTACCGGGAAGACCAAAAAGATATAATTTAGCTACCAATCCTAAATGAAAAACACTGTCGAATGCCTTAGCAACATCAAGCAGTACCATCCCAGTGGCTTTTTTTTAAATTTAAACGACCTCTAATAAAATGGCTGACTCTCACAATCTGATGAACTGCCGAATGTCCTTTTCTGAAACCGAATTGGGTATCTGGAAGAAGATTCCTTTCAGATGTCTCCTCTCTAGCTAATTTAGGATGAATCTCTCTTCTACTTGGAAGTGGAAATGGAAGTAGGTGTACACGATATTAGGTCGCGGTTCACCCCTCGTATGTTCGAAATAAATGTTAACTATCATCTGCCTGAAGAAGGACACTGTTGAGAATTCGAAACGTCGGTGGAGGAATAAAAAAAATTTATTACACCGATATATTGTTAAAAACGAAATTAAATCAAGAATTGCCCAAGCAAAAATGGGGTTTAATTCAAAACAAAAACTACTATGCTCCTCCTCAATCAGCTTAGCAAACAGGAAGTTGCTATTGAAGACATATGTATGGAGCATAGCCATGTACGGGTGTGAAACCTGGACAATTGGAAAAGCGGAGAGAAAGAGATTGGAGGCTTTCGAAATGTGGTGCTGCAGAAGAATGATGAATATCAAATGGATGGATAAAATTACAAATGAAGAAGTTCTTGGAAGAATCGGAGAAAGAAGAACCTTGTGTGAAGAGTCTGAAGAAGAGAAGAGGTCAGATGATGGGGCACACACTGAGACATGGGGGACTGCTTAGGGATATCTTGGAGGGGAGGTGGGAAAGAAAAGGGGAAGGGGAAGGCCCAGATTAGAATATTTCAACCAAAGAATTGGGGATATGGAGATGCCAGACATTTAGAGAGGTTAAACAGCTGGCGGGGGACAGAGTCGAGTGGAGACGGATTGTTGCATCAAACCAGTCTTAGGACTGTATACTCAATGATGATGATGATATATTGTCGGTTGATTTATCACCTACTAAATAGAGAATAAAAAATTCTTGATTGTTTTATTAAATGATACAATTTTTGGTATTAAAATATTTATTTTGAGTAGTTTCGACAATGTTTGGCTTATCAGAACATTTATTAAAATTAACAGAAAAGTTTTTGGGGAAACAAGCAGAAGGATTAAATAATTCAAAGAAATTTGTATTATACTAGAATCGACATCTTAATGGACGGTTCATTATGAGATTATGAGTGACATGTCAAGAATTCAAATTAGAATTAAATTAGTACTCGAATTCGATTTCTATTTTAATTTTACTTAGGGAAAGTGGTGTGGGTTTTAAGTGAAACATGATATTAATTAATAAAGTAAAGGGAGTGTAGTTTCACAAGGAATGAAATAAAACTCAAAGAGGTTTATACAGACTCAATATATTTCGGGTTATTAGTCCATCATCAGGAGTTTCAAGATTAAAAACTTTAAACTACACTCCCTTTTTACTTCTATTAATTTCTATTTTAATATTTAATTCGGATATATAATAGGGGGGCTCCTTATTTTGCATATTTTGGAATATTTAAGCGCACATGCTGGGCTCATATGGTTCGAAATAAATAAAAAATAAGCTGACGTGTTCTGATGTGGCCATCCACTTGACTTTACCATACAACCTGGCCTCTCACTTATATTTAATATTTAATAAAATTATTTATAATCATATAGGGGATCGTTAATTTTTCCATTTTTAGATTACTTTGGGCCACACTGATTATGTATACAAAATTTGGTTGGAGTTTGGTAAATGGCCCAGATTTTCATTTTTTGACCCCCCCCCCACCCATTTTTGGCGGTTAGTTTTTGCATTTTTAGGCTGGAGTCTATAACTTACTAATATTAAGATATAGCAGTATTTTATCTAGATGTAACTCTAAAATTGTAATAGCTAAAATTCTGAGGGATAGCTACTATTATAAGGATAAAGTCTACAGAGTTTCAAATTTTTTGAACCATTACTTTGGACGGAATAAAAAATTGATCGTTCAATGCCAAAAACCCCATGTTATTTCGATGGGAAACTTAATCGCTGTGTAACATTAGGTTAAAATTGAGAAAGGGGCTTGAAACTTGGGGGATATTTTTTTTTATTTATTTAGAACCATATGAGCCCCTGTCAGCGTAAATATTTGAAAATATCCAAAATAAGGAGCCCCCTAATATATAAATAGATTTACATTGGAATATTATTATAGTCAGCCAAGTAGCAGGATAGAAATCAGCCAACTTATAGTCCTATAGCCTATTTAAGATATTTGGTTGATTATTTATAAAATATTATTTATCTCTTCTATTCTTCTTGATATACGAAGGAGTTGAACCAAAAATCAATTCTCATAAATTAATTTTCTCATTCCTAAAATCTAAACTATTCTATATTTATTTATTTATTTAGATGATGGCGGAAAATAAGTTAGTCAGAAATGAAATGAAAAGAATTGAAGAAAAATTTGGAACTATGTTGAAAAGTGTAAGTTTATTTATTTATTTATTATTGGTAAATTATTTATTGAATTATTTATTTGCTCAGATCCTCGAAGACAGAAACGAAATAAGTATATTAAAAGCAGAAATTGTGGAATTGAATCAGTTTGTGAGTTTATTTATTTATTAATTTGTAATGAATTATTTATTAATTTAATTATTATTTTATTATCATTTCCGTCCATAATTCTAATTTATAATTTGAAAGTTTATATTGAAGGAAAATAAGGACAAGTTTATTATGTGTGACTTTTTTATTTATCCACTAACGTTTCATCGACTTTGCCGACTTCTTCAGGGCTTCAAATAGTCATGTCACACATTCGTTTAAATTTTCTTCTCACCTTCATTATTTGTTACCATTGAAGGCCATCAGAATACAAATTTTCAAAAGATATTTTTTGGCACATTACACAAAAAATACAATTTTTTATCTATTTGTATTATTAATTTATCTACTACAGATTCAGTTAACTAGTCGATCATCTTCTATTCGAAAAATTGAATAAAATTATTTGCCTTTTATCTTGAAAGAAACACGATCTATATTTTTTTTAACAGAAATTTGTAAATTGTTTCAATCTTAAATGATCATTCATTATTGTCCCGAAATGTTTATTATAATTTATTCATTCAATTATTTGTTAAAAGGTTAATGAAGAAAAAAACTGGACAGAAATATTGAAAAAAGAAAATCTCGAATTAAACCAAAGGGTAAGTTTATTTATTTATTTATTTATTACAACTTAATGATTGAAAATTTCAAAAAATAATAATAATACTTTTTTAATAACATGAAAATGTCAACATTTCGATGAATTTTGTATCGTAATTGAATTTATTTAATTTAATTTTAGATTCAAGAATTGGTTGCACCTTTAGATAAAGATGGAACTCTAAATATTTTCGATGCATCCAAGAAAGGCTCCCTTAAAGGGCTGAATTATTGGTACTCCAAAGAGCCCTCCTCTATTCATGCAAAGGATGGAAATAATTATAATTTGACTCCTCTGCATTATTCATCCCGATTGGACATTTATCAATTGTTGAGTTCTTATTGTCCAAAGGAGTGGATTTGGAGGCAGAGAATCCTATTAATGCAACACCCTTAATGTTTGCCTCCTACAATGGTCATGTCCCTGTAGTCCAAGCATTGCTGGACAAGGGGGCGAATATAAATCGTCAAGATAAATTCAAAGACCCACCACTACATTGGGCAATTCTTAGTAATAAATTGCCAGTAGTGCAAATATTAATAGAGAGGGGGGCCGATAAAGGTTTAAAAAATAAAAAGAACCAAACTCCATTAGATTTGGCTAGAGAGTATGGAAGGAAATCTATTGTGGATTATTTGTCGTCCCTTTAACATCCTGACAAATAATCCTCCTCCTATTATTAAACTATTTATTAAATTAAATAATCTTAATGGACCACACACACACATACTATTAATATACAATTTTTCACAACATTTAGGATTCTAATTCTAAATATAAATTTTCATCAGCAAAAAACTTTGTGTAAATTGTTTTAATAATTTTGTATTAATAATCACACCATCCCCACACTGAGAAGCTTCTGAAATATAAATTAAATCCCATATTATTATAAATATATTTAAAATACCTATTCAATTAATAATTAAATGTACTGTTTATGTATTTAATCAAGTCTAATTTTAATATACAGGGTGGGGCATAAAGATCTGCCACATTTTGAAGAGGTTTATAAAAAAAATGAAAAAAATTTAACTAGAAAAAAAACTGAATATATTTTTGAAAAGAACATGAAATAATTTTTTTTAATGTGTTTTAAACATTATATCAGACGAAAAACAGGGGGGGGGGGGGGGTGGAGAGTCAAAAATCAAAATTCTAGCCCTTTCGACCAAACTATGTACACACAATTTGGTTGAGTTTGGTCGAAAGGGCTAGAATTTTCATCTTTACCTCCTCCCCCTTTTTTCATCTGATATATTGTTTAAATCTCTTCCTGATTCCGGGTTCGAATCCTGGCTGATCCTTTTTGTCTATAATATAAAAATCTTTTCTTCGTTCCCTAATTAAATTACATATAATATTTCTTTACTCTTATCTTTATTAAAGATGTTTCACCTTGCACCAACACCACAATCTCTACTAATTGTTTTTCAAAAACTTCATTGCGGCAGGGACTACCGTTGTTTAATTAAGATGAAACTTTGCCTATCTAATTTTTTAGCCAATTGGCAACTATTATGGGAGCTGTCAGCACCGCAAAACTTTGACAACAACGGCTGAACCAATTTCAACTTTATTCGTTCTATTTTATTTATTCTTTAACGTTATGCTCTTTCATTTTGGTAAGAGTGATATTTTCGGTAGATCTCATGGTTTTCGAGTTATATGCAAAAATCTGAAAAAAGTCCAAAATTTTCGTGGTTTTTAGGCCCTCAAAAATTTAGCACCAGCCAGAAACCGTCGCAAACTCATATAAACTCTTATTTGAGATGCCTAAAGTCGATTAAAATTATTTCCACCTTGTGCATATTTATTAGTAAGCGCGTCCAGAGAGGATCAAAAAAGTGGTTCAGCTTACATTAATTGCTGGAAAAGATTTTTTCTAGGATCTTGGTATGGTGTTGATGGTATGCCAAATCTAAGTTCGCGACCTCAAAAGTTTGGGGGACAACCTTTGGTTGCCGAAAAACCTCGAAATTTTAGGACTTTTCCAGTTTTTCACTTATAACTCGAAAAAGGTCCATATTTTGTAAATAACCCAACTATAGTAAATTAAAGAGGACAAAATTTCGCGGCGATTAAAAAAAAATAGAAAATTGGTCAGTAGTTTGATTTTTTATGGTGATCCAAAAAACATGTTATTAACTTATAATAACTTTGTTATTATAAATAAACACGTTTTTATTCTGATTTATTCTGCAATTCTTCATTAAATGCCTGGTTTCCGTGTTACTACTCCTATTTCCTTGACCCCCCCCCTTTTGAATTCTTCAAATATTTGTAATTTTGATTACAAAAGACAAAAATGTTTTTCTCAAAGATTGTCCGCCAAACTTTAATCTGGAAACTTTTAAATATTTGATAAAAAATTAAAAATTTATCTTTTTTTTTTTTTTTTAATTAGCTTCAGCTTAAAAAATAAAACTCTGTCTGTCTTTCGGAGAATTGTTGCTAGAATACTAAAACAGGATACAAATATGGATATTATAATTTATATATCTATGCATTTTCTTGAAAGAAAAAAAATCATATTGTAATTACATGCTTTATATCAAGGACGGATCCAGGGGGAGAGGTGGCGATCGCCCTCCATAGCGAGACTTCCAAATCGCCCCTGTCATATTCAAATTTCGTAGAGACAAAATTTGCCACCTGTACTTGCACCATTTGCAGCCAGGAGGCAGACGTATCGTCTGAGCACCAATCACAGAGCGAGACGAATTTTAGCTCATTTAAAATTTTTGAGTGCCTAAAAACCACGAAAATTTTGGAATTTTTTCAGATTTTCGCTTAATAATACAAAACCATACAGCTGACAGAAAATTTAATTCTTACCAAAATTGCCAATTTTGCCACAATTGATCTTCAAAGATAGGCAATTTTTAACAACTTGGCGGAAATTTTATTGTTATTATATTATGCTTGTTAGGTAGTCACAAGAAACCACTCTTCGCATTTTGCTGCTGACCCCCTAATAGTTGCCAATTGGCTAAAAAATGAGATTGGCAAAGTTTCATCTTAATTGGAGAACGGTATCCCGTGCCGCAATGAGGTCTGATCATTTCATGTCTTGGAAAATGCTGGATATCTTCAAATCTAAAAGTTTTAACAAAAAAGTAGCTCAAGTAAAACTCTAAGCCAACAAAATTTCCTAGAAAATGAGACAAAAATCAAGTTTCTAGGATGAGTGGTTTTCATTTTATGAATGAAAAACTGCAATTTTTTGCAGTTTACCAAAAACTTCAACCTCATTGAGGCACGGGTTACCTTTGTTCAATTAAGATGAAACTTTGCCGATCAAATTTTTTAGCCAATTGGCAACTATTATCGAGGGCCAACACCGCAAAAATTCGAACTTTGGTTTCTTATGACCACCTAATAAGCATAATTAACTTTTCCGCCAAAATTGCCTATATTTGACGATCAATTGTGGCTAAACGGCTGAACCGATTTTAACTTTTATTCTTAAATTGAATTGAAAGTTTTTGCCGAGTAGCAGAATTTTTATATATTATACTAGCTGCAAGGCCCGCCTTTGGCGGCCCTCTTGCTAGCCAGGGGGCACGCCCCCTGGACCCCCAACCCACGAATCCCACCCCCACACTACACTCCCCCCGACCTATCCAGCACCCCCTACCCCCGCACCATGAACTCGTGCCCAACCCCCGCCCCCATACCACAGAACCCAAACCTCACCCCCACTCCAACCCACCACACTCCCCGAAACCCACCCAGCACCCCAACCCTCGCCCCCACACCACCACTTTTACACTCTAACCTGCACCCCCCTACTCCGCCATACTCCCTCACTCCACCGCCATTCCACTCCGCGCATCCCATGCCCTAACCCACCCCCACTCCACCCCCGCACCCAGTTTTTGCATTTCTAGCCTTCTAGTGACCCACAGATTATGTAAACAAAATTTGGTTGAGTTTGGTCCAAGAGCAAGAATTTTTCATTTTTTGACCCCCCCCCATTTTAGGTGGTTAGTTTTTGCATTTCTAGCTCTCTAGAGACCCACAGATTATGTATACTAAATTTGGTTGAGTTTGGTCCAAGAGCAAGAATTTTCATTTTTTGACCCCCCCATTTTGGGTAGTTAGTTTTTGCATTTCTAGCTTTCTAGAGTCCCTCAGATTATGTATACAAAATTTGGTTGAGTTTGCTCCAAGGGCAAGAATTTTCATTTTTTGACCCCCCCCCCATTTTGGGTGGTTAGTTTTTGCATTTCTAGCTCTCTAGAGGCCCACAGATTATGTATATAAAATTTGGTTGAGTTTGGTCCAAGAGCAAGAATTTTCATTTTTTGACCCCCCCCCATTTTGGGTGGTTAGTTTTTGCATTTCTAGCTCTCTAGAGGCCTACAGATTATGTATACAAAATTTGGTTGAGTTTGCTCCAAGGGCAAGAATTTATATATTTTTCTCCTTCCCCCCTTTTTGGGTGGTTTTTGGGGGAATTTTTTAAACAAAAGTTGTCAGAAATCACATCCCCTACAACTTTGCTCATTATAAAATTTCCCGTAGAGTTAATAGTTTAAGAGTTATTTGATAATTTTCATTCGTGCACCCCCCCCAAACCCCCTTTTGGGGTCAAAATATCAAAACGTTATATAGCTAAAAACGTAAGTTAGAAGACCTCTGATACAAATATGAAATTTCATAATAATCCCTTCAGCCGTTTTGACGTGAATCGTGAGCAACTTTTCGCGGAAACCACTGAAACAGACAGACAGACAGACAGACATACAGACAGAATTTTGTTGAGGGTGTTTTCGTTCATAACTTTGCTTGAAACGTGTGCAACCAAAATTTGGCGTGATTTGGACCAATGTACAGACAAAACCTTAATTTTATATATATAGATAACTTTATTCGTTCTATTTTATTTATTCTTTAACGTTATGGTCTTTCATTTTGGTAAGAGTGAAATTTTCGGTAGATCTCATGGTTTTCGAGTTATAAGCAAAAATCTGAAAAAGTCCAAAATTTTCGTGGTTTTTAGGCCCTCAAAAATTTAGCACCAGCCAGAAACCGTCGCAAACTCATATAACTCTTATTTGGGATGCCTAACGTCGATTAAAATTATTTCCACCTTGTGCATATTTATTAGCCAGCGCGGCCTTTTTTCGGTCTAATTTGCCTGTAGCCCAGTAAATAGAGAGGATCCAAAAAGTGGTTCAGCTTACATTAATTGCGGGAAAATATTTTTTTCTAGGATCGCTTGGTATGGTGTGGGTATGCCAAATCTAAGTTTGCGACCTCGAAAGTGTGGGGGACAACTTTTGGTGGCCGAAAAACCTCGAAATTTTCGGACTTTTTCCAGTTTTTCGCTTATAACTCGAAAACGGTCCATATTTTGTAAATAACCGTTCTATAGTAAATTAAAGAGGACAAAATTTCGCGTCGATTAAAAAAAATAGAAAATTGGTCCAGTAGTTCGATTTTTATGGGGATCCAAAAAACAGCCCCCAGGATCACTTTTGAATATCCCAAAAACTCGCACTTTTTTCGATTTTTTCCCATTTTGACCATGAAGGAGCACGTTTTCGACAAATATCACTCTGAACTTTTGAGGATTCGGATCATATCATGTCCGGAAATGCATGATATCTATAAATCTAAAAGTTTTATCAAAAAAGTGGTTCAAGTAAACGTTCAAGTCAACAAAATTTCCTACAGAATGAGATAGGAATCAAGTTTCTAGGATGAGTAGTTTTCACTTCATGAAGGAAAGACTGCGATTTTCCAATTAAGATGAAACTTGGTTTCAATTGTAGAAAATTTAATCTAGTTTAAAAATTTATAGACTGGTCTTTGTCGAAAACGTGCTCTTTCATGGTCAAAATGGGAAAATATCGAAAAAAGTGCGAGTTTTAGGGATATTCAAATGTGATCCCGGGGGCTGTTTTTTGACAAGCGCTAAAATACCGGTTCTACTTAACCTAAATAGATGAAATTGTTATCATTTTACGCGTAATTTAAAGAGCTTTAATTTATCTAATAGATATCTTTTTGATTTGATAAGCCGTTTTAGAGTTATTTAAGAAAAACTGAAAAAAACTCCGAAATTTTCTCATTTTGAGGCGCGTAGAAAAATTTCCACAACACAGATTTGGGGGAAAACTTAGGGTAGTAATATTGGAGTACCAATAAAGGTATTCCAGCAATAAAATCTTTACTGGGAATTATTTCCTATTAAAATCATAATTTGCCTGGACTATTAGTAATCTCCACCAATTTATTTACCACCTATACGAAGCAATCATTTCGAATATATATGTACATGAGTAATTTCATTATAAACTTAGTATATAAATATGAAAAACTCAATTAGCGAACTATAGCCCAAGTATATTATAATATATACATTTAATAGGTAACCCTGTATATTTTCCCCTTCTTCATGCTCTCTTTTTGTATGTTTTTAATTTTACAGTGGATCAAAAACGCCTCTAAAAACTATTTTTGAAGTCTGAAATTTCAAAATTTTCCGGGAGCTGTGGGTGCCAGACCATGACCCCCCCAAATGAAAGTCTGGTACCCGCCCCTGGTATAAGTGTAATATTTCTTTAGAATGTAAGCGTATTTCTTGTAAATAAACATTAATTAATTGAATTTCCTACTAAAATAAAAATATTGTTATATTCTTGTATTTTTTTTAATATCGCCCCCCCCCCCCCCCCACATAAAAAATTCCTGGATCCGCCCTTGATATATAGGTGTGTATGTTTATTTGCATCAAGCAGAGGACAACCTCTGTTTCTCTTTATATATTAATTTTTTTTTATAAGGGCCTCCACATCTCCCCTTATAGCCCTCCCATCCTCCCACTCAGGATCCGGTTGAGTGGCTCAGGGTGTGGCCACTTTAGAACGGTGTGAAACCTTAGTATGCTGCGACCAAGAATAAAATAATAATAATAATAAAAATAAAGAGAATACCGCACGTCGTCCAAACAATAAAAATAAATAAATAAATAATCAATTATTTCAATTTATGACACTAAGCTAAGGCGCACACTGAGCTGTGTCACGCAGCGCAGCACGGAAATAAACACTGCGTCGCACAGAGTACCCGCACATTGAGAAGCAGTTTCGGGCAGTAGGTCGACGAAAGCACTTAAGTAAAATGACCGCCTTACGAGAAACATTTATTTTGTTCAAAATTATAAAACACTAGCCTGCGTCTCCCCTAATCAGGTTACTACACCACCTGGGCCCCCAACCCGCACCCCAATCGCATTGCACCTTTGCACCCACCCTGCACCCCACTACGCACCCTTCCTACCAATTTCACCCCACCCTTGCATTCCACTCCCGAACCCCCACCCCGGACTCCAATCCCATTCCACTTTCACACCCATCCTGCACCCCACTAGGCATCCTTCCCCCCATTTAACCCCCACACCTACCCCGGGCCCCCTGAACCCCTCCCCTGCATTCCACCCCCGCACCCAGTCTTCGCATTTCTAGTGGCCTGCAGATTATGTATACAAAATTTGGTTGAGTTTGCTCCAAGGGAAATAATTTTTATTTTTTAACCCCCCCCCCATTTTGGGTGGTTAGTTTTTGCATTTTTAGACTTCTGGAAGTCCACAGAATATGTATACAAAATTTGGTTGAATTTGCTCCAAGGGAAAGAATTCTCATTTTTTGACCCCCCCCCCCCCATTTTTGATGGTTAGTTTTTGGTAGATCTTTGTGCCCTACCCTGTATAATGAAAATAAAAAAAAATATTAAAATTTCCTAAATTTTATTAAACCAATTTTTTTACATTAATTAATGTATACATTGTATTTTTTGCTTCGATTCCGGAGATTACTTCTCCACCATCGAGTGTCCTTATTCATCTTTAGTCCTTGTTTTCAATAAGAGGAAAAATCTAATTAGATAAAAAAAAAACTCTTTTCCGATAATTATTTCAATTCCATTATTCCCCAATCAAGTCGATTGGTTATTCCCATCCCT
The DNA here is from genome assembly GCA_024734495.1 of Forficula auricularia. Classification (NCBI taxonomy): domain Eukaryota; kingdom Metazoa; phylum Arthropoda; class Insecta; order Dermaptera; family Forficulidae; genus Forficula; species Forficula auricularia. The sequence goes on from JALMQS010000073.1 coordinate 1,451,414, forward strand.
TAAAATTTCCTAATTTAGATATATATATATTTATAATAATATGTGTTGTAAACTATTCGTGGGTCTTAAAATAAAAAAAACAATTAAAAAATTAAAAACTGCGCCATGCGTGAAGCAGTTTCTGTGGCGCTTCCACAAGTGGACGCAGTCGGCACGTGGGGCAGGACTGTGCTGGGTTTCAAAATGCGCGCCTCTACTTGAAAACATGGCTCACAAAAAATGCCCTGCCTGCGCTGAGGAGCTGCGTCTCCAGTGTGCGCCCGGCCTAATGTATGACTTCCAAATCCCTCATCTCTAAAGGATTATTTTCTACAAAGCAGTGGGGAGAAGGCGAACGTAACTTTACTTAATAATTTACTTATATTGTCTACGTATATTAATTTCACTATAATTAATTTTTTGTAATCAATTCATGATAAATAAAATCTATAATATAAACTGAAATTATTTTATTTATTGTAGTATTTTGTTCCTTTGTATTTTTAGAGTTTGAATTATGGTGTCTTTGGAATGTATTTCGTTTGAATATTTAAGTTACACGTTTTTATTTAAAACCTTAAGGAAAATTCCCTAACTAAGCCAAAGGCCCGGGGCCCAAGATCTGAAGCTCGATCTCTGGAATAAGTATGTGTTTTTTTATGAAGTTGAAAAAACTTATTTTTCAGCAGTCTTTTTAATTTTAAATGATGTTTTTTTTTCAATTTATCCAAATATTTCAGAAATCTTGTACAATATTCCTTCTTCAGTGGACCTTTGTTTTTTTTTAGAAAAAAAAACACCATTTAAAATTTAAAAAAACTCCTGAAAAATAAGCTTTTCACTTAATACCTTTAATAGTTTTACTTATAATTCATAATTTATATAAATAAAAATGTACTGATACGCTTAAGTGATACGTTGAAGGATCTCCGAAAGTTTTTCAACGATTTCTTTGAAATTTTCACACAACATTCCATTCAAATACTCGAGTGTTTTTATATATAGTGTTTTTATAGATATCACACATGTGGCATGTAAAAAATACTTTTTTAGAGGAAACAACGCCAGCGCCTCTTTGGATTAGGAGTGTATAATATTTTAATCATTCATATATCGTCTTCGCTAAGTCTCAGAGCTTTGAAATTTGAAACTTAAGCTATTTATAGGCAAAAAGTTACCGAGCGTCGCTCGGTGGTCATGCTCGGTGGTCCAGGCACTATTTATTATATGAATATTGTCTTTTATTTGAACTATTCTTGTACCAATATTATTATTAGGTACTTTCACTACTATTTACTAGCATTTTGTCAATTGAATCTGTATGTAAAATGGCTTGCTTCAATCTAAATATAAAAGGTTGTTGATTGGTGGCGCGCTCTTGTGGCTCACCGGGGAAACTATATAACACCCTTCTACTTATCTAATAATTTAAAAATGCTCTTTAGTAAAATGGTAGTCTTCAGCTAGTAAAAAATAAATAAATTATTAGGTAAAGTGCACAGGAAAGTCATTTGTCCCGGATTGCTAATTTTTACTTTACCATACAGGGTATGGTCAAGTATTGTAATCGTGCATGAAAAAAGTGATTTTTTTCCTTCTTTTTTTCAAAATATCTCAAAAACGGCTGAAACTATTTTGATTAAAAAAATTGAGCGAAACCATGGCATTTCGCTCTACAAAAAAGCTCTAATAAGTGAACATCGAAAAAATTATATTTTTCGAGATAATAATTGTTTTGTCAAAATGTCTGTTAGTCTGGTTGTCTGTGCGTTACTAAATTTTTGTGTACGAGCTAGCTCAAAAATTAGTGTAAATATCGAAACCAAATTTCACACGTACTTTTGGTGCATCGAGATTAAGAGCTGATTAGATTTTGGTGCATATCGATCCAAAATTAAAAGGGATGGATGGGAGGGGGGGGGGGGTTAAAAAATAAAAATATAGGCCCTTGTTCCAACCTCAACAAAGTTTTGTATACATAATCAGTAGGACCATAGAATACTAAAAATTCAAAAAGTAACCACCCAAAATGGGGAGGGGTTGAAAAAATAAAAATCTATGCCCTTGTACCAAACTCAACCAAATTTTGCATACATAATCCGTGGGGTCCCAGAAGTATAAAAATCCAAAAACTAACCTCCCAAAATGGAGGTGGGAGGTGAAATTCTAGGCTCTTGTCCCAAATATGGTATACATAATCAGTGGACCCCCAGTATTCTAAAAATTCAAAAACTATCCGCCCCTCCCCTACATGATTAGAAATAATTTTATTAAATATTAAATATAAGAGAGGGGCCAGATTGTATGGTAAAGTCAAGTGGATGGCGATCAGAACGTGCATTTTTTTTAAGTTATTTTTTTATTAAAAAACCGATTGAACATTCTGTAGTAAGTCCTCCTCCTCGGGGGTCATTTAGCTTATTCGATTAATTCCTTCCTGCTGATGCAACCAGCCACACAGAACGTCCTATTCGAATGCATACCCTATCACCTTCCAGGCGGCTCGGAGTTTTTCCTAAGTGTGACATAACCGTACATATATGTCAATAGTACATCTTAGCTTAATTAAACCAGTAGTTTATAGCCTTTTTAAGCCGCTAATAATCAGCATATAAAACTCTACCGGAATTCATTGTTAGATTTACGGAAAGAAATTTTTTGTCGACAAGTGTTATTCTTAACGGTGTACGGACATCAGAGGAATTTTAAGTTAAAAAACGGAATTTTTGATATATTAATAATCGCTTATAAATAAGTATAAAATAATTTTTAAAGAAAGATCGGACATGTAGTTTTCGTGTAATCAATTTTTATTAAAAACTGGATATGAATTACATATTTTTATATAAATTGAAAGTTTTTTGCCGAGAGTAGCAGAATTTTTATATATTGAATGAGACAATAAAAGAGTGTGTCTTCTGCTGGAATTATAAATTTTATTTATTTATAACGAGACTATAGTTTCGAGGGCTTTGTCCTCTTCATCAGTCTATTACAATGTATTCACAGGAATTAATTTATGAATGAAAGGTTAACATCTTTCATGTGACATCACCACATGAAAGATGTTAACCTTTCATTCATAAATTAATTCCTGTGAATACATTGTAATAGACTGATGAAGAGGGCAAAGCCCTCGAAACTATAGTCTCGTTATAAATAAATAAAATTTATAATTCCAGCAGAAGACACACTCTTTTATTGTCGACGGATCTTACTTAGTACGTTTGGTGGGTACGCTCGCTTATAGGTATATTTTGTTTGGTACCGACATCAAAAACTAATTTCATGTTAATATTTCGTCGTTTAGTTGTAACTAAATAAGATAATAATTATTGTGTACCTTTTAGTCTATTTTATTTGTTGCATTTAATTTTTTTGAAGTCGGTTTTTATTTTTTCTTAAAAATAATTTTTATTTTCTCTTTTTAGTGATGTTATTAATATTGACTTAATATAATACCTTGCATGCATCTCGTAAGAGAAAGGGTCGGGCGAATGAATAAGAAAACGATAGATAAAATTAAATTCATAAATATAGAAATTCTCTCGAAACGTTTGAGGGTTTTAATTGAATGTTTTGAGATTCTTTTTTATAAAAGATTTTATTTATTATAATTTCGATTATTTGGTCATAAGAATTGGAGATTTACGTTATTTCGTCGTTGATCATATCATCAGAACTTGACCAAATTAATATGGCACCATCCCTAAGATAACTCCTTTCCAATAAAAAAAGAATCATCGAAATCGGTTCATAAACAAAGAAGTTAGGCCTGAACAAACCTAACAAAAAAGATCTAATACCAATGAAAAAAACGGGACCAATTGGAAGCTAGACTGAACCCAATTCAAATTTTTTTTCAAAATCGATTCACAATTGATGGAAATATGAGTTAACATTGACACACACAAAAAAAAATCAATCGATTAGAGAACCTCGTCCATTTTTGAAATTGGTTAACAAAGACAAATATTTTTAATATCAATGAAACTGGCTTTATTTATTGGAAAGATAATTTTATGCCATTAATGTTTGAATATGATTTCGACCATGTGGTCGCCACGGCTGGCGCGTAGATGGCGCAATCTGAATTTTTAATTTTCACACACTTTTCGCAGCGATGCGGCCGTATAATTCTCCGAATGTTGTGTTCCAAGTGTCCAATCATCTCTGGTTTATCGGCTTTGGGGATATCTCAAGTCACTTGTCTTGGAACACAACATTCGGCGAATTATCTGGCGAAATATGACCACAATTGCTGGTAAAATTGTGTGAAAATTGGAAATCTAGATTGCGCCATCTACGCCGTGTGAACCACATTGTTGTGAACCCAAATTAATGATTTAGAAAAGAATAAAATCTTCTTTTTACATTCAACTAGATAATTACCTTTTTAAATCTTTCTATATTTCTTGTGAGCTATGGCCTTTTCATGAAAGTTTATGTCAAGGGGTCGGAGAGTCATTAATATGATCTTTCAATATAAACAAAGGGGGCAATCGATGAATTGGTCCTCCGAATCAATGTCAATCAATTTTTTATTATAAGACACACGTGCAAGGGAAATGTATCATTTATATAAAATTAATATAAATAAAGGGTGCATATGGCAACTTGGCTCTTAGCTTTTTGTCCAGTAAGCATTTCTATTCATAAAGATATTTACTTAAATAAGAAAATAAGTTTAGTTAATATAGTAAAGGGTGTGTAATTAATATGGTGAAATAAAACTCAAAGAGGTTTATAAATAAACTACATTGATATTACCATTATCAGAGTTTACAAGTTAATACTGGTATTAACTTGTAAACTCCTGATGATGGACTAATAATCCGAAATATATTGAGTTTGTATAAACCTCTTTGAGTTTTATTTCATTCACTGTGAAACTACACACCCTTTACTCTATTAACTAACATCATGTTTCACCTAAAACCTACACCACTTTCCATAAGTAAAAATAAGTTTATATAAGATTAAGAGAGGGCCACCTGCAACTAGTATGGCTCTTTTAATGAAATTATTAATAAGAAGGGGAGAGATGGGAACCTATAAATAGGGCCACCAGTATGTGCTGAAGACGATTCTCGCTCCAACACATGATCTGTTAACATCACTTGTTGAATTTAGCCTTCAGCTAAGTACTTACTTTATAAAATCATACACCAAGTTGTACTTTTAACTATTTTATGAATAAATCATTTAAAAACCTATCAATCTTCAACTTTACTTCACTTTGTCCGTGGTGGCAGCAACAATAGACAAAACCCTTACACCCTACATCTCCACCCTCAACAACATGGTCGAAATCATATTTGAACTTTAATTGCATAAAATTATCTTTTTAATGTGAAACAAGTGACCAAGAATCCTTAACTCAAGTAAATGAATATTAAATATAATATTTACGAGCAGTACCTGGCATGCCTACGGCACGCCGCTCGGCCCTCCGGACTGGTGGCCCTGGCGGGCAGCGTCTCGAGATGTGATTATTAGCTGTCCGTAATTATAACTTTTGAAAAAAATATTTTTTTGAATAATGAATATTGATCAAAGAAAGATGAAAAAATATCATTAAATGCTTTATAAATACTTTATTAGATCATGCAACCATTTCTCTCGAAATTCCAAATCGGTTGGAAACCTATTTCTTTTTAATAATACATTTCAATATTTAAATTTATCTAAAAAGTGTCTCTAAATTAATTATATATAATCATTTTAAAATTAATTTATCTATTAAAATTTCAATTGACCCGCCCAGTAATGAATTAAGAATTAATCTCATTATCCCATTAAATCATATCTCATTAAAACTTATATTATAAATTAAATATATATAATATATATATATATTTTAAAATTAATTTGTCTACTAAAATTTTAAGAATTTATATTTTTCTTAAATTCAAAAAAAAAAAAAAAAAATAATTAATTTTTGCGGTATGAATTATTTCCAAAAAATTAAATATATATTAATATATAATATATTTAAAATTAATAAATTTGTCTACTAAAATTTCAAATGAGACACGCCTTAAATCTAATATTCTAAGCTATATAGAGGAATAAATTAATATATAGAGATATTATAGATATATTATTTAGAGAATAGATATGTTTTATTTGTAAAATTTGACAATATAACAACCGTCATTGAATATTAGTTGCTTTTTCTCCCACATGTTCCTTGCTGCGCCACGGGTACTGTCTGACAATGGCTTTTATATATATAGATTTACTCTTATCTTTATCTTTCCAATAAAGTTGTGAACCTCTAAAAAAAAACACCCTATATAATCAGCCTCGAAATTATCAGATAATAGATACACCCTGTGTACTTATATTATGAATGAAGTGAGATTGAAGGAAGATATTATTTGAAAAAAAAGGCGAGAACTTGTATTAGGTGTGGGATGAACAAATAATATTCATTTAACTTTACCATAAGCCACAATTAATTGAATGGCATCTAATCTCAAAATAAGAAATCCTCTCTCTCTCTCTCTGTCTCTCGCTGTCTAAAGGAATTTGCGCTCCCTTCAAGAGTTATAAAATTAATTAAACTTTGTCAATAACAACAACGATAAGACCTTCCTTTTTTCCCTCGCGTTGTTTCAATCTCTACCTTGATGATCTTAAGAGTGAAGCCGACGGCTAATACGCCCCAATTTAATTAACTTGAGATTGGCAGGCGTAGAGCACACTATATATATAGGTATATATATAAAATAATATCTATACACCGTAAAAGTCGAATTCTTTTGTACCTTCACTTACAATCTCTAGATGCTGTCACTATCGATCTATTATATCTATAGATGAGGGGTGTACCACTGCCTAATATCGTGTACACCTACTTCCACTTCCACTTTCATTTCCAAGTAGAAGACAATAGATGAATCGGCATTATCTAATGAACTCTAAAATAATTCCACAAAATTCCAAAGACGTGTACACCTAATTCCAGTCGCGGTTCACCTATCGTCTCTATCTTTCTAATACCTGGAGCCACCGAGCGATGCACGGTAACCAAATAAAAAAAAATACAAATATATATAATACACGCCCGATGGACCCCCTCCCGAAACCATACACCTCGCCCTCATCACTGCACCCCCACCGCCACACTCCGGCCCACCCCACCCCCGGATCCCCCACAACTGCACCTCACACATCCACCCCACCCGCACCCAGTTTTTGCATTTCTAGCTTTCGAATGGTCCACATATTATGTGTATATTTGTTTACTCGTACATCAATTTGCCTACATTCGTTCACATTGATGAATATTATAAAAAAATAAATAGGAAAATAATAATAAAAAAAATATAGGGTTCTATTTAAAAAACACAACTTGACCTTAAAATACCCTTGAAAGCTTGTTCTAGGTCGACAAACAATAGCGTAGTTTAATTTTCCTCTCGATATAAATAAACTTTTATTTAAAACTTTTTTCCATATAATGCACTGTTTTTGAGTTATAAGACTGTCTCAAGATAAAAAACTCACCAGGTATATGTGTGTATGTTTATTTGCATCAAGCAGAGGACAACCTCTTTGTTTCTCTTTGTGACTGTCTGACTATTAATGATTTATTAAACTAATAACACTGTTCAACAACAATTTCTCCCCGTAAACCTAACAATGGATTCCAATAGAGTTTTCTATGCTGGTTATCACGCAATTTCTCGATTTTTGACTACACGTCAGAGTTTTGAGATATTATCGGTCAAAACGACGAAAAGGGCCATTTTGACCTATTTTCGAGTCCCATTAGGTATTAAACAGCAATATTTGAAATCAAAACCAGCTTCCTCTTTTATTTCCAAATTATCACTTGTTTTTAGCTCATTTAGAACTCGAGTTATAACTAGAAAACTAAGACCATATCTTTTTATCTATGTTTATTATCCTTTATAATCACGTATTTTTAGTTTTTTAGTTATAACTCGAATTCTAATTGAGCTTAAATCAAGTGGTAATTTAAAAATCAAAGAGGAAGCTGTTTTCTATTACGTCAACAAAATATTTTGATTTCAAATATTGCTGATTAATATCTAATGGGACTCGAAAATAGGTCAAAATGACATTTTTCGTCGATTTGAAAAATCGGAAAATTGCATGATAATCAGCGTTTAAAACTCTACTTGAATCTATTATTAGGTTTACGGGGACAACTTTTTGTTTAATTTTTGTCAAGCAGTGTTATTATACATCTTGGGGAGGGTCGAATTTGTTGTGGTGTCAAAAATAAATTATTTTTTTTTGTATCAAAGGGCGTGTATAATCCTTGTAAAGATCCCATTCAGACGATGGCCAAGTGCGAGCTGAAGCGTATACCTATTATTTCAAAAATACTTGAGATATCAAATCTGTTCTTATTGGTTGTTGATAAGGAGAGTTTGAGGGGAATAATTGTGAAATTTTTTATATTAATTTTAAAGCAAGCAATTTCTAAACGCGCTCAGGTACAAAAAGAGCCTAAAAATGACAGTCACTCATGCTTTAAACTGAATTAAATTTAAAAATATTCAGCAAAATTCTACTTGAAAAGATTTCTTTTTTTATTTTGAAGAAAATATATACTAGATATAAAGTAAAATATTCAAATTTGTATTTTATTTTAGTTTACTGGCTACAAATACTCCGGCAGACAGACAGACACACGTTAACTTTTTAATCTGAACCTAAAAATGAATGAATTTTCAATTATTCATCAAATATTAAAAACTTTGAGAAGTTTTGAGGGTTTATTATGGTTAAGAATCCTTGATAAATCCATTTTTGTGTCTTTTCTAAACAAAACTACAAATATTTGAAGAATTTAAAGAAGAATTTGGAAAGAGGGGGGGGGGACAGGAAAATAGGAATAGTAACAGGAATACAGGTATTCAATGAATAAAATACAAACATATCAAAATAAATACATGTTTATTTAAAATAAAAAATTAATTATCAACTTTGACTATAACAATAAATAACAAAGATTTGTAAATAATGGGTGAAGTAAAAAGCTCTGAGCTACTTATTAGTACTTACTTTATTCCAGTACTTTCGTAGTTTTTTCAAAATATCTTGAAAATGATTTAACCAATTTTTGTGAAATTTAATATCCTAATTAAGTACCTTCGGGACCAGAAAAAAAGGTTAAATAAAGTTTTTAGTAAAATTATATTTTAAAGTACTTTACTCTAGAGTAAGATAGTACTTTTTTTAAATTCATTAAAATTTATTCATTTGATCGGTTTAATATAGCTAATTTAAACTTGCTTAAGTAAGAATGGATAGGCTTCTCTCGGTGAATTCTTTTATGATAAACAACGCAAGGTTATTCCTCGAGTATTAGATGAGAATCGATGTCTATTTTTGAATTTATAAGTCAACATGGACTACAAATAGCAAGTGATATCTGATTAATAATAATGAAATAAACATATTAATATTTCAAATGACATTAAATAAAGGTTAGCAACGATTCGTTGCAGTTTATTTTTAAATAATAATTGGTTTAATTAAAAAACCTAACAAAATGTTTACTAACTACAAATGCTCCGGCAGACAGACAGACACACGTTAACTTTTTAATCTGAACGTAAAATTGAATAAATTTTCAATTATTTATCAAATATTAAAAACTTTCAGAAGTTTTGAGCGTAAATTATGGCTAAGAATCCTTGAGACAATTTTGTTTCTTTTCTAAGCAAAACTACAAATATTTGAAGAATTTAAAGAAGAATTTGGAAAGGGGAGCAGGAAAATAGGAATAGTAACAGGAATACAGCTATTCAATGAAAAAAATACAAAAAAATATCAAAATAAATACATGTTTATTTAAAATAACAAAGATTTGTAAATATTTTTATCAATTAGAACAAAACTGACTCTCATAAAATGTCAAAACGTTTAATCCGCCATATATTAAAATATAATACGTTTCATTATTAATTGGAAATTGTTTTTTGACAAATAGTGATTAAATGGGCCACTGAGCAAGTCAAAATAAATTGACGAAACGTCTGGACCATTTAATAAAAATTCTGTGTTTGTAATTTTTGTCCAATTCCCTGCTATTCATGTTACAAATTTATTATGGATGCGAATAATACAACATTTATAATAAGGGTTAGTTTATATTTCTGAAGCTTTAGTGGGGATGGCGATTATTAATTGAAAATTATATTAATAATTTACACGATGTTTCGCTTTCATCGAAATGTTAATTTAATTTGCACTATTGGGTCTATATCATATTTCTTTAGAATTTGAAGCCTAAACGTTGCGAAAAATTATTATTTAATTGATAGTGTGTGTGTGTGTGTGTGTGTGTGTGTCAATATGGTAATTTAATTAAATGAGGAGGATTATTTGTCATCATGTTAAAGGGACGACAAATAATTCACAATAGATTTATATCCTCTCTCTCTAGCCCAATCTAATGGAGTTCTATTCTCAACATTTCTTAAACTTCTATCCGCCCCCCTATCTATTAATAATTTCACTATTTCCAATTTATCACCAAAAACTGCCCAATGTAGTGCAGTCCATTTGTTTTTATTTTGATGGTTGATGTTCGCCCCCTTGTCCAGCAACGCTTCTACTACATGGACATGACCATTGTAGGAGGCAAACATTAAGGGTGTTGCATGATTAAAAGAACTCTCTACTTCCAAATCCACTCCTTTGGACAACAAGAATTCTAAAATGTCTAAATGTCCATAGGCCGATGCATAAAACAGAGGAGTGTGATTATAATCCTTTCCATTCTTTGCATGAATAGAGGAGGGGTCTTTTGAAAGCCAATATTTCACCCCTATAAGGGAACCTTTCTCTAATGCTTGGAAAATATTTTCAGTTCCATCTTTATCTAATATTTGTCCACAACATTCTTGAATCTAAAATAAAATAAAATAAACTTAAATTACATCTGTGATCAAAATTCATCGAAATGTTGACATTTTCATATTATTAAAAAATTATTAATATTAATTGAAAGTAATGGAAGGCAGCCCAGAGGTAGTGAGGAAAGAAAAAATTAACACATATAAAATAAGGTGTAATTTATTGGAAGGAAAAAAAATTTGTTTTTCTATGCCTTTTGTTAAAAATGAAGAAAGTTTTTGAACACTACTGTGGAGAGAAGAAGGAAACATTTTATTTGTTTCATTCATTGACCCTTTGAAACCCTGAAGAAGGAGGGAAAAATCCTCCCAAACGTCGGTTTGAAAGGAAAGGAGGAAGGATTCCAAAAAATTACACCTTATTTTATATGTGTTAATTTTTTCTTTCCTCACTACCTCTGGGCTGCCTTCCATTACTTTCAATTAAAATTTCTACCAGTCCGTCTCTCTCCAGAGAAAATTTCGTTGCAAAAAAATTATTAATATTATTTTTAGAAAAAATTCAATCATCATGTTGTAAAAATAAATAAATAAATAAACTCACCCTTTGGTTTAATTCAAGATTTTTTTCTTGTAATACAGTTTTATTATTTTTTTCTTCATTGACCTAAACAAACAAATAAATAAATAAATACTTAAATATATAATAACTTATTTATGAAAAATAAATAAATAAATTCACAGATTGATTCAATTCCACAATTGTTGATTTTAATTTACTTATTTCTTTGAATATATAATAACTTATTTACAAATAAATAAATAAATAAACTTACTAGATTGATTCAATTCCACAATTATTGATTTCAATTGACTTAATTCGTTTTCATCTTCAATGATCTAAGCAAATAAATAATTAATGAAATATATAATAAATAATTTACCAATAATAAATAAATAAACTCACCCTTTGGTTTAATTCTTTTTGTAATTCAGTTTTACTATTTTTTTCTTCAATGATCTGAACAAATAAATAAATTATCACTTAAATATATAACTTTTTTACCAATAATAAATAAATAAACTTACAAGCTTATAAAAATGTTCAATTTTTTCATCCATTAATTTGATCTGATTCGTCATCTAAATAAATAAATTTGAGAATAGATTAACAATTCAATTCAATAATATAATAAATAAATAAATTTGAATATAAACATTTTATAATTTTTATTTTTAATATATATAAATATAGTATGGGTCAAATATTGGTCAGACATTTTTGAATTCTTCAAATTCCAATAAATAAAATATCAATTTTGATTTTTCTAAACAAGATTTTGGCTGAAATCGACCATCCTGAAGTAGGCATCAATTCACAGTCTGATTTATCAAGTTTTTCCTTATTTTCAGATAAAATGCGTCTTTTTTTACATTTAATATGTTATTTAATTTGGATTTCCAATCTGTTTTTCTGGGTAGAATCGAATAATCAAATTTTGACCTACTATTTACTAAATAATTTAATTTCAAATTCCATTATTATATTAAATTTAGAATTTATATATATCTACATGTAACGAGGTTTTTGTACTCGTCAGCGTTCAAAATTGGGTTAACTTAAAATTATAAAAAATGCTACAAATTCGTTCATTCTCTCTTCGTCAACGAGATATACAAACGGATCTGATTTATCTAGTATTTTGGAATATATAAAATACGGAACTTTCGATAAGTTAGCCGGACTCATTTAACAGTAAGTAACTTTTATAAGATTTTAGGGTCGTATTTTGTTAATGCTCCCACTTATATTTTGTTTATTGGGCCTCCGAGGAGCGGGCCGCCTCTTACAAAGATAAAAGTTCATTACACAAACTTCACACTTTCAGCTTCAGAACAAATTAATTCAGATTCAGAGCTGGTGGCTGAGAGAGCCAGGATTAATCCTGACTCACATTTCACATTTTTTTTTTATATTTACAATAAAATAATCATACGCCACCCGCTCTATATGTTCTTCTGCTGAAAGTGTAAAAATTAAGGAGAGATCCCTTCAATTAAATTGATAATAAAAATAGAAAGTTTCGACTCACCTGCTCATTATTTTCTTTAATTGTTTCCAATAAAACCTGAAGAAGGGAAAAAATTAAATCACTAAAATGAATACTTAATGAATAACTAGGTTAATGTGGTCATCCACACAAATTTCCCTTATCTCACTTATAAATTGAAAACTAATATAATATTTATATAAAAAGATGCGAATGTTCTAAAAACAAGTAGAAGTGGAAGTTTAAACTTCCAGATCGCTAGAGTTAGGATTAATAAAGGGAAGATTTAGAGATTTACTTATGATTACACACCAATAAGTCAAAACTAAATTTTATTATTTAATATTTTTCAGTGGATTGTTGAGTTATGATGGTTTAAAACTTTGGTAAAGATTATGTAAAAATGCCTGGTAGAAATGAAATGTGTTGGTTACCTTGGAATTAAAGTCCAGCACTTCTTCGCCCTCGTCATAATCATCAGGTCGGGTTGACGCCCGTGCTTGTATTGTGGCCACAGCCAAGGAAGCAAAGATAATAAATCCTCTAAGGAAATTCATTTTGAGAGTTTTCAGAATAATGCTCTCTCAGTTTTTCCATTGAGCTTATATAGCCAACTCCCCCTCCCCCATCCACTTGTTGTGTAGCTCTCATGTCCACTATAGAAAATCAGAATCGACTTCTATGATAACCTCATCTATTGGCAAATATCAATTTATGCGTAGTTAAATATGCGAGTTTTTCATTTGAAGATTTTTCTTTCTCTAAAATTGGATAACGTATAATCACACATTATTTAAAAAAAAATTTCAATTATTCAAACAATTTCAAAGTTAACTTCCATAATATTTAAATTAATTAATAATATATTTATATTAATTTTGTTATTATATAAATAAATAAATAATTGCTTCAAGTGCACGGAGTGAGAGATCCTCGGCCAATCTCTGACTTCTGCCGATATCAAATAATAAATAGATAACAAAATACTGTTTTCTGCCAAGTGATCAAAAAAAAAAAAATAACCAACTTGATTAAAAGCAATTTAACTAAAATCTTTCCTCTCGCATGTAATAAAAATAATTGCGTCATTTTTTTAAAAATAAAATATTATAAATTCTATTGTTTTAAGGCCCTCAGAGCTCTATTTAAGAATATATAGATATATATTAAAAAAAAAAATTGCCCTTCGTTTCAAGACTTTTATTTAGCTATACATATATGTGTATATATCAAGCAGAGGACAACTTCAGTGATTTCTCTGTATGAATCACCAACTTTTCAATTAAGTTTGGACAACGGTTTGCATTAGAAAGCTGAAACTTGGTGAAACGATGCACCCTATTAAGCCAAACTTAATAATTCTAATACGTATATATTTTTCTTGATTGTAGAAATGTATTAATGTAATAATTTCATAAAATAAATAATGAGTAAAAAGTTTCTTGGAACATTTTAAATATTTCGAAAGACTTTTGCATTACGGAAGGAAACTGATCAAGCGAAAGGGTGGAGACTGTGCATCCTTGAAGGGTTTTCAACGAGGGGTGAACCGCGACCTAATATCTTGTACACATACTTCCACTTCCACTTTCATTTCCAAGTATACTATCATGATTTAATACTACAATTTGTCACTTTGTTTGAGACCATGGGTTCCGTAGTCTTTGCCTGAGGACACGTTGCGCTTGCCGCGAGACCGATTCCAATACTTTAACCATGATTCGCATTGGATAAGTAAAAATCAAAATCATATTTTCCTTTCATACCTACTTGTTGGCTTATTCTATCACCAGCTGGACTAGCCTAGCTCCTACGCAGCTTTCGTTCTTCTGTGCGCAAAATGTTTCCTAAATACAGGCGCACCAACATCTTAAATCAATTGAAGGAGACAATAAAAGAGTGTGTCTTCTGCTGGAATTATAAATTTTATTTATTTATAACGAGACTATAGTTTCGAGGGCTTTGCCCTCTTCATCAGTCTATTACAATGGATTCACAGGAATTAATTTATGAATGAATTGAATGAAAAATTAATTCCTGTGAATCCATTGTAATACACTGATGAAGAGGGCAAAGCCCTCGAAACTATAGTCTCGTTATAAATAAATAAAATTTATAATTCCAGCAGAAGACACACTCTTTTATTGTCTCCTTCAATATATAAAAATTCTGCTACTCTCGGCAAAAACTTTCAATTTAATCTTAAATCAAGTTCAAATTCAGACTACATTTTCAGGATTCTAATTAGTACCGTTATTTATTTATATTTTATAATTCAATATCTACTCTTATTAAACGAGCAAAAATTGTATATATATTTATATATTTATATATACCGGGTGAGTTTTTTTATCTTGAGACAGTCTTATAACTCAAAAACAGTTATTATATGGAAAAAAAATTCAAATAAAAGTTTATTTATATTGAGGGAGAAACTAAACTACGCTATTGTTTGTTGACATAGAATAAGCTTCCATGGGTATATCAAGGTCAAGTTCTGTTTTTTAAAAGGAACCCTATATTTTTCAATACGTCTACTTAATCTACAAATAAAGTAAAAAAAATACATGAATCAATAAAAAAATGCATCAAGTGTATGCAGTGAGCAGCAGTGCTCGGCCTATCTTTGACCTCTGGCGATATCAAATAATAAATTGAAAAACACTCTTTCTGCCAAAGGTTAAAACAAACAAACAACTTGATTAAAAGCAATGTAACTAAAATATTTCCTCTCACGTGTAATAAAACTAATTGCGTCAATTTCGAATTTAATTTTTAATAAATTATATTAAAAAAAAAACTAAAAAACGCGTTTCTAAAAAGTACAAAATAATGTAATAAAGTTTTTTATGTCTCAATAACTAAGTCAAAAAGTGTGGGACGCAGAAGCATGTACTTTTAATTAATTTCGACAAAGTGCCCCACTCTTTTTGACTTAGTTATTAGACATAAAAAGTTTATTACATTATTTTGTACTTTTTAGAAGAGTGTATTTTTTAGTTTTTTTAAAATTTAATTTATTTTTTTACTTTTTAGTTTTAATTACTTTTATAGAAAAACGTTTGCCAGATTTAACAAAATGAAATGTTTTTATTTTTTAACCGACTTCAAAAAGGAGGAGGTTCTAAATTCGATTGAATTTTTGAAGTGATAACTTCTTTTGGCGCGCCTTGCACATTTTTTATTTTACTTGGTAGTAAATGGCATTGAGCGCCGTCACGCATCACAAGTCACGTTCTAACAGTTCCCACGCCTCTAGCCACAGATGGCGCTGCAGCATTAACTCTAAGCTCAAATTAATATCTTATATTTGAATTTTGGAGCTCATGTAGATTTTATTTTCCTGGCCAGTAAATCGGATTGAGCCGTTACGTCACGGGTCACAGCTGTGCTGTGGTCTAGTGCCATTTCATTGTCGAAAGATATATTAATTATTCCTTTTCAAAAATATAATAAAATTATAAATAATCACTTCGGTAGTGTAGTCTTAAGCACACACCCGAATTTTTTTTCTATCTATGTTCCACGATTTCTCCGCCAATTGTGAACCGATTTTGATGATTTTTTTGCACATTGGGTTCAGTATAGTTTCCGATTGGTCCATTATACTAGTACATTTCATTGGTATCAGACCTTTTTTTTTGTTATGTATGTTCAGTTGTTCAGGCATAACTTCTTTGTTTATGAACCGATTTTAATGATCAGAATAGCTCCAAGGAAGTCAAGATACCTACATATATATATATGTTCAGCGAGAACTTTTTGGCACGTGGACCGATTTATACTCTTATCAAAATGAAAGAGCATAAAATTTCGCTTCTAATAACATACATATAAGTTAAATGGAATAAATCTTTGGCTATTAATGGCATTATTAGTAGCTATTATATATAACATAATGTCTATAATACCCAGAGATCAGTTAAATCAAGATGCGACATAATTGATTATCATATTAAATAAAAAAACACTATAAAATATGTTTTTAAATCAGGCAATTTTGCCAAAGAATACAAATATTTTTTTTCCTAAAGAAGCAAGTACAAAGTGCTGTACCATTTTGAAATCTCGACTAAATGGACCAATTTTGTTAAATAACTTGCCATGCTTGTTTACTAGACTTTTTTCTACATTAAAGATTATTCAAAGTTAGCTGATGAAAATGTTTTAAAACACAAGCCAGATAAAAATATTTTTTTCTCCAAAAGTATAGTACTTATGATTTTAGTTTGATTTCTGGTCAATAGCAGGATTATTCACGATTTCCTAACAAAAATTAAAATAAAAAAATATGTAAATTTGTAGCCACAGCATCTCGATATTTAGGGCACCGCTGACTATCTGAAAGAAGTCGGGATACATACATTCAAGTGGCTGGCACGAAGTCCATCTGGAGATTTGAATCCCATCGAACATCTATGGGATGAGACCTCAAGGCGCATTATAAGTAAAATTAACCCACCTAGCACCTTGCCGGTGCTAAGAATTGCTTTAGTTAAAACTTGGGAAGAAATACCATAGGAGGTGGTGGCAAAATTAATTAGGAGTATGCCAAGTAGATTAGAGGAAATAATAAGAGTAACAGGTGGTAATACTCGGTATTAAAAGGGTCATTATGCATCAGTGCCACTCAACAAAAATAAATATTTGATCTTTATAAATATGACCAGGGGGGATAATTAATTTCCAATATCTCTTTTGCTGGGCTAAAAACAAGTGGTAATTTGAAAATCAAAAAAGAAAACTGTTTTCTATTGATATTACGTCAACAAAATATTTTGATTTCAAATATTGCTGTTTAATACTTAATGGGACTCGAAAATAGGTCAAAATGGCCTTTTTCGTCATTTTGACCGTTAATATCTCAAATCTCTGACATGTTATAAAACATCGGGAGATTGCATGATAATCACCGTATAAAACTCTACTGGATCCATTGTTAGGTTTACGGGGAGAAATTTTTGTTTAATTTTTATTGACAAGATACTCTCCAGATAGTGTTCTGATTTTATTATCCATCTCTAGTTCCAAAAAAATCCGATAATCAAAATTAAAAAGGAACATTCCATATTTATCTACTCTTTATTAAACGAGCAAAAATTGTTTGTTTATATATTTATTTGTTTGTATCTTAGTTCTATTTTGAAAAAGGCTCTACCGATTTTGATGAAAGAAATTCTATTAACAAGTTTTGAGGATGAGAAACCGATATGGCTAGGTCTGGACCTCGACAAATTTAATCTTAAAATGATCTTTTCTGAATTAAAGTAATTATCGATAGATGAAAATCTCATTAAAAAGTTTTTTTTTACATTTTTTTCAATTATCTTTTATTTATTAATTGGTTTTTTAATTTTAAAACCCACTAATGGGTTATAGCAAATATTAATATACTATATTAAAATTAGGAATTTTTCGTTTGTGGAGGATGGGAAGACGAGATGGGATTGGATGGGTGAGGATAACGAATCGACTTGATTGGGGAATAATGGAATTGAAATAATTATCGGAAAAGAGGTTTTTTTTATCTAATTAGATTTTTTCTCTTATTAAAAACAAGGACTAAAGATGAATAAGGACACTCGATGGTGGAGAAGTAATCTCCGGAATCTTTTTTTTTTTTTTTTTAATGCAATCGAATGCAAGAAGGGGATCACCAGTAAAGATGCAGCCCCTATGGATCTCGAAAGACCCTTGCATTACCGAAGAGAAGAGAAAGTTGATTAAGTGAGAGGGTGTAGACGTAGGTGTCTATGCACCCTGGTTTTGAAGGTTTGAAGATCATAGGTGCTGGGAAAGATAGAGGCTGGGAGAGAGTTCCAGTTCCTTGAAGTCATGGGGATATATGTATTGGCGAATGAAGTGGTCCGGCACTTTTCTAGTTTGACCGCGAGAGAGTGTTGGGAGTTGGCAAAACGTGTGCTGCGTGCAAAGCATGCTTTGGGGAGAATTATTGATTTTATCTCATCAGAGCACCTGCCGTGATAGTATCTATAGAAAAGGGAAAGGGCAGAGACATCTCTTCGATGAGCCAGCGAGTCGAGGGAGTTGGTGAGGGTAGAATCGTCAATTAGCCTGACGGCTCGTTTCTGAATTGCATCCAGGGTAGCAAGAGAGTATTTTGAGGCCCCTCTCCACAGATGAGAGCCGTATTCGAGACAGGGGCGGATCTGGGCCTTGTAGATGGTGAGAAGTTGTGGGGGTTTGTAAAATCGCTTGGACCTGAATAAGAAGCCAATCTTCCTTGCTGCAGATTTCGCCACAGAAGAGATGTGTTCATTCCAAGACAGGTCAGATGCGACAGAGACGCCAAGCATGGATAGGCTGTCACACATTTTTAGGGTATTCGAATCGAAGCAAAAATACAATGTATACATTAATTAATGTAAAATAATTGGTTTAATAAAATTTATAAAAAAAAAAAAAATTTCGTTTGTTTTTTAATTAACAGATGTCTAAATCATAACACTACAGGTGTGTTTACAAATGAAATGGTTGAACTAGCTTTTTTATATAACTTGGAAACAAATCTTATTTAATTTTATGTTTTTATTTCAGATCCTATACGATTATTTTTTTAATTATTATTTTCCTATTTATTTTTTATAATGTTTATCAATATGATCGAATGATGGGCAAATTGGTGTACGAGTAAACAAATATACACATAATATGTAGACCATTAAAATGCTAGAAATGTAAAAACTGGGTGCGGTTTTTTTTCTAATGATACTGATACAAGAAGAAGTTGCACCAAGTAGGTACAACCTCTGTAGTCCGTGGTGGACCATTGTAACGTGAAGATAAGGGGAGATTTAGGGATTGGGTAGCAGTCGAAGGTATCTGTGGATGCTGGTCTTGAAAGATTGAAGGTTATAAGTTGCTGGAAAGACGGTCGGGGGAAGAGAGTTCCAGTCTCTAGATGTCATAGGGATAAATGAATTGGCGAATGCGTTTGTTCGATTAGTATCCAGTTTAAGCGCGTAGGGGTGTTGAATTTTAGAAAATCGTGTATTTCGCGCAAATGAAGCCCTTGGTGGGATTATCGATTTTATTTCGTCAGAACAAAAGCCATGGTAATATCTATAAAAAAGGGAAAGGGCGGAGACAGATCTACGATGGGCTAGAGAGTCGAGAGTGTCAGTTAATGTAGGATCGCCTATCAGTCTGATAGCTCGCCTCTGAATTGCATCTAAGGTATTAAGAGAATACTTGGAGGCCCCTCTCCACAAATGCGAGCAATATTCAAGACAGGGGCGAATTTGAGCCTTGTATAATATAAGGAGTTGAGTGGGGGTGAAAAATCGTTTGGTTCGGAAAAGAAAGCCAAGCTTACATGCTGCAGCTTTTGCTACTGAGATAATATGGTCATTCCAAGAGAGGTCAGAACCTAAGGTGACACCTAACATTGATATTTTATTACGGAATTCCAATGAGCTCGAATCAAAGGAAATGTCCGGAAGGTTCCTATCTGCGCGCCTAGAAATTAGGCAGCATTGTGTTTTGCCAGCATTAAAGTTTACCAAGTTGTGAGATCCCCATTTTTTAAGCATGCTTAAATCTGAATTTATCGAGGAGGCTATGTTTGCGCGATTGTCTAGTAAGGATTGAGCGTTGTGGAGGGTGCTATCGTCAGCGTAACAATGTATTGGATTGGAGGGCAGATTTAAAAGGTCATTAATATAGATAATAAAGAGCGTGGGAGAGATGACTGAGCCCTGAGGAACTCCAGCATTAGTATTAAAGGACGAGGATGATATTCCGTCAGCCTCGACATTAATAGACCGGTTTGGAGAGAGTCTCCTCAAGCAACTTGCAGAAGGCTCGGGGGAGCCAACAATGCGAGGTAATTTGTCGAGAAGAATTTTTGTGCCAGACTTGTTCGAAGGCCTTTGAAATGTACTAAGCCTATTACGAAGGTCTCTTTACCCGTATCTAGTGCTTTATTCCACATATGAAGTTATATATGCTAAAATATCGCAGAGTGGACCGAAAATTGTCTAAAGCCGTATTGACCTATCGCGGATTAGTTTATTAGATTCTAAATGGTGAACTTGCTCATTAATTATTTTTTCCATTTTTAGAAAGAACCGAAGTCGATCGACGATAATTGGCTACATTTGAAGAATCTCCTTTTTTTTATTGGTTGAATTTTGCTGTTTTCCAGCTTCCCGGAAATGAGCCAGTGGTATATGAAAGTTTGAAAATTTTTGAGAGAATAGGAGCAAGTTCAGGCGCGCAATTTTTGATTATATTGGTGGGAATGCTCGTCTCGTGGCCAGCGGCCGAATCAACACTTAGTGCCTTTTTTATTACTTTTAATATTTTTGGTATTCTGAATTTAATAATCCCACAGTTAAGGTTGGTGCTAGGGGTATAGGGCAAAATAAGTCGCGAAGAATGAAGCGAATGCTTCAGCTTTATCGAGGGCGTCAGTGGCTATTGAGCGCTGGCAAGATTAAGGGGGAAACGCAGATTTGGAGGAGTTGGTAGTTAATTTCCTCGTGAGATGCCAGAATCGATTTTTATTAGCGGGGCATGCTGAACATCGGTTATCCCATTTTTGAGGTTGGGGTGGATGTGGGAGGTGTAGGAGGTGGGGTGGCAGTGGTGGGGGGCGAGGTATGGAGTTTCGGGGAGGGGGAGTCAGGGGTTACTGTGCATCGCTCGGTGGCTCCATGTACTTATTTTAAAACCAAGTACACCGAGTCTAGCGAGCGTAGCTCCCGGGCCAGCAAGGTGCCAGACATGAAGTGGAACTTCGCATCCTGGTATCCAGATATTAAAAGTTAACATTTCTCAATTATTTTCGTTAAATAAATTCTCAGAAATATTATAGGTGTATGTGTTTGAGTGTGTCTTCTTATTTCTCTTTTTCACAAAGTGATTTTGTTTATTTGTTCAAGTGGAACAAAAACAGGATCTATTAGGGCTTAATATGAACAATAAAGAAAAATATATCGCCCTTTCTTTTAGAATAGAAAAATAGAAAAAAAAGCCTGTTCATTTGAATGCGAATCAGTCTCGCGTTTCTATGTATTTTGAAAAGCTAATTTCGATGAAAGCCTCTCTCTTATATACCTACTCAATTGCATTTGAATCGCTCTAATATTTTATATGGCATTTACAAGTATAGAAACACACACACACACACACACATACACATACACACTCCACTCAATAAATACAGATGTATAAATATTCGAGAAAAATATATTTTTTTTTACTTTCTCTTATATAAAATAAGTAAACTAGTTGGAACGGAAATTTGTTTGTACTTTTGTGCTATTCTAATTCAATTTATTTTAAAATTTTTCAACTACTATTAATTTGTAATATAGGTAGTTTTTATACTAGTTAAAGAATCACTAAGTTATCACAGGTGGGAGATTATAAATAAATAAACTGCAACGGATCATTGCTAAACTTCCAATCCAAATTCATTTGAAATATTAGTATGTTTATTTTTCTATTATTAATCAGATATCACTTGTAATTTGCAGTTCATGTTGACTTTAATTCAAAAATAGCGATCGATTCTCATCTAATACTTGAGGAAAACAATTCTACATTAGATTTTTTGACGCTTCGATTATTATTGGTAATCATTGCTGAAAACATGGAGGAATCGACTTAAAATAAAAAATAACGATCGATTCTTATCTACTACTAGAGGAATAAACTTATTGCATTCCATTTTTGATGTTTTGACTATTAATGGCAACCTCTACTGAAAACGTGGAGGAATCGACTTAAAATCAAAAAGATGAAATTCATTTTTGGTAAACAACAAAAATCATAGTTGAAAATTTATTTTTCTCTATTTTTTTATTATTAATATTATTATCCGATTTTAACGAACTTTCTCAGCATTGCTGCCGGAAATATTGACCTATCCCTGAAATGTTTTTGGGATTAGGCTCGGTCGATGTGGAAAGAGAATTCACCCTGGCCCACAAGTCTGTGGTGGTGTGCTTTATACCATAATTGGGAAACTTTCGTACGATATGGCAAGTTTGTAGTTAAATTGCGGTCTTTGGCCAATCGTAAAGATGTATGGATTAAGTTGTAGTTTCTCAGTATTAAAAGTGAAGGTTTTGGAGATATATTATTAGCATTAGTACTAGCTGCAAGGCCCGCCTTCGGTGGGCCTCTTGGTAGTCAAGGGGCTTGGCCCCCTGGACCCCCAGTCACTTGAACACTCGCTCTCCTCCATCTTCAACGACTCTCCATCCCACCGACCCTCTCCCCAAACCCGGAACTTCTCCCCCCGCCTCTGATCTCGCTCCAACCCACTAAACCTACCCCCTGCACTCCCCACCAATGGAGACTCCATCCCCTGGATCCCCATCTTTCCCAAGAGACCCCACCTCCCAACCCCACATATGTATGTATATATAGGTACAGACATAGGCACAAATACACTTTAGTAGCCCCATGAATTCCCACCCTTGGACCCTGTACCTCCCCAACCCCACCTGAGACATATGGCTATACAAGGACAATTGGCCTTTAGTAGTATGTGATGATATAATTTGAACACAGACCCTCTAGTGCCCCTGGACCCCCACATCCCTGATTCCCCACGCCCTGGAATCCACCTTGAAACCCCCGCCCCTGGACCCCAATTCCCCACCCAGGTGGGATGGAGGAAAAAACTGTAGGTAAATATACAGGCACAAATGCCCTTTGGCCAGCTTCCACGGATATGTGCACAGACACAGAAAGAAGCCACCCTTTAGTACCTGCCAGCCCCACCCCTGGACCCCACCTCCCATCCCTGGGAGGACGGACATAGGTACATAGGTGATGCAGGCAGGCTTGCAATGCCTGCTAGTAGCATGGGATTATTACCTTTATTGGGGGTTTAAAGGCGCATCGATCTGCTATAGAGTCATTAGCAGTCTGGAGATTTCTAGGATACACCTTTCAGTTTTAATTACAATATACCACATATGGATATATTTTTAAAACCAATCTTTTATAATATTATTATGAACCCTATTTCGCCATTTTTTAAACATATTGAATGTTTTGGATAAAATTTCACTTATTATTTTATTGTGTTAATAATTCTGCAAGATAAGTGAAAAGTCGCTAAAATATTGTTGTATTAAACTTCTGAATATAATATATTATATCTACTTTCATTTTATTCCCCTTGAACAACAAACAAACAAAAAGACACTTTGAGCGAAATGTAATTCGTTATACCCACAAAACTCACAAACAGACGCCAATGAGTTTATTTAGAGATAATTGAGAAATCTTGACTTTCGATCCAATATATCCAGATATCTTTTTAGCAAATATTTATTCGTTATATTAAAATTAGAAATGATTTAATTTCAGAGAAGGAAAAATGCCTGTCCATCAGATAAGGTTGTTGTTTTTTTTGCTGGTTTTATTGGATTCTGGGTCATTGATTCGGAAATCCTTTGGACCAAAGCAAAGGAAATAGGGAGGGGATGAAATTTGTTTGTAGGCAAAGGAGCCTTTGTGTTTGTTTCTTGTAAAATGAGAAAAAGCAGCAAAGTGGGGCAGGGGGGGGGGGGGCTACTCGCCGAATCTTGTATTTCAAAGAGCACTAGCATTTGAAAACTAAACGGAAAGAAAAATATTCCCCTCTTGCTTCAGTGGCTTTTCTGTGGATATTATACCAAGCCTACAGGGGAAAAAGAAAGTGGAATCAGCTCTACAGTGAAAGTTAAAACACTTTCTCAAAGGTAAAAATCAAAATCATTCACTCAAAAGAATTTATCTATATATCTGTATTTATTATAATCGGCTTGCACGACGACGTGTTTTTCAATTTTTAAAACCCACTAATAGCTCATGACAAATTAATTTATTAAAATTAGGAAATCTAAATTATTATTTTAAAACCCACCTAATAGTTCAAGTGACAAATATTAGGTTGCAGTGGGTATAGTGATGATGGATGTTTGATATCGACTATGGATATGAGGCTTGGATCTGAGGTGGCGTGGGTTTGCTCTTATAGCAAGGGTTGCTTAAATACCTACTTTTCTTGATTGGTGGCGGGTGTTACTCAGGGTAGTCTCTCTCTCTCAATGCTTGTTGCTGAAATTGATGGAAGTTTAAAACAAGCTACTTTACTGAATTTAAGTAATAAAATGAATTTAAATAATAAAAAAATGCAAATAAAACAAAAAGGATGGATGTGTGGTTTTCAATAATAATAAAGTTTTTTTAGAGAATTATTTAAATTTTAACTATGTGAATTTATTTTTCTTTTTATCAGTAATTGAAATGAACAGAATTAAATGGGTTGTTTAAGAAAATTGTATGTGAAGATATTACATTCCTTATGGACCAAAGGTATAGGATAACTTCTGTCTTCACTTCTGGTATCAATTGCCTCCTTCGATGATATATAGCTATATAACGTTTTGATATTTTGACCCCCAAAATGGGGTTTGGAGGGGCGCATGAATGAAATTTATCAAATAACTGTATAATAAAAAAAAATTATGTTTGAAAATGATTTTTCTTCGTGTTGTTCCCCTCAAACATTTTTTCAACACAAAATAAAATTTGAACATTTTTGAGTGAATTCAATCCTAGGGAGGCAGGCGAAGTATTGAAATGTTGTTTTCAGAAATTATTTTATTTTTACTTTACCATACAGACTATGGAGGTATTGTAATCATGCATAAAAACGGCTGAAACTATTTTGATTAAAACAATTGGGCGAAACCATGGCATTTCGCTCTACAAAAAAGCTCTAATAAATGAACATCGAAAAAATATATATTTTTCGAGATAATAATTGTTTTTTGTCAAAATGTCTGCTAGTCTGTCAAGTTGTCTGGTTGTCTGTTAGTTAGTTAGTCGGTGCGTTACCATATTTTTGTGGACGAGCTAATTCAAAAACTAGTCTGAATATCAAAGCCAAATTTCTCACGTAGTTTTGGTGTGGCCGTTAAACTGATTAGATTTTGGTGAATATCGACCCAAAATTAAGGGGTGGAGGGATGGTTAAAAACTGAAAAACCTAGGCCATTTGAGCTCAACCAAATCTCGTATACGCCAATCAGAGGACCCCAGAAGTCTAAAAATGCAAAAAACTAACCCCCTCTCTTAGATGATTATAAATAATTTTTATTAAATATTATATGTAAGTGAAGGGCCAGGTAAGTGGATGGCCACATCAGAACACGTCAGCTTATTTTATTTATTTTTTTATTTATTTCACAAAGTATACAAACATAGGACCTTAGGTCCCACCTAGTGTTATACATAATTTAGCAATAATATTTTGGTTACAAAGTTGGCAAAAGAGTTCATCAATACAATAACAAATTTTGAAGGGGAAGAAGAAAAAAAAAGAGGAGGAAGATTAGAAGGCTTATAAAGGAAATAAAAAAGTAAGGAGTATCAGTTATTGGGATCCATAAAGAACGAGGACCCGAGAGCACCAAGAGTCGGGTTTGCATGAAATTTGGATGGGAAGTTCATTCCAAAAGCCTCTTGCACCCGCCAATTTGAGAAGGAATGAATGGCAAGCTAGGTTTTATGAGTGCTCTTCTGCACTAGCGTTGTCTTCCTGGTGGAGCAACATGACGACAAATAGATTTTTCAAGTAAGACCGGGAAATGAATTTATCAGAATTTAATAGCTTATAAATTAGTCACACAACACCGCCAAGCGTAAAATTTAGAAAGCAGATGTGTTTATGATGAGTTTTTTATGCTGGTCCGAAAAGATGTCTACGTGGTTTTTGGTTTAGAGACATAGCGGGTGCATGAATTCAAAGCTATTTCTAGTCTCTTGCCCGATTTACTGTCGAGGAATTCGAAAAGATTATGTCGCAATAATGGTAAAGGTGGGTGGTCCTGACTCTTGCTTAAATTTAGGCAAAGATTATATGGCGTGAGATATGAGAGTCGCTTCAGTGAGTGAGGGGCCCCATAAACACTTACGGCATATATTATTTGCTTGAACTTTCCGAGATAAATTGCACAGAAGCAGCCAAAACCTAGATTCTTAACAAGTGAGAATGGAATAATAGTTAAGTCCTTGTTTTTAATTCTATTTTAAATTTGTGTGACTTAAAATATTTGGAATTATAACCACTAAAATAAAACATTACTAGAGCAACAAACAATTTCGATTTCTCATTTGAAAAATTAATAAGCTGACGTGTTCTGATGTGGCCATCCACTTGACTTTACCACGCACACCCTGGCCCCTCGCTTATATTTAATATTTAATAAAAATTGTTTATAATCATGTAGGGGGGTTGGTTTTTGCATTTTTAGACTCCTGGGACCCACTGATTATAGTACACAAAATTTGGTTTAGTTTGGTAATGGCCAAGATTTTCATTTTTTGACCCCCCTCCCCATTTTTGGCGGTTAGATTTTGCATTTTTAGACTTCTGGGGGTCCACTGATTATGTATACAAAATTTGGTTGAGTTTGCTCAAACGAACTAGATTTTTAATTTTTAACCCCCCCTCGACCCCCTTAATTTTGGGTCGATATGCACCAAAATCTAATCAGCTCTTAATCTCAATGGACCAAAACTACGTGTGAAATTTGGTTTCGATATTCACACTAGTTTTTGAGCTAGCTCGTACACAAATTTGGTAACGCACAGACTAACAGACTAACTAACAGACATTTTGACAAAACAATTATTATCTCAAAAAATATAATTTTTTCGATGTTCACTTATTAGAGCTTTTTTGTAGAGCCTAAATGCCATGGTTTCGCTCAATTTTTTTAATCAGAAATAGTTTCAGCCGTTTTTAGATATTTTGAAAAAAAGAAGGAAAAAAACCACTTTTTTCATGCACGATTACAAAACTCGACCACACTTCCTGTGTGGTAAAGTAAAAATATTGATTTCTTTTTAAAGTAGAGTGTGTAGCTAAATGAAAGTTTTGTATATGGAACACACATTTATCTTTTATATATGTGAGAATTGATATAAAAGAGGTAGGTCTAGGCATTCGCTCTTAATTTCTTTTTGTTGTTCATTTGTAATGGCTTTAAAACGTTTCCGCCGTTTCGAGTGGCTGTTAATTGTCTATCACAACAATTAACTCTCACGAGAATCGTCTGTCGTTTTAACTTTAAGGATTTAATTTTATGAAACCACCAAATTTTTATTAGAGACCACTTTAAGTGTCTTTGCTGGATTAGTTTAAATGGACGTCTGGCTTTTGGGCTTCTTTCATTGGCTGAGTTGTGGAAATTACATTTTGTAAATGTTAACATAATAGAAACTACAAATCTTATAAATACAAGTAGGCGTTTTGGCTTGGCTTGTAATCTGCTTCTAAAACAACCCAGGTTTTGTTTGTTATGTAGCGAGAGTTCGAAGAGGGGCTTAGCTGGGTGGCATTGGGACCGAAATAATATACCTACCTAGGTTAGGGTAGGAAAAGTAAGGGACAGTATTCTTTCTATACTAATATAAACTATCTATCTATCTATCAATGGCGGGTAGTGACCCTAGTACCCTTTATTTTTTGAAATTTTATTTTAGTGTTCGTTTTTTCGCAAATTTCATAGAATCATTTTCGTTATTTTTTAGATTTTTTAAGACACGGTATAAAAATACTCTAAATATTTTGAAATTTTAGAGGATTTGCCCTCATTTCCGCACGCAACTACTATCTATTTATTATCTATCTATACTTATTATAATCGGCTTACGCAACGACGTGATTTTTTACTTTACCATACAGGGTATGGTCAAATATTGTAATCGTGCATGAAAAAAGTGGTTTTTTTCCTTATTTTTTTTTCAAAATATCTCAAAAACGGCTGAAACTATTTTGATTAAAAAAATTGAGTGAAACCATAGCATTTCGCTCTACAAAAAAGCTCTAATAAGTAAACATCGAAAAAATTATATTTTTTGAGATAATAATTGTTTTGTCAAAATGTCTGTTAGTTAGTCTATGCGTTACCAAATCTTTGTGGACGAGCTAGCTCAAAAACTAGTGTGAATATCAAAACCAAATTTCACACGTAGTTTTAGTCCATTGAGATTAATAGCTGATTAGATTTTGGTGCATATCGGACCAAAATTAAAGGGGTCTGGAGGGGGGGGGGTTAAAAATTAAAAATTTAGGCCATTTGAGCAAACTCATTCAAATTTTGTATACATAATCAGTGGGACCCCAGAAGTCTAAAAATGCAAAAACTAACCGCCCAAAATGGGGACGGGGGTGTATGGTCAAAAAATGAAAATCTAGGCTCTTATACCAAACTCAACCAAATTTTGTATACATAATCAGTGGGCCCCCAGGAATCTAAAAATGCAAAAACTAATCCCCCCATCCCCTACATGATTATAAATAATTTTATTAAATATTAAATATAAGGGAAGGGCCAGGTTGTATGGTAAAGTCAAGTGAAGTCGTATAAAAAAATAGTTCTTATGAAAGTTGTTCAGTTTTTTTTTGTAGAATATGGTGGCGCAAAGAAAAATATAGGGTCTCCATTTAAAAACACAACTTGACCTTAAAATACCGGGAAAGCTTGTTCTGCGTCGACAAACAATAGCCTAGTTTAGTTCCCCTCGATATAAATAAAGTTTTATTTGGAAAATTTTTCCATATAATGCATTGTTTGTGTTATAAGACTGTCTCAAGATAAAAACCTCACCCGGTATAATAGACCATTCAAGTTAGAAGATACCCCTTTTTTAGCTATACTAAATCCATATATTTTTTATTTATTTATTTTGACGAATTAACTTATTTTAACATTGGAAAACTTATTGAATATACTTAAGCACTATATCAAAATTATCTCTTTTCTATAATTTGATTCGGATTATCCATATCTACAAGTTTATATAAATCAGTTTTGAAATTGGAACACGCTTCTTTAGTAATCCCTCCAATGACGTTTTGTTCTCTTTAATGTATGTAATTTATAGATTTTCGGGAAGAATGTGAGTAAAGTGTATACCTTTCAGTAGTCAGTGGATTCCTTACCTTCCTGAGCAGCCCGCGGCTTGCCAGATTATGTTAGGATAGGATATTAGTCAAATCCTTCTATCATTAGAATAACAAAGACGAAAACTCTGATTTTAACTTAAGGGAAAATTATTTGACTATACATACTTATTCTCCATGGGCCAAGTGGAAATTCAAACAGGTTTCGTATAGGTATTATTCTAAGGATAGTTTCTCGTAGCTTGAGCATCGATATTCGGATAAAATAAATACAAATTGTTTTATAAAACTATCTGGAAACGTTTATTTAAGTTCAAACATTTGGGGAGAAACTCTCCCTTTATCAATGGAACATCGACGTGATAGAACTTGCTAGAGAAAACAATGTAGAAATTGTATCCATACACCCGCACACAACCCAAAAAACTCCAGCCACTGAACAAAACATTCATGGGACCGCTGAAAACTTATTACAGTGACTAAATATGAATGTGGATCAGAAATAATAACAGGCCACTAAGTACTTATGACATTGTCGAGTAGGGCTTACTTTAAAGTGCAAACAGGTGAGATTGCAGCGAATGGGTTTCGTGTCACAGGACTATGGCTATTGAATAAGTACATATTTAGCGAGGTCGACTATCTTGCTGCGCAACAGGATGCAGTTAAAGATGGCTGCACAGTCAATGTTACTCCAACGAAATCAAGCTCCCAGTCTAAAGAACCATCAATGGCCAATTCAAGTTCACCCGATGACCATATGACTATAACTGAAGCTTTTACACCCAGGCAAGACACAGATCTTGAACCAGAAACCCTCAACATCGGATCAGTCGTAAGTCTGGTGTCTCCATATGACATTAGCCCAGTGCCAAATAAAAAGAGAAAAATTTCTAACAGTGGAAGAAAAGCATCTGTTGCAGTAATCATCACGTGTTCACCTTACAAAAATGACCTCATAGAAAAAAGTAAGAACAAAGAAGAACAAGATAATAAAGTGACAAAGGCAAAGAATAAAAAACACAACGAAAAGAAAAAGAAAGCTACACAACCAAAAGAAAAGACCAATAAAGTAAAGATTTTTTTTTTTTTGAAAAATGTTTTTTTGGAACTATTTATGTGAACCTATACTCTAGTAATTTATATTTAAAATTTTTTTTGAAAAAGTTCCAAAAAAACATTTTTCAAAAAAATTTTCTTTACTTTATTTAATATGTTTCACCAAGAACCTACCTTAACAAAATGAGAATTCTACCTTAACAAAAAAGAAAAGACCAAGGCTAAGAAATAACGCAGCAGATTCAGATGATGACGAGATTGTATTGTTTGACACAGACAGGGAGCCCGATGCCTTGATAGGATATACAGCTCCAGAATCATAAGATGCGGAGTGTATTTTCTATGGTATGCTGTTTTCTAATGATACTCAAGGGGAATCATGGATCAAATGCCTCATGTTCGATCTCTGGGCACATAATGATTACGCTGGTGCAGAGTTCGACACCTGGATTTGTGATTATTGCAAATAATTTAAGTTCCTTTTTACATTTACCAAAGTTCCTAAAGATTCTCGTAGAAGTTAAGGTTGATATTTGATAGTTTTTTTAACCGACTTAAAAAAAGGAGGAGGTTCTCTATTCGACTGAATTGTTTTTTTTTTGTGTCTATGTTACCTCATATCTCCGCCAATTGTGAACCGATTTTGAAAAAAAAATTTGCAATGGGTTCAGTCTAGCTTCCGATTGGTCCCTTTTTTTCATTGGTATTAGACCTTTTTTGTTAGGTTTGTTCAGGCCTAACTTCTTTGTTTATGAACCGATTTCGATGATTCTTTTTTTATTGGAAAGGGGTTATCTTAGGGATGGTGCCATATTAATTTGGTCAAGTTCTAAAGATATGATCAACGACGAAATAACGTAAATCTTCAATTCTTATGACCAAATAATCGAAATTATAATAAATAAAATCTTTTATAAAAAAATATATATATTAAGTCACTATTAATAACATCACTAAAAAGAGAAAAATAAAAATAATTTTTAAGAAAAAAATAAAACTGACTTCAAAAAAATTAAATGCAACAAATAAAATACACTACAATGGTATAAAATAATTATTATCTTATTTAGTTACAACTAAACGACGAAATTAACATGAAATTACTTTTTGAAGTCGTTGCCAAACATATACATTTTATGAATCGCACTCGACGGATCTTACTTAGTACGTTTGGCGGGTACGCTCGCTTATAGGTATAGTTTGTTTGGCACCGACTTCAAAAAGTAATTTCATGTTAATATTTCGTCGTTTAGTTGTAACTAAATAAGATAATAATTATTTTATACCATTTAGTGTATTTTATTTGTTGCATTTAATTTTTTTGAAGTCGGTTTTATTTTTTCTTAAAAATTATTAATTTTCCATATTTGGGGTACCTATTCCATTATTAGATACCTTTATGTTGATTTTGTTTTTGAGAAATTATAGTACTTATAATTAATAAATATAATACAAGATTGTTAATATGTAAAACGTAAAATATGTAAATATATGATTGTTTATAATTACGATTATGAGTTTTTGATTTTTAATATTTGTTTAATTTATGCCTAAAAAACAAAACGGTATTCCATATTTGGTTACTTTCTTCTATATGTTTATTTGCATCAAGCAGAGAATAACCTCATTGATTTCTCTTTAAGGATCACATCAACTCTACTACTCTCGGTAAAAGAAAATCTTTTAAATTATAATTATTTTTTCAGATAAATTAGTATAATATAATATTTAGATAGATTTCATGTTACAGATTTTGTTATTTTGAGCCCTAATAATTATTTGACCAGACCTAGATGATAAAATATAATAATATAACGTATTTTTACTTTATCCAATGCGAAGCATGGGAGAAAGTATTGGAATCGTCTCGCGGCAAGCGCGACTTCAAAGGGTCCTCAGGTAAAGACTACGGAACCCATGGACTCAATTAAGGTCACAAATTGAAGTATTCAATGAGATTGAATTTTAGCACGTGACGGTTTTGCCAAAAATTACCTGGGATCTCACCGAGAGGCCAAAAAGTGCCATTTTTTTGGAAGTGCGTGGGGATGGATGGATGGATGTGTGTGTGTTATCGTTTTTTTCGTCCACGAATTTTTCCACACCGTTGCACCGAATGAATTGAAATTGAAAACCTACTAGTATTTTAACAAAAAGAAGCGCTTAGTTTTTGGTACATATCGGTCCACAAACATTAGTACTTTATTTCAGTACTTTTTTAGTTTTTTCTAAATATCTTGAAAATGACTTAACCAATTTTGATGAAATTTAATATCCTAATTAAATACCCTGGGACCAACAAAAAAGCTTAAATAAAAGTTTTTAGTAAAATTATATTTTAAAGTACTTTACTCTAGAACATATTAATATTTCAAATGAATTTGGATAAAGTTTAGCAACGATCCGTTGCAGTTTATTCTCTTTGGAAATTTCCATTTGAATGTGATGGTTGAAATAATTTTAAATGTCCATTTGGAGGAGATGTGCTCGTTAATGTTGTATTGTAAATTAGTCGAGATAATATGGAAGGGTATTTGTATGTGTGTGTGGGGAGTGCGTGGGTGGTGATAGATATATTAATTAAGGGGTATTGACATGTAACTGTCAGGATAAATTAGCCGATAAGAGGGGGGTCGGCCATTAAATTGGCGGATGTCCTCTTCAAGAAGAATTCGCCCCGGGAGAGAGAGAGAATGGACAAAAAATATATATACCTATATATTATCATATATATTTTTTTTGGGGGGGGGGATTTCGTATGATCGATTGGTAAAGCTTACAGAGACTTTGCACGCTATAAAGAAATCTTTATTAATTTTTTTTTTTTTTTACCTCGCATAGTCCAAATATTGTGTTCCGCTAATATCCGGCACTGTTTGAAACCGGAAGGATCAAAAAACTAAAAAATACGAAAAATAATAATTAGTTAAATTAAATTAGGGAACGAAGAAAAGATTTTTTTATATCTATCTACTCTTATTAAACAAGCAAAAATTGTTTATATATTTATTTGTTTGTATCTTATTTCTATTTGGAAAACGGCTCTACCGATTTTGATGAAACCAACTCGATTAACAAGTTTTGAGGATGAGAAAGCGATCTGGCTAGGTCTGGACCTCGACAAATTTCATCTTAATTGATCTTTTCTTAATTAAAGTAATTATTGATGAAAACCTCAATAAAAAAGTTTGCTTACATTTTTTTCAATTATATTTTATTTTTAATTGGTTTTTTTAATTTTAAAACCCACTAATAGGTTATAGCAAATATTAATATATACCACCCCTGCACCCCCACCCTACTTCGCCTCACTCCTTCACCCCACCCCCATTCCACCCCGCGCACTCCATACCCTAATCCATCCCCACTCCATTCCACCCCCGAACCCACCCTCCGCACCCAGTTTTTGCATTTCTAGCCTTCTAGTGACCCACAGATTATGTATACAAAATTTGGTTGAGTTTGGTCCAAGAGAAAGAATTTTCATTTTTTGACCCTTCCCCCATTTTGGGTGGTTAGTTTTTGCATTTCTCCCTCTCTAGAGGCCCAGAGATTATGTATACTAAATTTGGTTCAGTTTGCTCCAAGGGCAAGAATTTACATTTTTTCACCCTTCCCCCCTTTTTGGGTGGTTTTTTGGGGAAATTTTTTTAAACAAAATTTGTCTGATATCACATCCCCTACAACTTTGTTTATTATACAATTTGCCATAGGGTTAATAGTTTAGGAGTTATTTGATAATTTTCATTCCCCCCCCCCAAACCCCAGTCTGGGGTCAAAATATCAAAACGTTATATAGCTAAAAACATAAGTTAGAAGACATCTGATGTAAATATGAAATTTCATATTAATCCCTTCAGCCGTTTTTACGTGAATCGTGAGCAACTTTTCGCGGAAACCACTGAAACAGACAGACAGACAGGAATTTTGTTGAGGGTGTTTTCGTTCATAACTTTGCTTGAAACGTGTGCAACCAAAATTTGGCGTGATTTGGAGCAATGTACAGACAAAATCTTAATTTTATATATATAGATTATAAAGCAACCTTTCTGCATTTCTGCGCTGCAAATTCCTTTAATGCTCATCGCATTTTGTAAGTCCTTAGTTAAATCACAATTTATGGAAAGAATTGATAAATAATTTAGTCGATTATTCGACATTGTCCTATATATTTATTTACTATATACTCCATTTTAATTCGCAATATTGTCCATTGTCTTCAATGGGGGCTGGGGGCCCTTTAATCCACGGGACCCTAGACTGGAGCCCTAAAAGCCCATATATAGATCCGCCCCTGATAAGTATAGATAGATAGATAGATTACGGAAGCCAGGGTTTACGAAGCTCACTTGGCTGTACGTTAATTTGAGTTTTAAAAAACGGAAACGCTATTAATAATTTCGGATCACCCTATAATAAGAATGATGTCAACCAATCAAAATCCCTTTCCTGATTGTGTTAGTGATGGTGGTAACTACTAATACAGGTAGTTACAGTTACATATATATATATATATATATACCCTGTGGGTTTCAATAAATTGCCCATGTGTGTGTGTGTGTGTGGCCAGGGATGGATGGATGGATGACTGGCTGGTTGGCTATTGCGAATTTCAATTTGCCATGCTGCTATCATTTATCTTCATTTAGCGGAGGAATGGGGGGGGGGGGCTAAGGGCCCCATGGGGTTCAATGGGCGGGGGGGGGGTCTTCTTTGCCCCCATCATTTCGCCTCTCACTGTTCCTCTTTCACATATGAAGAGGCACGTGACATTTCTATCCCTTGGGGAAAAGCGGATGAGTGGTTCATTGCTAACCAAAAACCTATTATATTCAACGTTTTTTTTATCGGCAACTACCTACTATATATATATATAGGTTGGTTGCGTGGGTGGGGCGGCTCAAATCACTTCAATTCGCTCTCTCGTTTTTTTTTATAGTCAAGAAGCGTTTAATTTAAAATACGAATATATTATACATTTTTTTTTATTATAAATTTATATTTTCGTTTTAAAAAAGAGTTTACGAGGTTAATTTTTATAAAATAAAATAAAAATAAAATATACTTCGGGGAAAATTGCTATTTTATTTTTATAATATGACAACTATAAATTAAATTGATGGATATATATATAGGAGTAGGTAAATCTCTGCGAGCTTCGATCACTTTTTTTAGACAGCTTTTATATTTACTTGTTATTAGGTTACAAAACATTTTTTTACCTAGTTTAAGGTAGTTCTTTCACAAATGCAAAAATTCAATAAGTCTTTGAAACTTGGAATATAAGTCATTAAAAGCATAATACACATACAGTTAAAATTTGAAGACGATTTACCACACCAAACATGAAATAATTGCAATTAAAAATGACATTTTTAACATAGGGTAGATAGGGAAAGGGTGGGGATATGATCATTATTTTTTTTTTCGTTGAAGGACTTTCACCATCTTGATGAAAAACTAATATCTGTTAGAATAATATATTCGGAATAACTTAAAAAAAAAAATTGAAATTATTTAACACATAGTTTTGACAAAAAACAAAAAACAACATATTTGGGCGATTATTTTTAGTGGAGGGAATATAAGCACAATGGATTGTCGCGAAAGAACCTCATTAAATCATCTCATCACCATTAAATGGCAAAATTTGATTTTTTTATATAAAATAATATTTTGATGACAATTTCTATTCAAATTGTAATAAATAGAGCCTAAAATAATTTATTAATATATTTTTTTTTTGGAATAAATTTTTTTATAAAAAAATAATAAAAGTATATTATACAGGGGGTGGGACGAGCAAAAACGAAATTAAATCAAGAATTGCCCAAACAAAAATGGCGTTTAATTCAAAACAAAAACTACTATGCTCCTCCTCATTTTGTTAAACTAATGGTAGGTTTTTAATTTCATTTCAATCGGTGTAACGGTGTGGAAAAAATCGTGGGCCAAAAAAACGATAACATCCATCCATCCATTCATCCGCACGCACTAAATGAAAAAATGGCACTTTTTGGCCTCTCGATCTGACCCCATGTAATTTTTGGCAAAACGGTCACGTGCTAAAATTCAACCTAATTGAATACTACAATTTGTGACTTTAATTGAGTCCATGAGTTCCGTAGTCTTTACCTGAGGACCCTTTGAAGCCACGCTTGTCCCGAGAGCGATTACAATACTTTACCCATGCTTTGCATTGGATAAAGTAAAAAAAAATTATAGTTTATTTTTATATATTCTCTATTCACCATTAGTAGACTAACCTTTGCAATCATAAATAAAATTTAACGTAGTTTGTATTAAAAAAATAGAAAGAGGCAGAAAATAAAAATAATAACAAACATTTTTATGAATGAATATGAAATGGACATTTAATAAACGTAGACTAAATCGTAAAGTAATTGAGATATCGAAATGCAAGCTTATATGTAGTTTATTTTTTAATTTCTCCATTGGCAGCCTAACCTTTCAATCATAAATTGTTGAAGGATATTTTTATTCAGATAACCCGAATGAAAACGGCGTTTCGATATCTCATTTACTTTACGATTTAGTTAGTCTACGTTTATTAAATGTCTATTTCAGATCCATTCATAAAAACGTTTGTTATTATTTCCTCTCTCTTTCTATCTTTCTACTATAAAAGTATGAATGAATGAACTATAGTATTTTTTCATTGTTTTATGATCAGTAATTCCTTTCTCCCTTTAAACACGACCATAAAATTATAATTAGGGAATAAATTATGCATTGACCTAGTCAAGGGCTCAGAGAATGTTTGCAATTTGTTGGTTTGTTTATAAACAATTCTTCTAGAAATTGATGAGTAGGAAAATTCAAAAAAAAATAATAAAAACAAAAAAAGAAGGAAAATCAAAGCATGTCGGCCATTTTGGAATTGAAAATTATTAAAGTATTTTGCTAAAGGCATGGATGGCCGCACTGTAACCCATAATATCACTTAAGTTAAGCAACTTATATAAGTTTAATTCTTATTTTTTAATTTTAATTTTGAATATATTTGAAATAAAATAAATTATTTAATATATATATATACCTAGTACCAGTGGAGCCACTGAGCGATATAATATTTAGTTATTTTTTCTCAAATGTTTTTTCAAAATGTATAATTTTTTAAACATAAACCCTATTACCATCCCATCATTATACTTTGCATAGTAGTTTATGAAAGTACTTTTTAGAAAAAAATCAAAATCAAGTTAAGCAACATATATAAGTTTAATTCTGGGATGGGTGACCCTACTTATACATTGATGATATTTTTAATCTAAATGCATTTACCGAATATATATATATATATTATATATATATAAAATACAACAAAATTATTTAAACTGTTTTAATATGCGATTTTTGAGTTTGAAAATTTTAAACACCTGTTAACGATAAAAATCAATTCAAAACAATTAAAAAAAGAGAACTCAATATCAAAAAATGGTTTTAATAATGGTTAATAGAGAATAACATTTTTCAAAAATAGTAATTATCATAGGCCCACTATCAACCTGGTCTTAAAATTTGTAGAATGAATAGAAGTTTAAAATAAAAAATTATCAAAAAAATCGAAGAGTAGGTACATACAGTTTCAAAAACAAGATTAAAATTTTCAAACTACTATAAAAAATCGCATATAAAAATACTTTAAATAATTTTTTTGTATTTTTTCTAAAAAGTAGGAGAAAAAACAAAAATTAAAAAAAATTGAATTTGGACCATTTTTGAAGAAGTTATGAGCGAAAAATCGAAATTCGATATCTTTTAAACCGGTGATCAAAAAATTTTCAAAATTTCACAGTAAGAGTTTTTTGATGGGTATTAAAAAAATGTCAAAAATGAAGGAAATCAGAAATTAAAATTTGTCAAACCGTCCGATTTGGCGTAGAATGTCCCATATGTTGTAATATAAATATTTCTAAATCATTAAAGATTATGAATTTAATTTTTAGGACAAATTCTAAGATTTTAGTAGAAATATTATTAAATTGCTATATCAGAGGGCATTCATCCACCCAGGAGGAATTTGTCTCGATGGTGTGAGCTGATTGCATGGAAACCTGGGCTGGATGTATCCCCTCTGATATAGCAATTTAATAATATTTCTACTAAAATCTTAGAATTTGTCCTAAAAAATTAATTCTTTCTCTTTTTAAAATAGATTTGTTAATCTGAACCTCGAGCTGATTTTTGAAAAACATTCCAACTATTTTCAAAAGAAAATGCACAAATATTTAGTTTTATATTAAAGATTATGCTGCTAAAAATATTAAAAAAATTAATCAACCTGAAAAACTATATAATGTTCTATGAGCAATGAGCATGAATAAAAAAATTATGTCCATGTTTTTTTTTTTTTTTTTTACTGTATTCTTAATTTTTCAAGGACTGTGCCTGTAATATCAAAAACATTTCAAAATTTACTAGGAAGAGTTATTTGGGTATTAAAAATGTCAAAAAATGAAGGAAATCAAAATATTAACTTTTTTAAAACCGTCTGTTTTGGCGTGGAATGCCTCAAATAGATAAGCATTTTTATGTGTGATTGGGATCAATTGGTTGTTTTTTTACTTTACCATACAGGGTGTGGTCAAGTATTGTAAACGTGCATGAAAAAAGTGTTTTTTTTCCTTCGTTTTTTCAAAATATCTCAAAAACAGCTGAAACTATTTTGATTAAAAAAATTGAGCGAAACCATGGCATTTCGGTCTAAAAAAAAGCTCCTCTAATAAGTGAACATCGAAAAAATTATATTTTTCAAGATAATAATTGTTTTGTCAAAATGTCTGTTAGTTAGTCTATCTGGTTGTCTGGTTGTCTGTGCGTTACCAAATTTTTGTGGACGAGCTATCTCAAAAACTTGTGTGAATATCGAAAACAAATTACACACATAGTTTTGGTCCATTGAGATTAAGAGCTGATTAGATTTTGGTGCATATCGACCCAAAATTAAGGGGGTTGGAGGGGGGTTAAAAATTAAAAATCTAGGCCATTTGAGCAAACTCATCCAAATTTTGTATACATAATCAGTGGGACTTCAGAACTCTAAAAAATGCAAAAACTACCCCTCCCCCTCCTACATGATTATAAATAATTTTATTAAATATTAAATATAAGTGAGGGGCCAGGTTGTATGATAAAGTCAAGTGGATGGCCACATCAGAACACGTCAGCTTATTTACTTAGGGAAAGTGGTGTGGGTTTTACGTGAAACATGATATTAATTAATAAATTAAAGGAGTGTAGTTTCACAATGAATGAAATAAAACTCAAAGATGTTTATACAGACTCAATATATTTCGGATTATTAGTCTATCATCAGGGGAAATATATTGAGTCTGTATAAACCTCTTTGAATTTTATTTCATTCATTGTGAAACTACACTCCTGTTACTTTATTAATCAATTGGTTGTCTTGTTATTGTAAAAGCGTCTTGCATGGTCGTCGTAAAGCGCCCTATCTTTAGAAAAAGTTAAATACTATAAAAAATGTATTGATCCAGTTGCAGTTGATTATCGAGGACATTCTCAAGCAACTCTCTCTCCTTTTTTCTCTAAAGTCAAGTCGTAAAATTACAATGAGACCCTTTTGAATTGTCAATTACCAACGAGAGGGGTTTCATTCGAATTTCTTTTTCCTTTTACTCTAATGGAGAGGCCGAATGCAAGCGAGGAATGATACGAGATGGACCTCGAGAGCCACTCACTCGCCTTGAGGCTCTTCCTTTTGGACAAATTGAGGAATTCATGAAGAGACGGTGGTGTGGAGGGGGGGGGCAATCCGTCAAGGGATTTTATGCCTGAGACTATCCCAAAGGGAAAAACAGAAAGAAAGAAAGAAAGAAACAAGGCCAAAGGAAAAAAAAATACTTAAACAGACTTGAGAGGGTTCGGCTTATTAATGGCTAGATTTTATGCCTGCCTGTACTGGCAATGCCTGCCCAATACCCGTGTAGCGTACAGTGGCGCAATCAAGGGAGAGGGGGCTAAGGGGCTGAAGCCCCCCCCCAGGACAAGAAAAATAAACTGACACGTTCTGATGTGGCCATCCACTTGACTTTAACATACAACCTGGCCCCTCACTTATATTTAATATTTAATAAAATTATTTATAATCACGTAGGAGGGGAGAGGGGTAGTTTTTACATTTTTAGACTCCTGGTGTCCCACTGATTATGTATACAAAATTTGGTTGAATTTGGTTCACCCTATATTTTCATTTTTTGGCCCTACACCCCACCCCCATTTTGGGCTGTTAGTTTTTGCGTTTTTAGAGTTCTGTGCGACCACGGGTTATGTATACAAATTTTGGTTGAGTTTGGTACAAGAATCTAGTTTTTTAATTTTTTGACCCTACACCCTCTCCCCCATTTTGGGTGGTTAGTTTTTACATTTTTAGACTTCTGGGGGTCCACTCATTATGTATACAAAATTTGGTTAAGTTTGCTCAAATGGCCTAGATTTTTTATTTTTTAACCCC
Organism: Forficula auricularia; assembly: GCA_024734495.1. NCBI lineage: Eukaryota > Metazoa > Arthropoda > Insecta > Dermaptera > Forficulidae > Forficula > Forficula auricularia. Next base: position 1,492,787 of record JALMQS010000073.1, read on the forward strand.
CCCCTCCACTTAATTTTGGGTCGATATGCACCAAAAATCTAATCAGCTCTTAATCTCCGCACTAAAATTACGTGTGAAATTCGGTTTTGATATTTACACTAGTTTTTGAGCAAACTCAGTAATACAAAGCTAACAGACATTTTGACAAATTATTATCTCGAAAAATATAATTTTTTCGATGTTCACTTATTAGAGCTTTGTAGACCGAAAATGTCATGGTGTCGCCCAATTTTTTTATCAAAATAGTTTCAGCCGTTTTTGAGATATTTCAAAAAAAAAGAAGAAAAAAACGCTTTTTTCAAGCACGATTCATACCTTGTATGGTAAAGTAAAAACTAAAAAGCACGCTTCTAAAAAATACAAAATAATGTAATACTTAATCAAAAGGCGAGGGGCACTTTGTCGAAATTAATTAAAAGTACATGCTTCTGCGCCCCACACTTTTTGATTAAGTATTACATTAATTTAGAAGCGTGTATTTTAGTTTTTTTTTAAATATAATTTTTTTTTACTTTTTAGTCTTAATTATTTTTATAGATAAATGTTTTCGGAATTTAACAGAACAAAAGTCACATTGATACTTCCAGGTTTGATTTTCACAAGAGCATCCATGTGTGAACTTAGCTGTGAAGCCAGGCCCAGATCAAAACTACTCCCCTCCGACCTTTGAGACGGGAACTAACATATTTCCAGATATTACACACTTTTACATTTTGTAGTATAATAATAAAACTTGAGCAAGATGCGAAGTAGGTTTTTTTGTGAAACCTACCTCGCATCTTGCTCAAGTTTTATTATTATATTAAAATGTTTCACCTAGAACCAACACCTAACTCCTTAAAAATTACATTTGCAGTGTTATTCAGACTGAAGAAAGAACCAAAGGCTTTAAACATGGTTAAATAATTAAAAGTGATAAATCAAAAAGTATGACGTACTATTCTAAGCCGATTAAGATTATCTCGGAAGATAAGCTAAGAATAATTTGGACTAATTGCTCTCGATGGGCATATAAGGGGAGAGAGATAATGAGAGTAAGGAGGGGTATATGAGGGTGGCAGATAGGGACAGTGAGGGGTAGATATGGGACAGTGGTGGGTAAAATGTGGGGTAGATAGAGGAGGTATATAAGGTGGAGAGCGATAGCGATAGGAACAGTGTGTGTCAGACAGTTGCGGATGAAACATTGAGTGGTAATATTACAATATGGCCTCTCCACCATCATCCACCCTGTCAGCGGACTCCACCCCCTAATCCTATCCAAATTCAATCCATGTTTTCATATAACCTTATACTTTCGAAATCAAAATATATTGTGAGTATATTTTTACTTGGTGTAAGTGTAATAGTGTGTTCCTGTTGGGTCAGAGTATTCCAGGTCCATGCACCGTTGCAGACGTTGGCTGTTAAGGTATGATCTTTATAATACTCTTTTCTTATAATTAAATAAGTAAGAAATACTCTAAATTTGTCGAGTACTTTTTTCGAGTTTTTTTAGAAAAATGATCAATTAAAATAAATAAATAATATATTCAATATAATTTAATTCGAATATTTGTATTAAAAATACTTTAATTTGTCTTTATTATTTTACTAATAGTATTTTTTTTTTTCAGGTAGGTCCTCGTCCTTCTAATACTAACATTTAGATCAAGGCTTTTGTGTTCTTATTTTATGGAAAATCAAATTCTTTATCTTTGGGTAACGGGTAGGTCTGTACTTCTTTGTTCTTATAGATAAAAAAGTACAAACCTACTTCAGGACATAGCACCCCTGTCCACGTGAGCTCATGATTATTTTTTAGAGAATCATGTTCTATCCCTAATCCTATCCAAATTCAATCTCAGTTTTCATATATCTTTATTCCTTCGAAATCGAAATGTGTCTTTAGTATATTTTTACTTGGTGTAAGTGTAATAGAGTGTTCCTGTGGGATCAGAGTATTCTAGGTCCATGCACGAGACGCTGGCTGTTAAGGTACATATGGACCCAAAATTAAGCGGGGTGGAGGGGGTTAAAAATGAAAAATCTAGGCCATTGTATCAAACTCAACCAAATTTTGTATACATAATCAATGGGACCCCAAAAGTCTAAAAATGCAAGAACTAACAGCCCAAAATGAAAATCTTGGCCATTTACCAAACTTAACCAAATTTTGTATACATAATCAGTCCGCCCCCAGGAGTCTAAAAATGCAAAAACTAACCCCCTCCCCTACATGATTATAAATAATTTTATTAAGTATTAAATATAAGAAGAAGAGCCAGGTTATATGGTAAAGTCAAGTGGATGGCCACATCAGAACACGTCAGCTTATTTTTGGAGATATTTCAATTAAAATATATTTTTTCAATTCCCCAGGGCCGTTTGATCACAAATATACTAACATTTCTATAATTTTGATATATCAAATTTTTTGTTAAAATCAGAAATTTCTCAAGGCTATACAGCCTTGCCATTTTTTCGTTTTTAGGCAATTTTTTTTTTGATATATTTCAAATAAAATATTTTTTTTCAATTCTCTAGGACCGTCTATATCCCAAATATACTAACAGTTCTAATATTATATATAATTTTGATATTTCAAATTTTTTGTCAAAATCAGAAATTTCTCAAGCCTTGCCATTTTTTCGTTTTTAGACAAAAAATTCATTTTGAGATATTTGAAATAATATATATTTTACGAGTTTTTGGAATATTCAAAAAATAATTCCGCGGGCTGTTTTTTGGATCCCCATAAAAAATCCAACTACTTGACTAATTATGCATTTTTTTAATCGACGCGAAATTTTATCCTCTTTAATTTACTACATAGTACGGTTATTTAGAAAATATGGATCGTTTTCCAGTTATAAGCGAAAAATTGGAAAATTTCGAGGTTTTTCGGCCACCAAAAGTTGTCCCCCACACTTTCGAGGTCGCAAACTTAGATCTGGCATACCCACACCATACCAAACGACCCTAGAAAAAAATATATTCCTACCCCTCTATATACTGGACTATTTTCTATTCATTGATTTTATAATTTCCCTTTGTAAGGTCGTTTGGAACTAAAGTGGATAAATCCTCAGTTATCTTTTATTTATTTATTTTATTTTATATAAAGACACGCACATTAAGCTGAAACTAAAACAATACATTGGAACAAGGGTTTATAGAACGTAATATAAATGTAAATTTATATATTTTTATATTATGTATAAAATAAAATGTATAAAACCGACTTCGAAAAAATTAAATGGAACAAATAAAATAATAAGAACTCAAAAATAAAATAAAATGCACTAAAAGGTATAAAATAATTATCTTATTTCGTTACAACTAAATTGTTACATGAAATCACTTTTTGAAGTCGGTGTCAAAAATATACATTTTATGAATCGAAGTCGACGGATCTTATTAAGTAATTTGGCGTGGTCGCTTATATAGTTTGTTTAGCACCGACTTCAAAAAGTGATATCATGTAACAATTTCGGCGTTTAGTTGTAACGAAATAAGATAATTATTTAGTGCATTTTTATTCATTTTTGAGATCTTATTATTTTATTTGTTGCATTTAATTTTTTTGAAGTCGGTTTTATTTTTTTTTATAAAAAATATTTTTATTTTTATCTTTTTAGTGATATTTATTAATAGTAACTTAATATAATATCTTGCATGCATCTTGTAAGAGAAAGCGTTGGGCGAATGAATAAGAAAATGATATTTTTTTTATAAATTTTATTAAACCAATTATTTTACATTAATTAATGTATACATTGTATTTTTTGCTTCGATTCCGGAGATAACTTCTCCACCATCGAGTGTCATCTTTAGTCCTTGTTTTTAATAAGAGGAAAAATCTAATTAGATAAACAAACCTCTTTTCCGATAATTATTTAAATTCCATTATTCCCCAATCAAGTCTATTGGTTATCAGTCCCCATCCCTCATATCAATAAGAAAATGATAATAAAATTCAATTCATAAATATAGAAATTCTCTCGAAATGTTTGCGGGTTTTAAATGAATTTTTTAAGATTGTTTTTTATAAAAGATTTTATTTATTATAATTTCGATTATTTGCTCATAAGAATTGGAGATTTGCTTTATTTCGTCATTCATCATATCCTCAGAACTTGACCAAATTAATATGGGACCACCCCTAAGGTATCCAATAAAAAAAGAATCATCGAAATCGGTCCACGTGACAAAAAGTTCTCGCTGAACATACATAAAATAAATAAATAAATATGTATTTTGACTATTCTGGAGCTATACTGATCCAAATGCAGAAAGAATCATTAAAATCGGTTAATAAACAAAGAAGTTAGGCCTGAACAAACATAACAAAAAAGGTCAATTACCAATGAAAAAAATGAGACCAATCGGGAATTAGACTGAACCCAATGCAAAAAAATCATCAAAATCGGTTCACAATTGGCGAATATATCAGGTAACATAGACACAAAAAAAATCAGTCCAATTGAGAACCTCCTCCTTTTTTGAAGTCGGCTAAAAATGACTATTATATGCCGAACTATGAGCATGACGGTAAAACGTATTGTGCAGACAGAGGGGTGAACCGCGACCTAATATAATGTACACCTACTTCCACTTCTACTTTCATTTCCAAGTAAAAGACAATAGATGGAGGGGTATTATCTAATGAATTCCAAAATAATTCCACATAATTCCAAAGACGTGTACACCTAATTCCAATCGCGGTTCACCCCTCGGTGTCGACTATATGGCGACATACGAGTGGAATTGGTTACCACACACCGAGGGAATAAAACTATCTCTTGTTCCTTGTTGCTCAACTTATCCTTTTCTATATATATTATTAAATTACCAACGCTTTCATACGTCTATAGTTTCTATAAAAAATATGTCGCTTGTCACGAAATTTAGTTGTACTGTACAAATCATTGACCATATTATTACATTATATTTCAGGAAAAATACTATATGTGATAAGAAATTTTCAGAAAATCATGATTTTACCAAAAAATGGACTTAGATTGTCATGTGGAACGTGTTGTTAAAAAAAAAATTACCTCGCGTGTTTTCATCAAAAGGAAGCTTTTTAGGGGCGTCGGAAAAAAATTTAATTTTTAACGACCAGTCTAATATATATACTAGTATATACTTTAAATTGAAAGTTTTTTTGCCGAGAGTAGCAGAATTTTTATATATTGAAGGAAACAACAAAAGAGTGTGTCTTCTGCTGGAACTACAAATTTTATTTATTTATAACGAGACTATAGTTTCGAGAGCTTTGCCCTCTTCTTCAGTCTATTACAATGGATTAACAGGAATTAATTTATGAATTTACGAAACTATAATCTCGTTATAAGTAAATAAAATTTATAATTCCAGCAGAAGACACACTCTTTTATTGTCTCCTTCAATATATATACTTTATTAGAGGGGTTTTTATTTCTATTTTTGTTAGTAAAATAATTTATACCTCTTTAATTAAGAATGTTTTGAGTTTTTGAGAATATTTTGTCATCAAATAAAAAATTTCTATTTGCTCATTTTAATTTCAATTTACTCTAGATATCTGTAAAAATCAAAAAACAATAATTTAAAATAGTTCTTTTATTAGTTTTTTTTATTTAGGAGACCTTATAATTTTGAAAAACGAAGAAATATTTGTATATATTTTAGTTTAGGACAATATCGAGATCTCAATTTTTTGATCGCCTCAAGATGGCGAACTGTGAGTCAGCGATGACGTAGGCAGGCGACACTTTTCTAGCCATATGCTTACTCCCTATCTCCCTGGTAATCTATATAATAAAAATGAATTTCTTTTCTTTGTAAGCGCAGATCTCTCAAATGCCTGGACCGATTTGGCTAATGTTTTTTTTTAAATGTTTGTAATAGTCCAATTCAGGTTAATACGTAAAAAAAATTGGAAAAGTTGCCCGGAAAATTGGAAAATTCAAGAAAAACTAAAAAGAGTTCAGGTTAGCCAACATAGCTTGCCAAACAATAAAAGAACTAAACTAGCAAAAAAAAACTGCAACAAAGATTTAAAAAAACTATCTATTTTTTAACCGACTTCAAAAAAGAGGAGGTTCTCTATTCGACTGAATTTTTTTTTTTTGTGCCTATGTTACCTCATATCTCAGCTAACTGAGAACCGATTTTGAAAAATTTTCTGCATTGGGTCCAGTCTAGCTTCCGATTGTCATATTTTTTTCATAGGTATTAGACCTTTTTTAGGTTTATTTAGGCCTAACTTCTTTGTTTATGAACCGATTTCGATGATTCTTTTTTATTGGAAAGGGTGTATTTTAGGGATGGTGCCATATTAATTTGGTTAAGTTCTGATGATATGATCACTATTAATAACATCACTAAAAAGAGAAAAATAAAAATAATTTTTAAGAAAAAATAAAACCGACTTCAAAAAATTAAATGCAACAAATAAAATACACTAAAAGGTATAAAATAATTATAATCTTATTTAGTTACAACTAAACGACGAAATATTAACATGAAATTACTTTTTGAAGTCGGTACCAAACAAACTGTACCTATAAGCAAGCATATCCTCCAAACGTACTTTGTAAGATCCGTCGAGTGTGATTCATGAAAGGTATATGTTTGTCACCGACTTCAAAAAGTAATTTCATGTTAATATTTCGTCGTTTAGTTGTAATTAAATAAGATAATAATTATTTTATACCTTTTAGTGTATTTTATTTGTTGCATTTAATTTTTTGAAGTTGGTTTTATTTTTTTCTTAAAAATTATTTTTATTTTCCTCTTTTTAGTGATGTTATTAATAGTGATCATATCTTCAGAACTTGACCAAATTAATATGACACCATCCCTAAGATACCCCCTTTCCAATAAAAAAGGAACATCGAAATCGGTTCATAAACAAAGAAGTTAGGCCTAAACAAACCTAACAAAAAAGGTCTAATACCTATGAAAAAAATGGGACCAATCGAAAGGTAGACTGAACCCAATGCGAAATTTTTTTTCAAAATCGGTTCACAATTGGCGGAGATATGAGGTAACATAGACACAAAAAAAAAAAATTCAGTCGAATAGAGAACCTCTTCCTTTATTGAAGTCGGTTAAAAATAAAAAAGTTCGAGCCAAGCTTTTGATTATATATATAGATGAAAAATATTTAATTTAAAATAAAATATGTTATTTAAAAATAATTTTTCTTAAAAATACCCTTGGGAATCTCACCTCATCCTTTTTCTATTGTATTTAAGACCCTCAGCCATTTCAAAAGAATTAAGCCTTTTGGCTTTTGTATTCGAGCTCATTCATTCATTTCAATATTATTTATTTATTTCAAAATTAATTATAAAGGATTATTGAAACTATACTAACTAAAGTAACTGAAAGGAATTCATTAGCTTTTGGAATTTCTATAAAAATATATTTTAAAGATTAAAACCAAAAATTCAATTAGCCCGTAGAATTCTTTAAAGAAAACAAAATCATTTGAAAACCCATTTTTATATTGTTTTGAAATCTAGCAAATTTCAGCCTATTGAAATTATTAAAAACCTATTTTGAGCCTAATTAAACCTAAATTTTCTATAATCTAATAATAAACTTTAAAAGTTTATTATTTTTAATTTTTTAATAGGATAATTCTCCCCAAATGACGATTTTTACTTTATTTATTGAATTTTTACAAGACAAAAACTTTATTTTAATTTAAGTTGAAAGGTTCTTTTTGCCGAATAATTGAGTAGCAGAAGGGGACAATAAAATATTGTCTTCTGCTGGAAACATAAATTTTTTTAAATTCATTCATAAAAAGATATACTTTGTCCTCTTCATCAATCTATTACAATTAATTCACAAGAGTTGATATATGAAAGTGCTCTTTACACGTGTATAAAACATCAATAAAACAGCCACGTGGGGGTCCAGGGGCGAAGCCCCTGGCTAGCAAAAGGCCCGCCGAAGGCGGGCCTTGAAGCTAGTACTTAATAAAAAATCGTGGGGCACTTTGTCATAATTAATTAAAACTACATGTTTCTGCTCCCCATACTTTTTGATGAAGTATTACATTATTTTGTACTTTTTAAAAGCATGTTTTTTAGTTTTTTTTTTTTAAATATAATCTATTCTAATATTAATTAAAACAATAATATCAATACATTCCTTGTTTCCACTTATTTAATTGACGCTATACGATTTTTAAAATAATTATTTAAGATCACATGAGCACTATCTTGATTAAAAATAAATATATATTTAAATCAAATTAGTACTTGAAAGATAAACCATGTACTTATTTCCGTTGTAATTATCAAAAATAAAAATAATATACCACTCCTTAGTTCTGTGAATGTTTCCTTTATTCCGATTGATGACGACAGCACCGTATATATGCCGAAATAGTTTCAAATTAAAAAAAAGTTGTCCTCTGACACATGGGACGAAGACATTTCAGTTATAGAGTATGATGTGGACTCTTTGAAGTTCTGGTGGGTAAACAAAAAGTTGTCTTACAAATTTGAAGCTTTTTGGTAGGTTTTTATTAGTTCTTTTTTCGTCTCTTTTGGGGAGAGGGATTTGTTAACTCTTCTTTCCATTTGGAGATAGAAAAAAGCAAGAGTTGGTTTTGAAATTAGTCTGGAAAAAGGAAATCTCTGCATTGCTAAGGTAAATATTTTGTTTATTTTTAAAATAATTTTTTTAATTTTATTTTTATTTTAGATAATAGATATGGTTGAAAGGGGTAGTCAATCCAGGGTTGGGACTAGAAGTATATAGGTGTTAAAACCAGTGGTGGTTTTGTTATGAGGATGATTCAGATGGTTATTTAGATTATAAGGATTTAGGGAAGAATGGTATTAATTTAAATTGGTCTGGTTCCTACAAGTTAGTTAATCCAGATATTAATATGTAGGTTTGCATTCATTTGTAGGATCTGGCATTGATTTATGGAGCAGTCTATTTATTACTACTTGGGATTATAGTATGATTAAATCAATTATGAAGTTTGCCAAGTCCTAAGGTCCTATTTAGTTCTCACAAGCAGAGATTAGCTGAGGTAGAGAGAGGTCAAACCATCCTTGTTAAGGTTTTGACCAGGTTTCCTTAACACCTTATGACAAATGCCGGGATGGCTAGTGCGTCGCTTGCTCCTGGTATCGGGTTTTTGCGTAGAATTTGTAAATTACTTTTTGTCTTTTGATGAAAATATATGGTCATATTATTTGTTAATGAGCATATATTTCTATTTTTTTCTTTTTCTTTTTTTTGTACTTGTTTATTATTTGTTAAATTGTTGTAGTTAATTTGTATTGATGTATTGTAGCTAGATTGTATTGATGTTTGGAGGACCTAGCCACCGAGGACTTGTGCCTCTAAGCAGGTCGAGGAATAAAAATGTATTTATTTATTTATATTAGAAAACTGTCCCTTGTGTTAGCGGACAAACTTTTTTTCTAATAAAATTCCAGTACATATATTTTTTGGAGACTGGTAGAATTCAATGGATAATTGATTGATGTAAATGCAGCCCAAGAGTAATGAATACTTCAGATTTCGTATATTTTATTTATTTATTTTTTAACATAATTTTAGGAGGATTTTCTTTTATTCAGAATTTAAGATACTCAACGAAGTAAGCTTTCAACCACCTCGTTTTTCTCTCAGAAACGTCGATTTTTAAGAGATTCAAAATTGTGTTCATTTAAAAAGAAATCGATTTTCAATTAATTTTATTATCTAATAAAATTTCTAAACTTCAATTGATATTGAAAGATATTATTCAACATATAAAAAATTCTTTTAGTGACAGAAGGCTGAACTTTACTGCAGTGGCTCATAACCTTTTTATGCCGCCTCCAAATTTGAGAAATATGTCCATGCCGCGATCCCTTAAAAAAGATAATTTTTTACTTTATCCAATGCGATGCATGGGGAAAGTATTGTAATCGGTCTCGAGGCAAGGGCGATTTCAAAGGGTCCTCAGGTAAAGACTACGGAACCCATGGACTCAATTAAAGTCACAAATTGTAGTATTCAATTAAGTTGAATTTTAGCACGTGACGGTTTTGCCAAAAATTACTTGGGGTCTCATCCAGAGGGCAAAAATAGCGAATTTTTACAGGAAATGCGTCGGATGGATGTTTGGATGTATATGATATCGTTTTTCCCGTCCACTCACCCGGTATATATATAAAAATAAATATATTTTGTAAAAGTGTGATGAATCTCGCGGGCCGGTAAAATGTTCAAGACGGGCCCGCGGGTTGGCCACCCTGATCTAGTAGATGACAACAATCAACTTACGAATTCCTTAGTCTTAGGAGTGTTGATTATACAAACTAAATACTTATAAATTAGGAAATTTGTGAAATTTAATACCAAACTGCTAAATTTAAGAACTTATTTATTTCTACCCTGTCTCTGAATGCTAGAAAGAAACTTTAAACTCTCCTCTCGAGAATGAGTTAATATTCTTGGTTTCGTCGACCCGTCCATTTCATTCTTCTCCCTCTCACCTGCATGAATCAGGAATGTAAAGTATGTTCCCCTAATATCCACTCCAAATAGAAAGTTTCATGGAATCCATCTAATAATTGTACATGGCAGGAATTTGCAAGCCAACTTTGTTACTCGTAGTAACAATCAAACTAGTTACTTACTCGAGGCGCCATAATTGAAATAATTATTGATAAATCTTCTAGATGAGTGAGATAGGTATTTAACAGGGAAGAAAAAAAGAAAAAGTATTATTATCTAGTTAACTCGAGAGAAATGAAAGGAATGTTGATCCCTTGCAAATTTAATTGAGTCTCAAATAGATAGAAAATTTCGAAATGTTTTATTAATTCCAAGAAGGGCTGTTCTTAGGGGAGGCGGCAAGTTTGCAAGAGATGCATTTTTCGTATATTAAGAAAAGTACCTGGAGCCACCAAGCGATGCACGGTAACCACTGACCCCCCTCCCCCAAACCACACACCTCGCCACCACAACTGCACCCCCACTCCAACTGCGCCTCCCACCCCCGGATCCACCACAACTGCACCCCACCTTCTGCACCTCCCACATCCACCCCACCCCGCACCCAGTTTTTGCATTTCTATCTTTCTAATGGTCCACATATTATGTGTATATTTGTTTACTCGTACACCACCCCTGGATCTTATAAACCAGATAAAATCCCTGTGTGATAACTGTTTCCAGAAGAAAAGGTACTCTGCGCACAGACCCCCGGTATATTGGTGGAGCCCAGAAATTGCTGAAATCAGAAAGAATGCCATTCGACTGAGAAGAGCTAATTTAAAAATCAATAGAACATCAGCTCCTCTTAGTCAAAAATTAGAGGCCCTTAACTCATACAAAAACGCAAAACGAGACCTAAAGAAAGCTATATACAAGGCAAAAACCTCGGCATGGAAGCAACTGTGTGATGAACTGGAAGATGATATCTGGGGTAGGGCTTACCAAATAGTTACAAACAAATTAAAAGTAAAACCAAAAGTCAAGATGAGCGACGAAGAAATCTCGGAGCAAATCGAAAAGTTATTCCCTCAGCATCCCATAAGAAAATGGCCAAAAATCACACTAGATAGCGAGGAGATACCTCGATTTAATTTGGAGGAGATAACAACTGCAGCTAAAGGTATTAAAAATAAAAAATCTCCTGGGCTAGACCATATACCCCCTGAAGTTATTAGGTCATTTATGGAAAAGAATCCGCAAGTTACTACCGATTTCAATCAATGCCTAACTGAGGGTGAGTTCCCGAACATCTGGAAATCGTCCAGACTAATTCTGATAGAAAAGCCCAAAAAAGAGGCTCTAGCACCAAAATCTTACAGGCCAATTTGCCTCCTGGATATATACGGGAAACTATTAGAGACAATAATAAAAACCCGCCTAGAAAAAGAACTGGAAGATAATAATATCTTACATAACCATCAATACGGCTTTAGAAAGGGCAGATCCACTATAGACGCGGTGTCACAAATAATGAAAATCCCTGAAAGAATTAAAGAAAAAGCATACAAAAATCAAGAATTTTGCGCTATGATTACTTTGGACATAGAAAATGCCTTTAACTCCGCTCCCTGGCAAAAAATTATAGATGCCATGAACAAGGTTAAAGTTAGCAGGTATCTAATCAGAATGATTCAATCATATTTGACTGATCGTTTTATCCAAACACCAAACGGGAAAATCGTTCGCACCACTTGCGGTGTTCCACAGGGCTCAGTACTGGGACCGACACTATGGAACATCTTTTATGATGAAATTTTGCAACTGGAAATACACCAGGGAGTAACACTTTTTGCATATGCTGATGATTTGGCAGTCGTAGTATCTGCGAAAACAAAACCATGCTGGAGGAACTTGCTCAATATACAACCATAAAAATTGCATCTCAAATGTGTGAGATGGGGATCAAGCTTGCTCCAAAAAAACGGAACTCGTCCTGCTTAATGGAAGAAGGAAACTAAAAGAGCTAGTTATTGAAATAGAAGGGGTGAGCATAAAAAGTACGAAATCAATCAAATACTTGGGAGTTCATATTGATAAAGACGTGAAAATGACCACACATATCCGAAAAACCTCTGAAAAAGCCAACAAAACATATATGGCACTGGCAAGAATCACATCAAATATCGGCGGTCCTAGTTCAAAAAAAAGGCTCACCCTAGCAAATGTAGTCACTTCTATAATCCTATACGGAGCACCAGTTTGGGCGCATACCCTGCGTTATAAACATTATGAGAGGCTATTGGAAAGCATTAACCGAAGAACAGCCCTAAGAGTTATATCTGGCTACAGAACAGTCTCAACAATGGCCGCGCTGGCAATCGCTGGCATACCGCCGATTAAACTAAAAGTTGAAGAAAGAGTAGCCATTTACCAACGAGGAAAACTGTATAGGGATGAGGCTAAAAAACTTATGATGTTAGCCTGGGAAGAACAATGGCAAAATTACAATGGCTGGGCCAAGGTATTCGTCCAAAATATCAATATATGGACCAATAGAAAATGGGGAAATGTAAACTTCCATATGACACAGGCGATCACTGGCCATGGAGTATTCGGAACATACCTATACAGGATGAAGATAAGACCGACAAGTAAATGCTGGTACTGTGAAGAAGAGGATTCTCCTGAACATACTATATTCCAATGTGAGAGATGGACCCAGGTTAGAATGGCGGCTGACATGAAAAGTGCAACGCATATAACAAAAAACAATGTAGCCGACCTCTTGATGAAGTCAAGTCAAGAGTGGACAATTGTGGCAGACATGCTGAGCAGCATAATGAGGATAAAAGAGAAAGAAGTCAAGAATATGACTTAATATAAAGACACCGCCCTCCCCGAGGCAATGCTAATCGGCGGATTCCGGGGGGGAGAAGGATGAATGAGTGGAGGTTTTACTGGGTAGTCCTTCCTAGTGGAGGTTAGTCCCTTTCGCCATGTGCGTGCGTAAAAGCATTTCCCCACGTTAAAAAAAAAAAAAAAAAAAAAAACACCAATTCCCGCCCACATTCGTTCATATTGATAAACATTATAAAAAAATAAATAGAAAAATAATAATAAAAAAAATAATAGTATAGGATCTAAAATAAAAACATAAAATTAAAAAATATGTGCGTCTCGGGACGCGCGACAGAAGTGATAACTTTCACCAAGCAAGTATTTTTTTAGGAGGACAATTGAAAAGACGATTACCCGGAGAAAAGAAAATTGAATATTTAATTTTAATTAGAAGAGTGGGGGGACGGCAAAGGAATAATTATTAATATATTTAATGTTTCTGGATTTAAAATTAATTGTTGTCTTTCTTTCATTTTAATTCAATTATACATATTTCAAATTTGCCTCGCCGCAATATATTCAATGAATTCTATTTATTAAATACATAGCTATATATAATATATTCAATTATTTCCACACTTACAATAAAGTCTAATTCAAAAATATTCATTTTAGTAAAAGTAAGAAGCAAAGATTTTTAAAATAGTTCTATGGTCCAGTGGTAAAGTGTGTGGCTCTGATGCAAGAGGTCTCAGGTTCTTATCTGACATCCGGCGAGTCATTTTTTTTATTGAGATTTTCATCTATCAATAATTACTTTAATTAAGAAAAAATCAATTAAGATGAATTTTGATGAGGTCCAGACCTAGCCAGATCGATTTTTCTTCCTCAAAACTTGTTAATAGATTTTGTTTCATCAAAGTCAGTAGGGCCGTTTTCAAAATAGAACCAAGATACAAATATATATATATATATATATAAATAAATAAATAAATAAATAAATAAATATATATATATATATATATATATATATATATATATATATATAATTTTTGCTCGTTTAATAAGAGTAGATATAATAAATAGAGAGCGAATTTTAAGGCCCTTATTTAAGAATAATAAATTAGTTAAATAGTTCTTTTAATAGATATGTAGATGTTGAAAATTTGATTAAATTTATTGAGGGTTGAAATTTTGTTTAAGATAGTTGTTTCGCGACAATACTAGCAAAAGGTTAATGCTAGAGTATTTAGAACAGAAAATAAGGATTCATAATTCATAAGCCCAAAACTTTCTGCTGTTTATCTACCACTACTAGCTAGCCAATCCCGTGCTCGTTTGACAAATCTGGCACCATTGTAAGAGGTGAATATTTTTATATTAAAATGACAGATAAAATACATTTTAAAGGTCGATTAATTTGTTTTTAATTAATAAAGTAAAGGATGTGTAGTTTCAGAGTGAATGAAATAAAACTCAATATATTTCGGATTATTAGTCCATCATCAGGAGTTTACAGGTTAAAAACATTTTTTAACCTGTAAACTCCTGATGATGGACTAATAATGCGAAATTTATTGAGTTTGTATAAACCTCTTTGAGTTTTATTTCATTCACTGTGAAACTACACACCCTTTACTTTATTAATTAATATCATGTTTCACCTAAAACCTACACCACTTTCTCTAAGTAAAATTGTTTTTAGTGTAAATTTTTTTTTATACATTTTTCATTATTTATTAATTATTATCTCAGAAACTGTTTTGTAACTATGAATCAAAATTGTCTTAAAAAATGTTTTGGTTATTGTTTAATGTTGGTTTAGTTTTTTATAAAAATGGTAAGAAGGGTTTCTTAATTATAATTAAATATATATGTAAATTTTCCGATATCCCGTATAATGCAATATTAAAATGCCTGACAAACTCTATTTTTGAAATTTAATATCTCCGGAACTATATTGTTAATAAATTTCGATTTTGCCACCAATCGATGCAGAAGTATTTAAATATTAATCTGTATAAATTTCAAAAAAATCCTAAGAAAACCCATTTGGCCGAACATCTACCTTAAATCACACATAATTAATTATAATAAATACAAATTTTTTATAAAACAATCTTTAAACGAATAATCAAATTCAAACGTTTCGGGAGAATTTATTCCTTTATCAATGGAACTTTTTAAATTAAAAAATAAATAAAAGTTGCTTTTTTAAGACTTAAAAAGCAACACTAAGGGCCAATTACTCTCTCAAACAAATAAATAATATATATTGATAGAGTTTTTCTTTAGGAGTCGGACTGGTATAAATATGCAATAGGATGTTGATGAAAGCAGTCCACGGTGGTTGTGCACTGGTTTGGCATTGTCAAATGAGACAGGAAGTAATTATGATTTGAACTACTTTCATTGACTTTTGTTACCCTGAAGAAGGAGAGAATAAATCTCCGAAACGTCGGTTTAACAAATAAATGTAAAATAATAAAACCTCTATAGTCTTATTTTTTTACAACCACCGTGGACTGCTTTCATCAACATCCAATTGAATAATATATATATATATATATATATATACAGATATATGATTTCGATATATATGTGTGTGTATGTTTATTTGAATCAAGCAGATGACAACCTCTTTGTTTCTCTTTGTGATTTAAATTTTTATTTGTTTTTTCTCTGCCCTGTAAAATTTCGTGAGTTAGCAGGTTTACTCTCTAAGGCGACGATATAATATATACCCGAGTTTTTTATCTTGAGACAGTCTTATAAATCAAAAACAGTGCATTATCTGAACAAAAGTTTCAAATAAAAGTTTATTTATATATAGAGGGGAACTAAACTACGCTATTGTTTTTCGACCTAGAACAAGCTTTTCAAGGGTATTTTGAGGTTAACACCTGTTTTTTAAATAAAAACCCCTATGTTTCTGTACATATACTGAATCTACAAAAAAAACTGAACAGCTTTTATGAGAACTATTTTTTTCGACATCAAATAAACAAAATATTAAATCAATTAGATCTCAAAAAAATCTTAATAATAATTTTTAACAATCATTCAACTTAATTATCAAATAATAATGATTAAATAATTAATTATTAAATAAATATTTATTAAATCGAAAAGTCACAACAATGAAAATAAGTGTTTATATAATGATATCAAAACTTCGTTATAAGAGATTATTTTGTACTTAATAGAACTATTTAAAATTCTTGAGTTTAAAAAAGTTTATTTCTCGTGTCAATCCAGTAGATAGTTATATTTTATTGCCATAATAAAAATGGACCATTTTTTGTTGAAGACAGAATTGAAATGAAGATAAAAGTAAATAAATATTATGTGCAATATTCATTTACTATGAGTTAAGATTTCTAGATCACTTGTTTCACATAAAGTGACCTAGAAATCTTAACTCATAGTAAATGAATATTGCACATAATATTTATTTACTTTTATTTTTATTAAAGATGTTTCACCTTGCACCAACACCACAATCCTATTAATTAGAATTGGAATGGTCTTAATTTATGGTGAATGTGGAAGAAGTGTTATGGGGCTGCCATTGAAATGGATGCCGAGCGTTTTCCTGATAGGAATACACCCTCCCAAGCTTCATTTCATCGTGTTATAAATATGTTTAAAAAAAACAAGAATTATAAAGGCTATGAAGAAACTGAAACAGCCCAAAATAACGAAATTGAAACTGGAATTCATTCAGAAAACTTACGATACACTCTGGAATGTCTTAAAAGTGTCTTAAAATTATTAAATTATTTATTTAATAATTAAATATTTGATAATTAAGTTAAATAATTGTTAAAAATAATTATTAAGAATTTTTTTTGAGATCTAATTGATTCATGTATTTTGTTTATTTGATGTTGTATAAAAAAATAGTTCTAATAAAAGTTGTTTAGTTTTTTTTGTAGACTCAGAATATGTACAGAAACACATAGGGTTCTATTTAAAAAACTGAACTTGATCTCAAAATACCCTTGAAAGCTTGTTCTAGGTCGACAAACAATAGCGTAGTTTAGTTTCCCCTTGATTTAAACAAACTTTTATTTGAAATTTTTTTCATATAATACACTGTTTTTGAGTTATACGACTGTCTCAAGATAAAAAACTCACCAGGTATAAGATATATATAGGTGTATATATTTATTTGCATCAAGCAGAGGACAACTTCTTTGTTTCTCTTTATGAATCAACAACTCCGCTACTCTCGGCAAAAAATTTTTTTTTCAATTAAATTCGCTGTGTTGTAACAATAGTAAGCAGGTCACTTAACAAAAGAATTCCGAAGGCGGACTTCGCAGTTAGTTTTTTAATAAAAAGTATTATAAAAATTTTCAAGTTTTTAAGAAGCTTCCAATTTTGTGTCGAGTCACATTCACCGGACAATCCTGCTTTAACGAATTGTTTTGAAGTAAAAAGTTTAATCAAAAATTGTTTCAGTCTTTTTTATTTTCCCCTCAAAGTAGATGTGTGGATTTGTTTGTCAATAAAATCTCTTCGCCCGAGGGAAAGGTGTAGATAAAATTCATTTCTCGATTTCAAAGGCAATCCATCCCATTTGAGAAGACAAATTGAACAAATCGACGCGAGACTATCTAACATCATGGATCGATCATGACAGTAACAAGAGTTTGCACGATAAATGGATTGGTCTCTTTGTTTTTTTGTTTTTGTTTTTGTTAGGTCAAAAATTGAGAAAGAGACTCGAATAGAAGACCGGAACTGAGTGAGCGAGTGAGTTGCTTTCCACAAGTCTGTTTGTTTTCGCTTTGAGTGAAAAGGATTGTTTTGACATCGAGAATAAAGAGCAGAGAAGTGGCTAGGGGGTCCTAAAGGGGTTGGATAAAGGGAGGGTTGAAGAAAATAATTGAAAAATGATTACCATGAAAATTACCATTTTCAATTAAGTAGAATCCAACAAAATTGAAAACGAATTGACCCTGGAGGGAAAATTCTTCAGTTAATTAAAAAATAATTTCTTCATATACACTCCTGGACAAAATTACCATTACCACTTATGATTTTCACAATATTTCAAGAATATGAAGTATAATAATAATTATTTTTAATCAGGGGCGACCTGGCTTTTATTATGAATGATGGTCTTCTAGAGCAGTGTTCCGCAAACTTTTTGTGTTCAAGGTACACCTACCAAATCAACAAATTTTAAAGGAGTACCAAAGAAAAACCAATGTTTACTTAATATTCATTTATTACTAAGGTAGTTGTTTCAAGCGACAATACTAGCAAAAAGATAATGCTAGAGTATTGTTGCGACACACTATTGGTTTTGGTTGCAACCCTTCTTGACCAGAGAAAGGTTGGCGATTTGTAGGTTTATCTCGAAGATGACTCTCCGTGAGGGGTCCTTGGTAACGGGCCCAAGCGATTCGGCCTGTTTAAGCCCTGGTGCTGGTTGATGATTTAATTGAAGTGGGAGAGATTGTTCAAAGAAAGAGCATTATTTACTTTTGATTATTTTTATTAGTTAATTATAAATACACTTGTCTCCAAAACTGATGACTGGAGAGCCTCATCTCTTAACTCCAAATTAACAACTGACTGACCACCCCAACTGTGCTTCAGATTCGAACTGTCCTCTCTCAACTGCAAATTAGAACTGACTAACTCTGTCAACTGATTCAAAACCTGCCTGTAATCTCTGCGAGTTTCCACAAGAAATATTCCGATTCGTCAATTTCCTAATGAGTAGGAGTACATCTTAATCATTGACCACTCCCTTTTTTAAGGGAGGGACTTCTAAACCACGTGACCTTTTCTTGGGAAATTTCCATTTCTGGAAATTTAATCCTTAGATATTTCTCACGGTAAAATGACATTTATAAATCAACATCTGGGGCCCAAAGGCATTGACAATTATTTACGACTTGCTTTAAGAGCCATTTGATATTTATTGACAGGAAGCGAATTGCCATTGTCAAAAAGGTGCCTTGAGCATCAAAGGAGAAGCCGATCGACCCTTAAGAATAATTATATTTATATTTCTAAGGAAAATATTGTCGGCTCACAACAGTATATAGAACAGACAATAAGGATTTATCATTCATAAGCCCAAAACTGTTTGCTGTTTATGTACCACTACTAACCAATCCAGTGCTCGTTTGACAAATCTGGGAACATTGTCCGAGCTTAAATATTTTTACCATAGAAATGACAGATAAAATACATTATAAAGGAAGATTTATAAAACAAAAATTTCTTAATCAACGATTAAAAGCTGTTGCAACAATGGCTGAAGCGAAAAACGTCAAAAAATACTAAAGATGACCCACTTTTTAGGTTAAATAAATGCGTTGTTGCCAGCTTGTTTTTAGTGTAAATTTTTCATTATATATTTTTTTATTATTTATTAATTATTATCTCAGAAACTGTGTTGTAACTATGAATTAAAATTTTCTTAAAAAATGTATTAGTTATTGTTTAATGTTGGTTTAGTTTTTTATAACATTGGTAAGAAGATTTAGTTTAATTAAATTATAATTAAATATGTATGTAAACTTTCCGATATCCCGTATAGTGCAATAGTATAAGAGTCTGAAAAACTTAAGTTAAGAAAAGTACAATCATTGACATTCTTTAAATATTTACAATTTTGTTTTCATTAATTCTTACTCCCCCCTACATCTACCTGAGTATAGATCCTCATTTCTTAGAAGGCCATTCAAAATTAAACTAAATAGACTTTCTTCCTTTCTCCCTAACCTAATTTTAAATATTTACCCTTTTGTTATTTGAAAATAAATTTTACCATTGACTTGTATTCAAATTCAACTTATCCAGGTCAGTTACTTTTTGTTTCTCCTGACGATGGGTTAGCCACCCGAAATATATATATCGAGATTAAAGTCTCTCCAAAAATAAATTCGTTTTTATTTTTATATCTTAATGTGAAACCTACCAAGTATTTGTTATCCAATAACATACAAATTATTTAATTCAATGTCATCTCCAAAAATTAATTGAAAAATTTGACAAAAATTTTCCAAATAATGAAATTGATAGCAGAAAATTGAGGATTCGAGATCCCTATAATAACTGGGATAATACCAATTTTTCAGCAACCACCACGATGACACTCTGATTGAATTGACAAAGGATTTAAGTTTGAATTCACTTTTCAAGAAAGTTGGTACAATTTTGGATACATTTTCTGAAGAAATATCCACACCTGTTCACCATCGCCATACAAGATTTATTGGCTTTTGCTTCCACATATCTGTGCGAAAAGGGATTTTCCACAATGGTCAATATTAAAACGAAGCAACGTAATCGACTCCGATACTCTTGAATGCGAATAACTTTAAAAGTAACGCAATGAAGTGCGAATATAGACAAAATAGTGGAGTGTATTCCGCAACATTTATGAATTATTGTCAGAGTTTTTTTTTTGTACGCGTAATTAGTGCCTCGAAGCTTCTGAAACTTTACCCTGTCTAATACTTTGGCTGAAGAATAAGAAAGACAGACCCATTTATTAGAATCAAATTAGATTAGAATAGTTAGTTCAACAAGTGTCTCTAGCCTTGAGTCTCAATTAGCCCACAACTCTCTCGTATATTTATATATTCCTTAATAGAAGGTGCGCAATATATTATCTACTACTTAGCCTGAGGAATAAGAAAGATCCAATTCTTCAATCAAAATCAAATTGAATTAGATTAGAATAGATATATATGTTAACATTGAATGAAAGCGAAAGTTAAAACTTTTATCCGGTCACTGCCCTATTTTGGTGCACTTGGGACCAGACTCGTTTTGATAGTGAACCAAGAGTTGAAAAAAGATATAGGACCCAGCCGGGTATGATCCGACATCTTCTGCGTTAAGCCCGCAGATGCCTTCTCCATTTAGGCGATGGATCCCCTGACTAGATCCTATAATCAAATATATATATATATATATATAAATATTCAGCTCTCTAGTTCAATCGCGTTTTTTTTCTATTTTCCTAATAGTATGGTTGTTATAAATTTACTATAATTCTCATATGTCTGATTCTTTGGGGAATCGAAACAGATGAATTTTGTTCAGTTTTTCAATAATAAATTTTATTTAGAATGTTAACATATAAACAGTAAATTTATAACAACCATACTATTAGGAAAATAGAAGAAAAACGCGATTGAACTAGAGAGTTGAATAATATATATAAGATTTGATTATAGGATCTAGTCAGGGGATCCATCGCCTAAATGGAGAAGGCATCTGCGGGCTTAACGCAGAAGATGTCGGATCATACCCGGCTGGGTCCTGTATCTTTCTTTCAACTCTTGGTTCACTATCAAAACGAGTCTGGTCCCAAGTGCACCAAAATAGGGCAGTGACGGATAAAAGTTTTAACTTTCGCTTTCATTCAATGTTAACATATAAACATTCTAAATAAAATTTATTATTGAAAAACTGAACAAAATTCATCTGTTTCGATTCTCCAAAGAATCAGACATATGAGAATTGTAGTAAATTTATATATATATATAGACAAATTATTTAAAAAACATTCTTTAATCGTTTATTTAAACCAAAACGTATCGGGAGAATTTTACCCTTTATCAATGGAATAATAAAATAAAAAAGTTGCTTTATTTAATGAATATAAAATAATATAAATTGAGTGTTTCTTTATATTCATTAGATCAAGTGTAGGTAACCTTTTTTGGTTAAGGGTCAAAATCAACCAAAATGTGACAGTTAACAAGACGTTTCGGTTCAGAGAGTATTCTTATTTCAATACAGTCTTAAGATAAATTCTATTGAGAAAATAATAACAATATGTATTATATATTAGTAGCAATGCTAAGAAGCTGAAAAATTTAGCATAATTGTGAATAGTGAGAATACTCTTTAAAAATTTCTTTTGTTTTCCAGCATATTATACTATTTTTGTAAATCAATATATGGTAACACAATTATTGATTTCTAAATACTACCTAGTAGAAAAATTACAGGTAATTTTTTTTTCATTTGGGCCAGTTAAGAGCCGCGTGTCATAGGTTGCCGACGCGACGTCTGCATTAGATAAATCATTTTAATAAAATTTTTTACGAATGATAATAACAAACATAAACAACTTAAAGACAGAATACATGATATCAGGATACGAAAATGACAAAAGCGACCTGCATCTTGAAAATGAAGTGATAAAATACTCTCCATCATTCAAATATCTGGGAGTAACCCTTTCCTCAGTCAGGATATCGAAAACAAGATAGGGCAGGGGAAAAGAGCGATCTATCAGATAAACTCACTACAATGGAGCAAAAACATCAATCGAACCACAAAGACCAGGCTCTACAAAACTATCGTCCATGGGATGAGTAACAGCAACGACAAATCTTTTCTTATGGCAAACTAATTAATTAAATATATTTCATACGTTTAATCAATAATTATGTTCTTTTTTTAAATTTCTTCAAGTAGCTAGAATATTTGTTTTTAATAAAAAAAATTATCACTAAATATTTTGCTTTGTGGAATGACCCCCCCCCCATGAAATTTTTGGCTAAGCCACTGACTGGCAGGAAAGAGAATATTGGCGGTTGAGATGCAAAAAGTGGCAAACGCCGTAGAACTTAGCATATTACATATATACGATTGATAAATGGAGAAATTCTCTCGAAACGTTTGGATTAAATAAATGATTGAAGAATGTTTTGAAAAGAATTGTATATATATATAATTATGAAATTGCCTTCAAAATGGACAAAAGTTATTGAACAAAACGGCGCATATTTGATCTAAATCGAAAAATCCTAACTATGTTAATTTCATCGTTGAAATAAAGAGAAAAAAAGGCTCAGGACTTTTTACTTCACGTATTATTTAAATTTCTAATAAATTACAAAGTATCATTGTAATAATGAAAAGAGAGGGATTCCATTTCTTTGCTCGTGAGTGTAGTTTCATAATTAAAAGAAGATATTATTAATTCCTAATGGGCCCGAAATTAAGATGGGCTCGTCTTTCGTAAATGATTATAAATTATTTTATTAAATATTAATTATATGAGAGGGGCAAGGTGTATGGTAAAGTCATGTGGATGGATGGCCACATCAGCTCATTTTTTTTAAGTTGTCCATTAGTGGATGGATATAGGTACATAATTATCTAGAGAAAAATAAAAAAAGAGAGCAAGGTGGAAAAAAGTGAGAAATAAATCCTGGTAGAGTGTGAAAATTGGACGTCTCATGGCATCCGTTCGTATCAAATTTGTACATAAAATGATTTATATAAGATTATAAATTAGGTCGTAAAATATAACGAGGCCAATAAGGAGCGAAAAAAGCGATTTCAAAAGGAGAGAGAGAGGAACGTTTTCTCCTTTCATGAAATCCATATTTGGATAACAAGATTGACCTATATATATATAAATATATGTATATAGTGAAAGTGGAAAGTGGACGTAAATGGCGCCATCAGGGAGAGAGCTTAACTACCACTAGCCTCGGGGATTTATTTTTTTAATAGCACATTTTGAAGGAAGTGAACGGGATGGCCATTAAGGGTAGCTAAAGGGTTAAGGGAAATGCCCAAAGACCGGGCGAGACCATCTACAAGATCAAAAAAAAAATAAAAAAGATCCTATTTAGAAATCTATCGATAGGAAGTAAATATATGGATATAAGATGACAATATTATCCGATTCAATAACTTGGTATTTTATATAGAAAGGAAAAATAAATTTTTATACAGGGTGTAACAAAAATACGCTCCGCTACTTAAAGAGCGTATTCTACTCATCAAAATGAGCATAAAAGTTTATATGAACAACTCTGCTATCTAGCTTCATTTTCCATTTGTCTGTCAGTTTATGTGCGGGTTTAAAAAATATTGATATCTCAAGAACGGATTGAGAGTTTTTAATGAAATTTAGTATACACATCTGTATAAATATCAATATTCTCGCGAATCAAATGCAGGTGATTTTTGTCAGATATTAAGTAATAATAATATCTGAATTTATATATTTCTGTATAAGAAATAATGAATTTTTTAAATAGGTTTCTAATTAATATATTAAATAATCTACTTTTATTAAACGAGCAAAAATTATATATATATTTGTATCTTAGTTCTATTTTGAAAACGACTCTACCGATTTTGATGAAACCAACTCTATTAACAAGTTTTGAGAATGAGAAAGCGATCTGGCTAGGTCTGGACCTCGTCAAATTTCATCTTAATTGATCTTTTCTTAATTACAGTAATTATTGATAGATGAAAATCTCAATAAAAAAGTTTGTTTACATTTTTTTCAACTATCTTTTATTTATTAATCGGTTTTTCAATTTTAAAACCCACGAATATTTTATACCAATTATTATTTGTATATTAGAATTTGCCAATTTAATTGATTAAAATTCCTCTTATTAAAAAACACTTACTAAAAATATTATCTCAAACTAGAAGATCAAGTACAGTCGATGGTGGGGAAGTAATCTCTGAAATCAAAGCCTATTTATTTATTTTTTATGTAGGGCCTCCACATCTCCCCTTATAGCCCTCCGATCCTCCCACTCAGGATCCGGTTGAGTGGCTCAGGGTGTGGCCACAGCAGAACGGTGTGAAACCTTAGTATGCCGCGACGAAGAATAAAATAATAATAATAATAAAAAAGGGAATACCGCATGTCGTCCAAATAATAAAAATAAATAAATAAATACACTGGGAAGAATCAAATAAATAAATAATCAATTAAATAAAACAAAAAATAAATAGAATATGTCACTGGGTTTAAAGAAATTGTTGTTTAAAAATAAATAATTTAAAAAACATTTAAATAAATAAGTAGACAGGAAGTTGCCGTAGTCAATGAATTAAAAATAAATAAATAAATAGGCAGGAAACCGCCATGGTCAAGAAAAATAGATAAATATTTGACTGGGAATATAGGTTACTGGGTAAAATATTTTTCTGATTTAAATAAAAATTCAAATTTTAATCAAATTAATCACAAAAATAAAAGCTTCAACAGCTTCATTACTAATAAATATTACATTTTTCTTGTTTTTTTTTTTTTAGTATGAGAATTTTATAATTTTAATTTTTTAAGAATGAATGCTATAATTTATTTGCTAGTTTTTACCAGCTAGTTTGTATGGTATATATTCATAAAGTGTCTTAAGGTCAATGTCCTATTTCTAATAAAATATAACTAGTTAGTTTAATTTGGTGCATTGCGGATTCTGAAAGTTGTACTACCTATTGTATGCTAGTAGAATAGATGAGTGTGTATAGTGGGGGGATGGGGGACGGGGTCCATAATGCCTATCTGGAAAAACGTGAGTTGCTTGCATTGGCAAACGTGCATCATTCCTTGGCCTGCTTTTGGTCAGGGAGCTTATTGACCCTAGTGAGCCTTTGTTCCAGACCGATAAGCCAAAGTGGCTACAACCGAATGGATATTCAAACAACTTCTACTAGATTTTATCTTGGCTCTTGTTGTTGTTGTTGTTATTGGTGGAGTTGGGCCTTATAGCACCAGCTCAGGGGGCGCAATTGCTTTCCACTCGACTTTCTATTCTCTATTATACCCTATAGGTAGGTACATAATCAAATATGATCAAAACTTGTTAAAGAAAACAAATGCCATTTTTTTTTAAAATTTATTCTTTGGAACAGTTTCGACTCCTTATAGATAAAATTCCAATTTCAAATTAATATTTAATTTTTACTTTACCTGGAAAAGACATAACAATTTGGCCTGATAATTTTCTTTCTCTAAAATTAGAAATCTACCGAAAAGTTTTCGAAAAATATGTGCTAATTTTAAATTAGAATCTGGACTAAAATTCAAGATTTCTGTAAAAAATAATCATCATTTCGCTCTATTTTCAACTCCATTTTCATTATATATAATTTTACTTTACTATACAGGGTATGGTCAAGTATTGTAATCGTGCATGAAAAAAATAGTTTTTTCCTTCTTTTTTTTTCAAAATATCTCAAAAACGGCTGAAACTATTTTGATTAAAAAAATTGAGCTAAGCCATAGCATTTCGTTCTACAAAAAAGCCCTAATAAGTGAACATCGAAAAAATAAAACCTTAATTTTATGGGTTCACCTGTATTCCCGGTGTATACCGACTAATTTATTAATCATAAACACGCATCATCTTTTATAAATATTTGAGTTTGTTTTATCGAAGGATTGGTTAGAATAAAATTAAAATATACTCAATGTTCAATAATATTTGTGTGGTTAGATTTCTTTCTCTCTCTGGGTGTATGTGTGTGTGTATATGTGTGTGTGTGTCTAGTTAATTTAGTTAATGCATTAAAGGGCTAATCATATTAAGTTTCATTGAATTAGAGAACGAGATAGAAAGTAGAGATGATAGGGTGGGTGGGGAGGGGATAGAAAGAGATGGCAAAGTTGGGGGTGGGATTGAGTTTGGAAATTATATCACGGTTAATAATAAGGTATTCGGGTTTGATCTTGTATTAACATTATAATCCAGATGGCGAGGAGGATTTCCTTGAGAGCCAGCCGAATGATACGAGGATGCCAAGTCAAGGGAGGCGGAGGAGAACCGAGATCGAATCTGATCTGCTAATTAAATATCACTTGGAGTTTCGATTAGACTAATCAGCTAATCACTAACTAACAAACAATTAATCAAAAGATGACACAGAAGCAATTAAGGAGAAATTTATTAGAAAAAAAGCATCAATACATTCTCTTTCAAAAAGCAACTTTTTTTTCATATATGTATGTACTCAGTGGCGGATTAAGACAATATAAGGCCCTAGGCGCAAATAAAAATTAGGCCCCGGATAACAAAAATGTCTCTGGAAATTAATTTATAGGTATTATAAATATAAAACGTAATTTTAATTACTTAAATGTAATTTATTAATCTTATTTTTATGTTTCAACAATTTATAATACTATATATTAAAATATAATAATTATTAACATTATAATTAGTACCTGGAGGCATCGAGCGATGCTCGGTAACTTCTTCCTTCAGTTAAAAGCTTTATTTTAATATTATTTTTAATTTAAAATTCTGATAAAAAGGTCGATTTTTATTTGAGAGCCGCTTTCAAATTAAAAAAATACAAAAATATATAATATTCGCCCAATGTAGCCCCCCCCCCCCCCACCTCCAACCCGCTCGACCCCACCCCCGAAATCTCTCCCTACCCCCGGATTCCCCACCACTGCGCCCCACCTTCTGCACCTGTTTTGATTCAACCATATGATTCATTTTTATTAATCCAATTAATAAATAAAACCTATCAAAATGTGTTGTTTTTTCAGAAAATTGAGACCTGCTTATGCGAAATTTATTTTTAAATAAATTCTTGATTATTTTTTATTCTATTAAATAAATAAAGTTCTTTATAAAAACAATTATAAAACGTTTATTAATATTTCTAACGTTTAGGGAGAAAAAAATATGTTAAAATCCACAATCACAATACTTCTTCAAGGCCTTTAGAACAATGAAACAAACAACCCATTGTCTGCCTGGGTATAAAAGGAAAAGGGAAACCTTTTTTAACACCATAATAATGGGATTTGTCTAGCTGAGAATAATTTATTTGATTACGAAAAAACCCATCATAAACCATTTTGTCGAAGATGAGACCGTGACAGATCGAATTGTCACCTCAAAAACCCCTAACCCGTGAATTTCATCAAAATCGGAAGAGTCGTTTTCAAAATATAACCAAGATACAAATATATAAATAAACAAATATATATATACAAACAAATAAATAAATATACAATTTTTGCACGTTTAATAAGAGTAGATATGTGTTTTTTCTAGATTTTTCTTTAGCAAATTTCTCAAAAATAAGCTCGCAATTCAAACTATTTAATAGTTCGTTGTCAATATAAATAGTAGATAAATAATATAATCTATTTTCAGAAATTGTGTTTCTAACGTAGTTTTTGAATCTTTTTAAAGCATAAAAAGAACTCTGCTCCCCTGAAGCATTTCTTTTTGGAAACGTGATCAAAATTTTTAAAATAATTTCGACGTTAGGGAATGTTGCTATTAAATGCAACCCCTCTTGATATATTGAGAAATATTCAACTTTTCTAGAGTCGTCTTGTTCCTGCTTTAAAAAACAGTAAAAATTGATTTACCTCATCCTCGAATAATTCGGAATCTATATCATCTTTAATAGTTTTTAAGGAATTTGGTGTTGGTACTTGGTGAAACATTATTTAAAAATTGTTGGATAAAAATACTTGGTAGGTTTCACATTAAGATATAAAAAAATAAAACGAATTTATTTTTAGAGAATCTTTAATCTCGATATATATATTTCGGGTGACTAACCCATCTTCAGGAGAAACAGAAAGTAACTGACCTGGATAAGTCGAAATTGAATACAAGTCAATGGTAAAATTTATTTTTTTAAGATAACAAAAGGGTAAATATTTAAAATTATTGGAGGGAGAAAAGGTAGGAAGTCTACTTTTGTTTAATTTTGAATGGCCTTTTGAGAAATGAGGATTTCGAATTTGAATACAACTCAATGGTAAAATTTATTTTTAAGATAACAAAAGGGTAAATATTTAAAATTAGTGGAGGGAGAAGTCTATTTTGTTTAATTTTGAATGGTCTTCTGAGAAATGAGAATTTACACACAAAACAAATTTGCAAATATTTAAAGAATGTAATCAATGATTGTACTTTTCTTAACTTCTAATTGATTATTTAGTATATTCGTTTTATTTGAGAGAGCTAATTTTATTTCGGTTGACTCTAAAAAATCTAAACGTAATCCCTTTTTTTCGAAATGTAACGGAACTAGGTGGCTAATAGAAGAGGTGTGTTTATTCAAATGTAGATGATTGGCGAAGGTAGAAGTAGATTCCATATTAATATCATCTGATCTGCTAAGACTATTAAAGGCTCTTTCATGTTCCGAGTAGCGAGTTCTAAAAGAGCGTCCAGTTTGTCCTATGTAGATTGCGTCGCAATTGTCACAAGTCAATTTATATACCCCTGATTTATCTAATTTGTCAATTTTGTCTAATTTATTATTAATTAGCTGTGAACCTAAAATGTTGTTATTATATAAAGCAGGAGTTATACCAGACATTCTAAGAGTTGAAGCTATAGGGTTTGTAACATGGCTCGAAATGAAGGGGAGTCTTTGTGTAAATTCTCATTTCTCAGAAGACCATTCAAAATTAAACAAAATAGACTTCTCCCTCCACTAATTTTAAATATTTACCCTTTTGTTATCTTAAAAATAAATTTTACCATTGAGTTGTATTCAAATTCGAAATCCTCATTTCTCAAAAGGCCATTCAAAATTAAACAAAAGTAGACTTCCTACCTTTTCTCCCTCCAATAATTTTAAATATTTACCCTTTTGTTATCTTAAAAAATAAATTTTACCATTGACTTGTATTCAATTTCGACTATCCAGGTCAGTTACTTTCTGTTTCTCCTGAAGATGGGTTAGTCACCCGAAATATATATATCGAGATTAAAGATTCTCCAAAAATAAATTCGTTTTATTTTTTTATATCTTAATGTGAAACCTACCAAGTATTTTTATCCAATAATTTTTATATCATCTTTATATATATATTTTTAGATTTTATATATACAATGTTTTCTCTGGGTCTGTCAAGTTGAATGAAAAGAAGACTTTAAAACTTTGAAATACTTTTTCAAAAGCTTGTTTCCTGTGAATGATTTCTACAACTAAATTATCACAAATTACATAAAATGTATTAATTTTAAAAGAGTTCTTTGGTGTATTAGTGTCCTTTTTGCTTTTTCTTGTATCATATTCCTTTTGACATATGTTTTCTTCAATATTAAATATTTTCACTATACTTTCAATTTTATCGAACTCGTCTCTAGTCTTTTTAATAAACATCTGTAATGAGTTTAACAAATCAAATCCTTTAATTATTGTACATTCGACTTCTTGCAATGACTTGCTGGTCATATTAATTCGTTGCAACAATTTGTCCCAAATTACAGTCATACAAACCGTTTCATATCGTCTCATTTTTTTGTTTTAAATCAATTTTGAGGGCCCCCATATTCGACGGGGCCCTAGGCGCGCGCCTAGTGCGCCTTGCTTATGATCCGCCACTGTATGTGCTAGTATTTCAATTGAAAAAGGAAGAATTTTGCCTGAATTTTTATTAAACATTTTTGGATGTTTTTATAAATAATTTATATTTATTTTACTTAATAAAATAATGCAGAAATTATTTTTATATTCAGTCGACTCTAGATAATTCGAAATCAAATTTAATTCGAATTATCGACTTCGAGAAGTTTGAATTATCAAGAGAAAAGAAAAAAAATCCAATTATTAAGATTTTTTATTATATTTTTGAAAATATGTATTAGCTTACATAAATTTTATATATAGCCTCAAGTAAAAAAGTAAAAATAATGAAAACGAAAAAAAATTACATATGTATTAACATTGCAATTGAAATGAGGTAAATATTACGCAAAAAATGAGGAGTAAACATTGCTAGGAAAAATTCGAATTATAAAGACGGGACGTCCTCTTGTTACGAAAAGGATTTCGAGTTATCGAGCGTATCAAAATACTCAGCATTTGTTCGATTTTACCGAAATTAACAGCTGAAGAGTTCGAATTATTGAAAAATTCGAATTATCGAGAGTCGACTGTACCAAAACATATTCATTAATAGATGGCAATGCAAAAAACTGATAACTGATAAATAAACTGATGTGGTAGTTCACATGACTTTACCATACACCTAGCCCCTCTCTTATATTTAATGTTTAATAAAATAATTTATATAATTATATACGAAAGCCCCCCCCCCCTTAATTTTGGGTCAATTAACAATTAAACAAAACTTCGTTTAAATATGTAACTCTTCTAGTTGAAATAAATAGTTTTAAGTATTTTTGTGTGAAAATTTTATAATTTTAATTTTTTAAGATCTTCACCCACCTACCTTAATTTTGGGTTTGATTTCAACCAAAATCTAATCAGCTCTTAATCTCAATATAAAGAATCTAGATGTGAAATTTTAATTTGATATTCACACTATTTTTTGATCTAGAGAGTACACAAAATTCGGTATCGATTAAAAAAAAATTTAAATTTAAAAAATATAAATTACAAGGTAGCTTTCAGAAAAAACCCTACCTTGTAATTTATATTTTTAATTTTGATAAATACTTATGTTTCACCTTGAAACTAGAAAATTTTCCCTGTACAAAATTGATAACGGACATTAGAAAATATTAGCTGTTAAATTTTGTAATTTGGTGATTAAATTTATTAAGGGTTGAAGTTTTGCTTAAATCCCACAAAATTAATTATAATTATTTATGGAATACGAACAAGTAATTCAATATAACCACGGCGTTTCGATCGACTTATTCTGCTATTGTTTTCAAGTATATATTCAGATGAGCACCCACTCCGCATTAAGACTAACCTAATTGTGTGATTAAAACTAAATTTCAATCTTTACTAACAGACATTTTGACAAAATAATTAATATAATTTTTTCGATGTTTACTCTTTGGGTTTTCTTGTAGACCAAAATACGATGGTTTCGTTTAATATTTTTATCAAAATAGTTTTACCATACTCTGTATGGTAAAGTAATAGAATTCCTAAGTCACTTAAAAACAGGCCAAACTAATTAGGGAATTCTCTTAAATATGAAATACCAGCTGCATCCACTTGGACTCCGTAGTGGGTTTTAAAATAATCATTCAAATTTCCTAATATTAATAATTTTAAATTAGCGAACGAAGAAAAGATTTTTCAAAAGGATCAGCCGGGATTCGAACCCGAGATCTTCGCATGTGCGCTGCGATGCCTTTATAAGAGCCTTAGCTCTTATCCTCTTAGCCACCGATCCCTGAACCCAAGCTGATACTTAATGTCTATATGAATTATGGAATTTCATTTTTATTTAATCTTTTAATCTCTTCCTCGTTCATTTTTGCAGCTCTGTAGTGGCCGGACTATATTGTACTATACGTTTAAATATAATTTAATAATAATCCGTCCACTACAGAGCTGTAAAAATGAATGAGGAAGAGATTAAAAGATTAAATAAAAATGAAATTCGAAATTCATATAGACATTAAGTATCAGCTTGGGTTCAGGGATCGGTGGTCAAGAGGATAAGAGCTAAGGCTCTTATAAAGGCATCACAGCGCACATGCGAAGATCCCGGGTTCGAATCCCGGCTGATACTTTTGTCTATAAAAAAATCTTTTCTTCGTCAAGATAATTTAATTTAATTTCTAATTGTCTTTCGACATGGCCTCCTTGTGATTGCGCTCCGGAGTAAAGAAAATATTATTTTCGACCTTTGGGTTTGTGATCGATTGGGAGGCGTTTGAATATAGGTTAATGATTTTATTTGTCATGAAACTATTACTGGATTTAAAATAATAATTTAAATTTTTAAAATTAAAAAAATAACCTCGGTGTCGTCGCGCAAACCGATTATAATAAAAGTATAGAATAGATTCTTGAAATAATTTCCATGTGCTTAGCACCATGCATTTCTAAGACATTAGATACAACAGAACTAACTTTATTTCTGGATACATATTTTATAAAAGTCCTATTTTCCAATAAGAGAAGAAGAACAAAAAGCAAATCAGCCCGGATGCCGATCGACTAGATGTTTCAATAGATTTCCTATTGGATTAGATTTTTATTTTTTATATTTTCTCTATCCCAAGGGCAAAGAGATTATAGAGAGATAGATATAAGTATAGATAAGAGACCTTTCTCTTTCTTTCTTCATACGTCACGGTACATTTCCCGATGGAATTTTCTCAAAACTTTTTTACACACAGTGTTTTTTTTTTGTCTGACGAGGGCAAAGAAAAAAATTGGCAAATAATCACGTGCAATCGATTCCTTCGGGAATTGGCTAAAATAATACTTTCAGACAAAGAAGAATATTTTTATTCATATCTAATATTTTATTTATACTATTTTCTAACCTCTAACATACCCATGGAGTCTGGAGTTTATTGTTTTTTTTTGTTTTAACAACATTTCTAATTTTTTTTGTAGAAGTTTGAGAATTGTTCGAATGTTTTAGAGCAGTGCTTCTTAAACTATGGGTCGCGACCCCATTTGGGTCGTGTAATTGAATTTTGGGGTCGTGAAATATGTGAACAACAATGACAGTGATACAAATTATAATGCACAAAGACCAAAAGTTTAGTGAATACAAGGTATTTCTCTCATTGAATTTCCAATTATTCATTTTAAATTGCCATTATGTATTAGATATATTTATTTATATGAAAAGACGTTCTCAGCGACGATTATAAAATCAAAATACAAATTAAATTTGAAAAATGTTGAAGATGGTGAACTTATGTTTGATTCTTTATTTTATAAGAAAGAAGCAGAATCATTTCATTTTTATTTAGATTTAATAATATATATATGTTTTATAATAAAATTATAATACTAGTAACAGGTACCTATCTATCTTCTATATAAATAAAAATGTACTGTTTACGCTTAAAGTGATACGTTGAAGGGTCTCCGAAAGTTCTTCACCGATTTCTTTGAAATTTTCACACAACATTCCATTCAAATACACGAGTGTTTTTATATATAGTTTTTATAGTATAGATATCACACCTGTGGCATGTAAAAAATATTTTTTCGAGGAAACAACGCCAGCGCCTTTCTGAGGGTAAAAGCAAACAAACGAGATCGCTTTTTGGAAATCTTTCAACTGTCAATATTATTTTTGGTTAAGGGAACAATAATTATAGACCTGGCCCAAAATTCAGATATACCAATCGA
This sequence comes from Forficula auricularia, assembly GCA_024734495.1. Taxonomy (NCBI): domain Eukaryota; kingdom Metazoa; phylum Arthropoda; class Insecta; order Dermaptera; family Forficulidae; genus Forficula; species Forficula auricularia. The sequence goes on from JALMQS010000073.1 coordinate 1,526,882, forward strand.
AGCACCATACGGACATATGTTGCGAATATAATTTCGATACCTCTAGTGGATTAGGGGGAAGCATAGGAGTTAGTCACAGCAACGCGTGGTCGAGTCATCTATATAAATATAAATCTATATAAATTTTATTCATAAAACGAGACGCTCCCCGCCAGGGGCTAGGTGACGCCGGGCCGAAGACGACTATCGAAGAGTGCGCATCAGAAAACCATATTTATTGACCCTTTGTATAATCATATTGATGTGATTACTCCAGCTCAGATGTCTGTCAATATTTAGTCATAAGAACTTCACCTCGTCCATAATTCTGATTGCTCCGAAATCATTCAAGCCTAGAGTATTTTGTACGGGTACATACTCTCCAAACCGTATGTTTTGATTCTTTTCAGTATTTAACTTGAGGCTGTTCTCCTTAAACCACTGCGATACGCCAAGTAACGATGTATTCACGGTTGATGAAAGAAGTAGCTCGTTTTTTCCCCATAGGTATGGTTATTTGCATAAAACATAGGACAACCTCCCTGGTTTTTCCTTACAAAATGTGTAAAAATCGTATATAAAACAGTTTTGACCGAAATATTTTAAATACCTGACGTTTTGTAAAAATCGGAAAATTCCTTGAAACTCAGGGTAAGAAATTCTGGTAGGCTCTATTGTTAGGTTTACTGAAGAAAAGTTCTGTTTAAATTTTATCAAACAGACTTATTCTTATTCCTAATATTTCACTCTCCTTATTTTATTATATTTCTTAAGGCTTTTTTTCTTTCTTTCTTTTTGTTTGTCACATTTAGTTCAAGATTTAGATGAGAGAGAGAGAGAGAGAGATTTGTGGATTTATTTCCATCGAACAAGTTTGCTTGTTATTGAAGTTTTCAACTTCCTTTTTCAAGTTGTTCAAACTCATTAAATATGAATTGCTTATAGCGGCGACCAGCCAGCCACCCAGCACATGCATAGAAATAACTAACATCTATTGTTAATGGGAAATGAGTGTACAAGGGGTGCAAGGGGTAAGGGGTAAGGGAACAATCCAAGCAGCCGGTGGATAATCGATCAAACTTACATTATAATAATAATTTAGGTATATATAATCTAAACGAAATAATAATAATAATAATTTTTGTCATTAACCAGATGCGAAGCCCGCCTTCGGCGGACATCTTGTTAGCCTAGGGTATGGCCTTCTGGACTACTCAATGGGTTTTAAAATAATTTAATTTTTTTCTAATTTGAATATATTTTATTTGATATGAACTATTAGTGGGTTTAAAATTAAAAAAATCACGCCGGGGTAGACGCGAAAACCGATTATAATAAGTATAGATAGATATTGAAGGAGACAATAAAAGCGTGTGTCTTCTGCTGGAATTATAAATTTTATTTATTTATAACGAGACTATAGTTTCGAGGGCTTTGCCCTCTTCATCAGTTTATTACAATGTATTAATAAAATATTATATAAAAATTCTGCTACTCTCGGCAAAAACTTTCAATTTAATATAGATAGATATATTAACAAAGAGAAACAAAGAGGTTGTCCTCTGCTTGATGCAAATAAACATATACACATATATATCAAGATGATATATCTGTATATATATTATTTATTTGTTTGAGACTATAGTTTCGAAGACTTGGTCTTCATCATCAGTCTTCGAAACTATAGTCTCAAACAAATAAATAATATATATACAGATATATCATCTTGATATATATGTGTATATGTTTATTTGCATCAAGCAGAGGACAACCTCTTTGTTTCTCTTTGTGAATCAACAACTCTGCTACTCTCGGCAAAACAAAAATTTTTCAATTAGATATATTAAATTGATTTTATTAGGAAAATAGAATATCAGGAAAATTTTAAATTTTAATGAAATATTTCATATAGAGATGAAACAAGATAATTTCTTTGAAATATTTTAACCAATGATGACCAGAAGGGGCAAGGGGAGTCCTGGTTCCGTGGCTTTCAAGCTCCGATATTTTTGAAAAATTTTAAGTGAGAAATATAACGGGGAGTCGGGTTGTCCGAGCTGGCTAAGACGCTGGGCTCGCTTCAGCATCGTTGATGACGATGTTCAAGCGGGAAACCCGGGTTTGAGCCTGGCTAGCATATAAAAATTTCTACCGGCTAAAACACGGCTCCCTCACTAACCCTACTAACACTTTACTGATGTGCTGTCTAAATGGGCTTTGTTCCCGGTGACAATAAATAAATAAATAAAAAAATAAATAAATAAAAAAAAGTGGAAAATATGTTGAGAAGTTTTTTATTTTTTATTTATATGTAATTTTTAAGTCTTTCCGAATCTGGTCATTTCAATTCAGATTCCAATATTCATCACAAGTTGTGAGCGATCTTTCAGTAAATTAAAACTAATACTTTCGAATTTATGGGCTACAATAGGTAAAAAAAGGTTATGCAACCTACCTTTGCTCACTGTAGAGCGAGGAGAAATCGAAAAAATAGATTTCGAAAAAGTTATAAATCTATTTGCATTGACGAATGCAAGAAAGGGACAATTTTAAGTTTAAGACTATTGAAAATGTATTTTTTATGGACTAATTTTTGTTCTAAAATAGAAAATAATTTTTTTTTGTAAAATTTATGACTTTTTTAATTAATGTATATGTTTATTTTATATTTAGGAAATTTATGAAAGGGCGCAACTTTGATCCTGTCCTAGACGTTATTTACGATTGCTACGCCACTAGTATTTGTAGGTATATCTTCGAACTAAATGACGAAAATTTGTTAGAAGATTTAATACCATCTAACTATCCCCTGAAGAAAGATATACCACTGATAATGGTCAATGGAAGGCTAAATAAATAAAAATATTACTTAGCCTGATATTATGGGCATAATTTTATTCCCTCTATACCAAGGGTGTCAAATCTTTTGGCCTACAAGGGCCGCAAATGAAGAAAAAACAAATGCCTCGGCCCGCAGATAAAATATCCTAATTCTATTGATATTTTTTAATAAAAAAAGACTTAATAATGTAGAATAATTATATCCTTCATGACAAAAAAACAAAAATATCTTAAAAATATTTATATCTAATAAAATAAGCTGACGTGTTTTGATGTGGCCATCCACTTGACTTTACCATACAACCTGCCGCCTCAGCTATATTTAATATTTAATAAAATTATTTATAATCATGTAGGGGAGGGGGCTAGTTTTTGCATTTTTAGAGTACTGTGGGCCCACTGATTATATATACAAAATTTGGTTGAGTTTGATACAAGGACTAAGATTTTAATTTTTTACCCCCCCCCCCCCGCCCATTTTGGGAGGTTAGTTTTTGCATTTTTAGACTTGTGAGGTCTCACTGATTATGTATACAAAATTTGGTTGACTTAGCTCAAATGGGCTAGATTTTTAATTTTTAACCTTCCCCCCCTCCACCCCTTTAATTTTGTGTCGATATCCACCAAAATCTAATCAGCTATTAATATCAATGAACCAAAAATACGTGTGAAATTTGGTTTCGATATTCACACTCGTTTTTGAGCTAGCTCGTCCAAAATAATTTGGTAACGCACAGACTAACTAACAACCAACCAAACAGACTAACAGACATTTTGACAAAACAATTATTATCTCGAAAAATATATTTTTTTCGATGTTTACTTATTGAAGCTTTTTTGCAGAGCGAAATGCCATGGTTTGCTCAATTTTTTTTTATCAAAATAGTTTAAGCCGTTTTTGAGATATTTCGAAAAAAAGAAGGAAAACACAACTTTTTTCATGCACTATTACAATACATGACCATACCCTATATAGTAAAGTAATAATATGAATACATTTAACAGCGAACAAGAGAAAATCTATGGTCATAGCGAAGACTCCTCTCACATGCGACCTAGAAATAAACAACACCCCGATAGAACAACTCTCAAGATTCAATTAACTGAAAGTTGAAATATTAAGCAAGATGAATGAATGTGAGGAATGAAGTCAAGTCCCAAGTGGTCAAGGGTGCGATAATTTCAGGATGCTTTTAATTTAGAGCTTTTTAACTAATTCAATTTTTTTACACCTATAAGAAAAATATTGAATTATGAAATATAAATAAATAACTGTACTAATTAAAATTCTCAAAATGTAGACGGAACTTGATTTATAACGTTGGTACGCCTGTAGTTAGGCAACCCATTGGGCGCAGAAGAATGAAAGCTGCGTAAGAGCTAGGCGAGTCTAGTCGTTGATCGAATGCTCCAGAGGTTATGGCATGGAAGGATAATTTTTACATAAGCTTTAAATAGGTAGAGAATAGTAAAGGTAGAGTTTATTATATAAACATTTGAGTTTTCCCTGATTTGCTGCCTCAGCTTCATTTTATTAATGTGATTTTGCTTTTTACTTCATCCAATGAGAAGCATATCAAGTGCGTTCACCCCTAGTATTAGATAAGAATCGATCGTTATTTTTTATTTTAAGTCAACATGGACTTCAAATAGCCAGTGAAATGATTACTAGTAAAGGAATATACCTATTAATATTTCAAATGACTTTGGATAAAGTCTAGCAACGTTGCAGTTTATTTTAATTTGATTTGATTAATTAATTTTTTTTTAAATTTTAAAACCCACTAATAGTTCATTACAAATATTATTATATATTGAAATTAGAGAATTTAATTAATTAGAGGTATTTTCTATTGAAGACAGAATGGGAGAAATCATTGCTGAAGGATAAGGAATCCTACAAATTCCGAATAAAAGAATGAACTTAACGAGATTGCTCATATAATATACTAATCTACTATTTTAGAAACAAGAAATAAATAAATAAATAAGCTGACGTGTTCTGATGTGGCCATCCACTTGACATTACCATACAACCTGGCCCCTCACTTATATTTAATATTTAATAAAATTATTTATAATCATGTAGGGGAGGGGTTAGTTTTTGCTTTTATAGACTTCTGGGATCCCACTGATTATGTATACAAAATTTGGTTGAGTTTGGTCAAATAGCCAAGATTTTAATTTTTTGACCATGCACCCCCCCTTTTGGGCGGTTAGTTTTTGCATTTTTAGACTTCTGGGGGTCCACTAATTATGTATACAAAATTTGGTTGAGTTTGGTCAAAAGGCCTAGATTTTTAATTTTTAACCCCCTTCCACCCTCCTAATTTTGGGTTGATATGGACCAAAATCTAATCAGCTCTTAATCTCAATGGACCAAAACTACGTGTGGTTTCGATATTCACACTAGTTTTTGAGCTAGCTCGTCCACAAAAATTTGGTAACGCACAGACTAACTAACTAACAGACAGACTAACAGAAACTTTGACAAAACAATTATTATCTCGAAAAACATAATTTTTTCGATGTTTACTTATTAGAGCTTTTTTGTAGAACGAAATGCCATAGTATCGCTCAATTTTTTTAATCCAAATAGTTTCAGCCATTTTTTGAGATATTTCGAAAAAAGAAGGAAAAAAACACTTTTTTCATGCACGATTACAATACTTGACCATACCCTGTATGGTAAAGTAAAACAAAAAAAAAAAAAAAAAATAAGTCAGAAATGTTTTCCAGTAAGTATATAAAAATTTTTAATGTTTTAAAGAAATTTATAATTTTATGTCGGGCCACGGGTTGGACAACCCTGCTCTATACCTTAAGAATATATAATTTAACGGTGTCTCTATTTTTACATTTAATTTAATTTTTTTTAATACATTAAAAAGCACTTAATTTTGTGAATAATTAGTATAAATGGTGATAATTTATTACTTGAACTCTCTAATAAAATTACAATTTATATTTTATTTTCGAAATGAAAATCAAATTTTCAATGTGACAGGGATAGAGGAGAGAAAGTGGGTGGAATGCTAGGGTGTGTGGGGGTATGAGGGGGTATCAGCTGGCTTGCTGGGTGGTTGGCGTTCTGCTATTATTCTGCTCTCATAATAATGGTGGTGTCTGGTGTGCTACCAGTATTATTATATTACACAACAACTGGATACTCACAAATGAAAAAAAAACAACATCCAACATCGCGCTTTAATAATTCTCCTCCTCCCTTTTGTTACAAAATTACAAATTACTACTCACCGATATCCTTACAAAGTAAAAAATATTATTAAAAAGGAAATGATATAAATTAAAGGGAATAAAAGTATTTGGTAATAAAAGTTTCAAAAGATTTTTAATTTCATTTAATCCAATATATTATTAATCAAATGACACATTCTTTAATTAAAAACTCTACTATACCCCTGGCAAATTTACAAATCTTGTTTGTTTGTTTTTTATTTCATCCAAAAAACAATTTATAAAGTAATATTAATCTATATATACAATATATATATATAATTAAGGTTTTGTCTGTAGATTGCTCCAAATCACGCCAAATTTTGGTTGCAAACGTTTTAAGCAAAGTTATGAACGAAAACACACTCAACAAAATTCCTGTCTGTCTGTATCTCTGTATGTTTCCGTGGTTTCCGCGAAAAGCTGCTCACGATTCACGTAAAAACGGCTGAAGGGATTATTATGAAATTTCATATTTGGATCAGATGTCTTCTAACTTATGTTTATAGCTATATAACATTTTGATATTTTGACCCCAAAAGGGGGAGGCGCACGAATGAAAATTATCAAATAACTCCTAAACTATTAACCCTACGTCAAATTTTATTATAAGCAAAGTTATAGGGATGTTATTTCTCACAACTTTTGTTTAAAAAAATTCCCACACAATAAACCACCCAGGAGAGTGAGGCGAGGGTGAAAAAATGTAAATTCTTGCCCTTAAAACAAACTCAACCTAATTTTGTATACATAATCTGTGGGCCTCTAGAGAGCTAGAAATTCAAAAACTAACCACCGAAAATGGGGAGGTGGGTCAAAAAATGAAAATTCTTGCTCTTGGACCAAACTCAACCAAATTTTGTATAAATAATCAGTTGGACACTAGAAGTCTAGAAATTCAAAAACTGGAGGCGGGGGTAGATTCGGGAGTGGAGTGATCTTGCAGGGGTGGGGTGCGGGTGCGAGGGTTGAATGGAGTGGGGTTGGGTTAAGGTATGGGGTGCGGGGGTGGTATGAGGGTCTGGGGGTTGAATGAGGGTGGGGTGGAGTCCGGGGGGCGTAGCGGGGTGCGGTCCGAGGTGGGTGGGGTGCAGGGTGGAGTGGGGGTTCAGGTGAAGGTCCAGAGGCGTAGTTGGGTGGTGCGGGGTGGTGGGTGGGTTTCGGGAGGTGTGGTGGCAGGGACTGGGGTGGGAGGATGGGGCTCGTGGGTTCCTGGCTAGCAAGAGGGCCGCTGAAGGCTAGCCTTGCAGCTAGTACAAAATACATAGAAAACAAGTTGACGAAGTGCAAGGTTCTTCTCTACATAATTATATTTATATCGTATTTATAATATTACTATAGGGCAGTGGCGGAGCCAGAAAATTTCCATGGGGTGGAAGGGGGGGGGGTCAATCCACAAGCACAAATATTTAGTGGGAATTTTTTTTTATTAAAACAAATAGTCCAGTTAAATTGTGTTTTACCCGGAAAGTTTTGGGTTAGTTCTAATTTCTTCGAACATTTATGTTTTTTGGTGTGCTGAATTCGAATCAGAGGTTTTGAAAAGTTTTCAACTTTTCTTTTATAAATTTTAATCTCTAAAATTTACAAGTCTTATATAATTAAAAGTTTGCGAAATAGCGAATAGGGTTATTATAATTTTCTCGAATCAATTAAAGTAACCCATCGTCTTTAATGGTCGTAAATATAGAAGGGCTTAATAAAACTTGCTTGAGCCCCCACCCTTGGAATGTATAACATTGGCTGGCTCTCTTGGCTTAACGTTTTACTTGCCACAAGTTCAGATGATTTACGTTCCGAGACATTTACAAGTGCCAATTGCTGGAAGGGAACATTTGCATTTAACAACCTGCCGTTTGTACAAGGGGGGGGGGGGATTTTTCACCCCTTCCAGCCCCCACACCGCTATAACAACAACATTCAATTAAGATGAATCTAATTATATCCATTTCAGGGTTAAGAAAATTAATTACGAGCACTTGTTGGAACATTGAATTGGACAGATGGGTTATAAATTACAACCAAAAACTTGCTACTAAGATTCTATTCAACTTGATATGAATTTAGTCTAATCAATGTACGTATGTATTACAAATTAACAAGAAAATAGTGAAAATTTATCTATAATGAAAGATGTAATTATTATTATTATTTATTTTTGCTTGTTTCCAGTAATTTTATTTAAGGACCTTCCTAATTAATCGATTTTCTTGCAATCCTTTTAAAACTTTGAATACCTATGAGTAATGAAGGTGTTGAAGCTTTTATTTTTGTGATTCATTTGATTAAAGTTTGAATTTTTATTTAAATCACACTTGATTAATTATAATTATTTGTTTCAATAAATAATTATAATCAATAATGTGTGATTTAAATAAAAATTTAAGCCTTAATTTGAATACATATATTTACCATATAAGTGTCCTTTATGTGTAGAAATATTTTTCAATAGACCTTGTGGCACTAAATTTATAAATATTGACCATTGAAATTTGCATATTTAACGCACGAACCCTTTCCCAATTGATGTTAAAGCGACTGTTTCTTTAAATAACAATCGTAATTTTCTTGAAATTATTTTGAAAAACTGAGAATCGTCAACTGAAGATATAACAAAGATTTTTCTGTTAAAATAATTGTATCAAGCGGTATTCATTTTGTCTGAAAAATGTAAAAAGTAAGGTACTTTTGATGGTTTTCATTTTTTTTCTCATAGCTATGATCAAGTGAAAGATGGCGAATTGGCAACGCCGCACTAAAATCAGTCAATTTTTCCATATCTAAAAAAACTTTTGACCTCTCGTGCAATTGTTGCGACACACTGTTGGTTTTTGGTTGCAACCCTTCTTGACCAAAGAAAGGTTGGCGATTTGTAGTTTTATCTCGAAGATAGATCCCCGTGACTGGTCTTGGTAACGGGCCCAAGCGATTCGGCCTGTTTAAGCCCTGGTGCTGGTTTTGAAGAGAGGAATCAAGGGTGTATTTTTAAAAGAAAGAGATTATTTCATTTGGTTTGTTTATTCATCTCTTACGGCCAATTGACAACCGACTGACCACCCCAACTGGGCTTCAGGTTCGAACTGTCTCTATCAACAGCCAAATTAGGACTGCCCAAAACTCTCCACTGATTCAAAACCTGTCTGTCATTTCTGGAGTTTCCACAAGAAAATATTCCCGATTCGTCAATTTCCTAATGAGTAAGGCGTGGTGACCTAATTGAAACGCCCAGTTTTAGAATTCCTTCTAGAGAAAATTCTCACGATTTTCTCTTGGCAACTTTGGAAGAATTTCTAAGAATTCATTTTACATCTGGCCCTAAAGTCAGCCGGCCTAAAGTATTAAACATGTCAATCTAAATTTATTGTTATTACAATTGCTTTTCCCACCATTTCCACCAAATATTAGTCTATTGTTGAAAAGCACATCCTTTATAATAAGAGTTACCTGTCCCAGCAAAATATGACCTTTAAACAAATAATTATATTTATATTTCTAAGGAAAATATTGTCAGCTCACAACACATTTGAGATTTTTACCTAATTCTCTCAACCTAGCTATACTGTTCTCGTCTGGAATTTCGCATTGAGCTGTTTCATGAAGTGTTTTTTTTAATTGTTTGTCTTTTAGCGTCGTCAAGAATGCAATGTTGCCAGATCCAAGAAGCGACGAAGTGAAAATATTTTTGGCTTTCTACGCTTGTGAGAGTAGGGGAAAGAGCGAACAGCACCTGAGCTATATCTGGGCTATATTAGGGAACGTCCTTAACTAAGTGATAAATAGATCTCCAACTCCCTACGATTTCAATTAATACATATATATATATATATATATATATTTTTAATTATGGAAAAATCACCCCCACAACCAATGGCGTACTTACCTTATGCGCGGACATAGGCATACAAAATTTTGCGGACATTTAATTCTAACAGACATTTTTGACTAGGGGAGGGACGGAGGAGTGGCCTTGCCTCCTATACCAAAAGAATTCACAAAAAAAAGATGATATAAAATATGAGAAACATTAAAATATTTCTTTAGATATTTTTTTTCTATCAATTAATTTTTGATTTCAAGTCACTTTTCCATTTCGTCTGATTTTCCCTTTTAAAATAAGTGACATATATATAGAGAGAGTGGTTTATATTTCCTAAAAGGCTATTTAAATATGTCTAAACCTATAGATAAACATTTCAACTTTTTAATCAAACATATTCAAAGGACAGGAAATTAGACAACTTTAACTTTAATAGAGTTCTCTCTCGCTTTGATAGAAAAAAATATTTTTTAAAAACATACGGCCAATTGCGAGGGAGTGAAATTCCATAGTTTTTTTTACCTCATTTTATCCACCAATAAAATTAATTATTTTATAGAATTCGACGTAATTTCATCTAAAATATAACTACCCCCCCCCAACTTTAAGTCTTTCTGTGAGCACTAAAGATGCAGATGCCTTCCCATGGCCTGATGTTTTGCGGGTCGCGCCGCACCATCCCAGAACCCACCCTGTGACCCCCCTGGTACACCCCCTTACTATAACTCCACCCCCGCACTCACCCCCCGCACCCAGTTTTTCCATTTCTAGCCTTCTAGTGACCCACGGATTATGTATATAAAATTTGGTTGAGTTTGGTCCAAGAAGAAGAATTTTCATTTCTTTGACCCTCCCCCATTTTGGGTCGTTAGTTTTTGCATTTCTAGCTCCCTAAGTAGCCCACAGATTATGTATACACTGATTTGTATTATTAAGAGGATCCCATCTAAAGAGAACAAAAGCCTAGGCATTATATATCTATGCATACCATTGTAGTCCAGTCAAGGAATGAGTTGTAGGGTGCGTGAGCAGGTAACTAAGCGATTCCTTCAAAAACTTGTTCAGGGGCTTAGGTGTTAACATACCAAAAGTCCTGACATCTAGGTGGTGAGCCGGGGGGGGGGGGGGGTGGAAATGTGCCAATTTTGGTTTCCGCATATCTCAAAAACGGCGCATCAGAAGGAAATTTTTTTCAATAATAAAGTAAAGTTCATAAAATTATTCTAAAACTTTTATTATACATGTTTTTTTCAAATTTCCAACCGTTTTAGAGCTATACCCTCGAAACAAGTTGAAATATATGAAAAAATCATTTTGCTTCAAAATAATTCATCAAATCCTCATCTGATTGTTTGCTTATACATATCCGCTGAAAGAGCAATGTTGGGTCAACTACTACCCTTTCATCGTAAACTTTTATCGACGAGATGACAGGAAGATATTGGGAAAACCCGATCTTTGCTGGAGCAGCGGCACAGGCCAGGTGATCGGTGTTTCGTTTCAACTCCGCTAGAAGTGCACCATCTACTGAGCTAGAGCGGCTCGTCAAACTCACATCCGCTCTCTGGACACTCCCATATATAATATATTCTTAAATGGAATTTAAATCTCTACAACTTCTTTGCTATGCATATTTTTTGTTCATGAATAGATTTAGACAATATGATGCAATTTTTATGAATATTTTGAGGTAAAATAATAATTTTTCGTAAATTTCAACTAGTTTCGAGGGTATAGCTCAAAAACGGTTGGGAATTTGAAAAAAACATATAGTATAAAGTTTTAGATAATTAATTAACAGAATACAGGAACTGACGTGGAAAACAAAACGGGCCAGACGTTTCGTCGATTAATTTCGACTTCTCTTCAGTGGCTCATTCTATCACTCTTTATCAAAAAGACAATTCCACTACGCGACGAAACATTCTTTAATCTTTTTATTAAACTATAATACATTGTTGGTTTATGCCTAATTGCTCAAGAATCTTGAACTTTTTACACACTTGAACAATCAAAAAATTAAAAACTTTTAATCAAAATTTATCACAAAAAAATATGTTGTTTCTACTCTTTAAACAGACAACTTTTTTTTCTTTGTCTGTTTAAAGAGTAGAAACAACATATTTTTTTGTGATAAATTTTGATTAAAGGTTTTTAATTTTTTGATTGTTCAAGTGTGAAAAAGTTCAAGATTCTTGAGCAATTGAGGCATAAGCCAACAATGTATTATAGTTTAAATAAAAAAGATTAAAGGATGTTTCGTCGCGTAGTGGAATTGTCTTTTGACAAAGAGTGATAGAATGAGCCACTGAGGAAGTCGAAATTAATCGACGAAACGTCTGGCCCATTCAATAAAAACTCTGTTTTTAATTTTTGTCCAATTCCTGCTATTCCTGTTAATTAATGCTTATTATGGATACGAGTGATTTACCGTTTTAGATAATTTTATGAACTTTATTTTATTATTGAAAAAAGTTTCCCTCCGATGCACCGTTTTTGAGATATAAGCGAAAACCAAAAATGTGCACATTTCCCCCACCCCGGCTCAAAACCTAGATGTCAGGACTTTTGGTATGTTAACACCCAAGCCACCTGAACAAATTTCTGAAGGAATCGCTTAGTTACCTGCTCACGCACTCTACACCCCTTTTTGGGTCATTCATTGACTGGACTAATTGGACTATATTCTTTCTTACAGATATTTTATTGCAAATCAACATTGGATTTTAATATTTATAGTTGATAAAACTATATTTTAATAATTCTATGAAATCATATAATTTTTAGAAAAAAATAAAACCGACTTCAAAAAAATTAAATGCAACAATAAGAACTCAAAAATCAAATAAAAATCCACTAAAAGGTATAAAATAATTATCTTATTTAGTTACAACTAAACGACAAAATATTTACATGAAATCACTTTTTGAAGTCGGTGCCAAAAATAAACATTTTTTGAATCGAACTCAACGGATCTTACTAAGTACGTTTGGCGAGTACGCTCGCTTATATAGTTTCTTTGGCACCGACTTCAAAAAGTGATTTAATGTTAATATTTCGTCGTATAGTTGTAAGTAAATAAGATAATTATTTTATACATTTTATTGTATTTTATTTTATTATTAAGTTATTATTATTTTTTTTGTTGCATTTAATTTTTTGAAGTCTGTTTTATTTTTTTTATAAAAATTATTTTTAAATTTTATACTTAGCAAAGTGAGAATAAAAATCTTTTTATCAATTTTCTTCTTCTTTTGACTGTTTTCTTTCATTGAGCATCTGTTTTTCAATTTAATTATAATCTATTATGAAGCCTCTTAAAGATACACTGACAATTATAGATCGGATTGGAGTTTTTAAATAAAAAAAAAGCCAGGTCGCTCTGGCCCTTTTTGTTCGCTGGTTCGCTTTGCTGATCGTCATGTTTTATTAATGATGTTCCAGTGTTAGCTGGTAAGGCAAAAGAAAGGAGGAGGGTAAGAGAAAGCTTGGTGGATGGACTTGAGGGTGGGCAAGGGGGTAGATATCGAATATTCATCCCCCTTAAGGCGAAAGCAATGTCGATAACGTAACAGCCAAAGATTGTTAATGGCCTGCCTGCCTGACTGGCTGCCTTCCTCAAAGTGTTTTAAATTTTCACAAAAATTAACATATTTAAATGTAAAAAGCTGTTAAAAATATCTATGAATTTATTAAAATAGATAAAAAAATAAAATAGGGATTAGCTATTTAAAGCTGATGAAATAAAATTGACAAGAAAATAAGCTGTCGTGTTCTGATGTGGCCATCCACTTGACTTTACCATACAACCTGGCCCCTCACTTATATTTAATATTTAATAAAATTATTTATAATCATGTAGGGGAGGGGGGTTAGTTTTTGCATTTTTAGACTTCTGGGGGTCCACTGATTATGTATACAAAATTTGGTTGAGTTTGGTCAAATAGCCAAGATTTTAATTTTTTGACCATGCACCCCCCCCCACCATTTTGGGCGGTTAGTTTTTGCATTTTTAGACTTCTGGGGGTCCACTGATTATGTATACAAAATTTGGTTGAGTTTCACACAAGAGCCTAGATTTTCATTTTTTGACCCCCCCCCCCCCCCACCAACCCCAATTTTGAGCGGTTAGTTTTTGTATACACAATTTGGTTGAGTTTGGTCAAATGGCCTAGATTTTTCATTTTTAACCCCTCTCCACCGCTCCTTAATTTTGGGTCGATATGCACCAAAAATCTAATCAGCTCTTAGTCTCAAAGGACCAAAACTACGTGTGAAATTTGGGTTTGAAGTTCACACTAGTTTTTGAGCTAGCTCGTCCACATAATTTGGTAACGCACAAACTAACTAACTAACAGACTAACAGACATTTTGACAAAACAATTATTATCTGGAAAAATATAATTTTTTCGATGTTCACTTATAAGAGCTTTTTTATAGAGCGAAATGCCATTTTTTTAATCAAAATAGTTTTAGCCGTTTTTGAGATATTTCGAAAAAATAGAGGGAGAAAACTACTTTTTTCATGCACGATTAAAATACTTTACCATACCCTGTATGGTAAAGTAAAAGAAATAATATTTTATAGCTCTTTACAATTTTGAAAACAACACGAGAGAACTGGGGTTTAAAAAAATTTTTTTTAACTTTATTTTAATATTACGATATAAGATGCGTGCGTCGGGGTAATTGAGCCATGATTTTCAATTTTATTATTGTGATTCCGACGTTGAAACCCTCTCTAGTTCTTTTTATAAATTGCAGACATACTATCTTAGTTGAGTACTTATGCCCTTTTTTTATCTATTTTTTTTTGGGGGGGGGGGACTTGTGAAATAAGTTGTCCCAGTTCAGTGAGATAGCTATATTTATTTAATTTAAAAATAAATAAATAAATAAATAAAGATAGCTATATAGAACATTAGTTTACTTTGTTTTGAAGTTACTGGCCCGAACATACATATAAATGAATACAGAATTTAGAAATTTATCGCTAAAACGTATATTACAAGGTTTGAATAAAAAAGTATCTAGTAAGCAATAGCATATTTTTTATGTACATTTTCATAATTTCTAACACCACTTCCCTGAAACCCCGGATCTATTTTAAGAGTTCCGTTTAAAAAATTAAAAAGGTCATTATTAGTGTTGATAAAACTACTAAATCCGAGGTTTAAGAGATGATTTAGGATCCGTTTACAAAGTAAAACGGGACCGTAATAGTGTAGATGCAATTTAGGACGGGTACAAATTTCCCAAGTGAGGGCCACAGTTAACCCATTTCAGATTTCGTTATGAGGTAACTAGGTCATAATTCCAGATAGGGTGTTGCAGAAAGATCACTTGGCCCAGATAGCCCGATGCACGAAAAATAAAATAAATGAGTGGATTGTAATGTATTTGGACTAAAGAAAATATTAATAAGAGAAAAACTTTCGACTAGAATTCATTAAAAGGTATTTAAGCTATTTTTGTTTTATATTTATTTTTATTAATAAAAAAAAGAAAATTGAAAATTCCCATATATATAAAAATATACATATTATAATAAAATAAATCGTCTTGTTTTTATTATATAAAAAAATAAACACAATACACTGTAATTAAAGAAACTATTTATTTTTAAGATTTTTAAAAAACTATCGGTATGGTTTAATAAAATATCAGGCTTGAGATAAAAAAAAATTCATTAATAAATGCAGAGGTTCCCAAACCGTGCGCCGCGGCGCCCGTCCTCTTCACAGGTGGGCCGCGAAGCTTCATAATTAATTGAAGCATGACATTTGGTCTAACACAAAAAATAAAGTGAAAATCGTCTACTTTAGTTGAGGAAGAGAGAGATGTAAACCAACACCAATTAGAGACACAATTTTGTAAATAATTCTAATCTGCCCCCCCCCCCCCCCCTGCGTGGCCGAATAAATATTAATAAATAGGGCGCCATGGAAAAATTTTAATTGAAAAAAAGGCGCCCCGACTCGGAAAAGTTTGGGAACCCCTGGATAAAGGGAACAAGCAATGTTCTCTAAACGTTTGATATTATGATTAAGCTATTATTGATTGTTTTTTATAAAATTATTGTATTTATTTCCTTAAAAATAGATATTAATACATAATTAGTATAACTAAAAAATGTGTATATAGATTTATAGATATAATGCTAATTATAATATCAAGACACTAGAAACATTAATGAATAAGTAATTTAAAATAGATAAATAGAAAAAAACATTTAATTTTTAATTATTTGGAGTAAAATGTTTTTCTAATAAACTTTTGTACTCTATTAAAAAGTTTTCTTCATCATCTAAAAGTAAATTAAGATGATCTTCATCATGTGTAGACAATCCTTCTGAAATTCTTTCAAAAGCCTCTTCTTCTTTTTGCATTTCATCTAAAAATATAATACAAATAGAATTAACATAAAAGAAGAACATGAACAGAGTTTTCACTGAAAGAAAAAAAATTATTTGCCTGTTATAGTTAAATGGTCCAGATCAGACAAAAGTGCTTAGAATTTTAATTTCCCTAGAGGCGCTACTTAAAACTATTATTCTTATTATTCTTATGGGATAAAAGAT
The DNA here is from genome assembly GCA_024734495.1 of Forficula auricularia. Taxonomy (NCBI): domain Eukaryota; kingdom Metazoa; phylum Arthropoda; class Insecta; order Dermaptera; family Forficulidae; genus Forficula; species Forficula auricularia. The sequence continues at coordinate 1,543,337 of JALMQS010000073.1, forward strand.
TTTGAGTCCCCGATAACTTTCCACTAATAGATGTCAGGAGGGATAAATTAGAGAGATTTTACATGCTATTATAATTCTGTATATCTCGAAGAGATGTCCCCCCTATCGTAATTCAGTATATTAAAATTAATCTTCATGAAAACTAGGAAATTAGCGGCTTCTTCAGGATTAGTTTTTCTAAGTCTTCAGCAACCACACGCTAAATAAAATTATTTTTAAAAAACAATCCACAAAAAAAACTGACTTCAAAAAAATTAAATTAAACAAATAAAATAATAAGAACTCAAAAATCAAATAAAATGCACTAAAAGGTATAAAATAATTATCTTATTTAGTTACAACTAAACGACGAAATATTTACATGAAATCACTTTTTGAAGTCGGTGCCAAAAATATACATTTTATCAATCGAACTCGACGGATCTTACTTAATATGTTTGGCTGGTACTCTCGCTTATATAGTTTGTTTGGCACCGACTTCAAAATGTGATTTCTTGTTAATATTTCGTCGTTTAGTTGTAACTAAATTAGATAATTATTTTATACCTTTTAGTGCATTTTATTTAATTTTTGAGTTCTTATTATTTTATTTGTTGCATTTAATTTTTTGAAGTCGGTTTTATGTTTTTTTATAAAAGTTATTTTTATTTTTCTCTTTTTAGTGATGTTATTAATAGTGACTTAATATAATACCTTGCATGCATCTCGTAAGAGAAAGCGCCGGGCGAATGAATCAGAAAATGATAATAAAATTGAATTCATGAATTTAGAAATTCTCTCGAAACGTTTGCGGGTTTTAAATGAATGTTTTAAGGTTTTTATAAAGATTTTATTTCTTATAATTTCGATTATTTGTTCATAAGAATTGAAGATTTACGTTATTTCGTCATTGATCATATCATCATAACTTGACCAAAAATATGGGGTCCACGTGGCAAAAAGTTCTCGCTGAACATACATTAAATAAATAAATAATTATGTATCTTGACAATCTTGGAGCTATACTGATCCAGACGCAGAAAGAATGATTGAAATCGGTTCATAAACAAAGAAGTTATGCCTGAACAAACATAACAAAAAAGGTCCGATACCAATGAAATTTATATTTTTACCAATCGGAAACTAGACTGAAACCAAAGCAAAAAAAATCAAAATCGGTTCACAATTGGCGAAGATATCAGGTAACATAGACACGAAAAAAAAACAATCAGTCGAATTGAAAACCTCCTACTTTTTTGAAGTCGGTTAAAAAATGAATGTAATGCTTTACTTAGGATAACATATTTTATGTGTCGGGGAAGAAAATCTTTTCTCCTATAAGAATAACAGTCTTAATTCCCCGTTATCTAGTATTTCTTATCTGTTGCTAATTTCTCCAAAATGCAAAAAAAAATTCATAAAGAACTTTGCAAAATTTTGCCTAGATGGGACAGAGATGCTAGAATTTTAATTTTCTATTCCCCCCCCCTCCCCCATTTCGAGTAGTTTGTATTAGATGAAACAATTGTTTCGCAGGGTCTTAAAAAGCACTCTTTAAAATTTGAGAAAGAGCTAAAGGCCTAGAATTTCAATTTCTACTATTAAGGACAGATAAACAGAACAGAAGGGTCCAAGTTAAATACTCTCTTTCTATATACATATATTGTATTTTTAGTATTTATGTTTCATATAATTATTATGTATCATGTTTTCCTTTTTGAATTTTTCTTGCTTGTTATATTAGTTTTTCCGTTTTTCTTGTTTTGTATTCTGTATTATATTAATTAATTTTTATGTAATTAAATTGGCCGAAAATTGTACATTAAAGGGGCTAGATGGCCCTACAGATACAATGTTTTTAATAAATAAATAAAAACATGCAAGAAAACGAGTATTTAAATAAATAAAAAAATATATATATACCTGATTTCTTTTTAATCAATTCCTTAGTAGCATTAAATGAAGCGTCATTTAAACTGGAAGTACCTTTATTGGAAGAAAAAAATAAATGAGAATTAAAAAAATAAATAAATAAAATATTCAAATTAAAAAAACATACCTGGTAAATTGTTTAATAAGTCTTTAGCAGCATTCAACATATGTTCAGTATTTCTGAAAGTACCTTTATTGGAAGGAAAAAAATAAATAAGAATTAAAATATAATAATAATAATAAAAATTTCCACTGAATTAATAATTAAATATTAAAAGTAAGAAAACATACTTGGTGAATTTCTCGATAAAGTCCTCAGCAATTTTCATAGCATCATAATTACTTGTGGAAGGAAGATCATTATGTTTAGAGGAAGATCCACTAGCAGAGTACTTTCTTGCATTGTCAGCTAAATAATTAAGAGCTTCTTCAAAATTTCCACTGAATTTTGTCAGAGCTTTATTGATTTGTTTTGTATTAAATCCCATTTGTATTAGATTTTTCCTTTTTTCATCTTCTTTTTTTGCTAGTGACAATTTTTCTGCTTTCTTTCGAGAAAGGTAACTTTCAGCAGGAATAATTTCCCCATGAGATACGCGTAATGCTAAGCGGGCATCTGCCATTCTATATCCAAGTTCAGCCAAAATTAAAACTTTGTTTTCATCTACACGAAGATATTTAAGTTCCCTTTCAGCTAATTCAAGAAGTTCTTTAGCTTTTGTAAATTTGGCTAAATGAAAGTTTATTATTGCTTGAAGGAGATGCAGTCTACAAAATAATGCTGCTTCTTTACCTAGATAGAAAAAAGAAAAAATTTATAAAATATATAACATTATAAACTACAGTGAAACCTGGATTAGTGAAATCTCATGAGACCTGTTATTTTTTCCAATTATATAGATTAGAGTGGCCCTTATTTTTGGCATTGAAAGATCAATTTTTTATTCGGGACAAAGCAATGGTTTAAAAAATTTGAAACTCTGTAGACTTTATCCTTATAATAGTAGCTACTCTTCAGAATTTTTACAGATTTGTAGCTAGTATAATTTTGGAGTCTATAACTTACTAACACAAAGATATGGCAGTATTTTATATAGCTCTAACTCCAAAATTATAATAACTAAAAATCTGAAAAAACCCTGAAGAATAACTACTATTATAAGGGTAAAGTCTACAGAGTTTTAAATTTTTTGAAATATTACATTGGCCGGAATAAAAAATTGATCGTTCAATGCCAAAAACCCCATGTTATTTAGATGGGAAAATTACATCGCTCTGAGGCACAGGTTAAAATTGAGAAAGAGACTTGAAAATTAGAAAATACCTAAAATAAGTGGCACCCTAATATAAATATCCCATTTACGCAGTTGCCCAAACATCCAGGTTCAAACAAAGATTGTCAAATTTACAGAGGGTCCAACGGAGTCTTCTCCTTGGTCTGGATGATTCTACAGAGAAGTAGACTTTGATACAAAGTTATTCACGAGACTTTCCAAAATCATATATAGACATAACTTTAGTTTTTCACCAGCTGATAATAAATTTAGCTTTCTTTTCGAGATTTTTCAAAAAAACTTGAGTCTAAAGAGGTTTTATTAGTCTCATTAAGAGTATTTCGGTGCGAAAAAGTCGGAACCTCAGTGTGAATCCTAGTAATAGAGGTCCCATTTATCCAGGTCCTCCTTGACCAATTTCACTGTATATATGGCAGATTCTCAAAAAAAAAAAAATCGAAATTGATGTCCTGTGAAATGGGATCCCAAGTTTTCGTAACAAAGAATTTTTTATGAAACTACATCCCTAGGAGTACCAAATCATAAAACATATTTATCTTTTTTATATTAAATAAAAAATATATGTTCAAGTAAATACCCTAAAATCATTCCCTCACTGAGTCCCAACCGCCAAATTCACATAGATTCAAAGGCCTAATTCGAAAAGTTTCTTAAAACTGTCTTCTTTCTTATTATTTATTCATATATAATAATACTGGCTGTACATAAATGTGTATTTAGTTTAAACACGACAAACGGAAAAGTCCCAAAATATATTTTTAAATTCGTCTTTAAAAAACGAATCATTCTCTCACCCTTGTGTAAAAGTAGGTTTAAAACATAATTTCAAATTATATAGTGAACGCCTCCTTATTGTTTTTAGAAAATAATATTCTAAAATTAGGCCAGTGGTCTATGAGTTATGACATTTAGTGTTAAATCTATTATAAAATATTTTTTTTCCAAAGTTTACATTTTGGACCGTCATTCCCTCACCTCGTGTTTTAAAAATTTAAGCGTTTATTTATGTATTATTTATCATATATTTGTGGGTGTTTCAAATATAAATAAGCACATTCACATGGGAAATTATAAGTTTATTTTTTCTACTTTTGTGAAATAATGTTTCGTTTTCTCATTCCCTCACCTCCCTCGTGCAAATTATTGTTGTTGGTGTTCTAAGCAACTGTCCAGTAAGCCTGTAGAAGAACAAGTTCATGTTCCATGTTGTCTCTCACTATTTATCACATTTTTTTGGAACTATTCTGAACCCATATCTATATGGATCCCCTCACCACCGTTTAAACTCAAAAAAGTTGGGGACCACTATAACGTTTTAGACAATTTGACCATGTACTATCAAATTAACAAAAAGAAATTCCATAATAATTGAAAAAAAAATTCCATCAAATATCAGTCATTTTTCGATTTTTTTTTTTTTTTGAGAATCATCCATATATATATATATAAAATACTAGCAAGAGCCCGCCAAAGGTGGGCATCGCAGCTGGTATATATAACATTAAGAGCAATTATTTATTATCACTTTTTCCAAAAAAAAATTATTTCATTAAAGGAATATTAAATTATTATTAAAAAAATTACATGTTCAAGAAGAAAAATATTCTGTGCTCGGTTAACAAATATTTAATTCTGGATATGTTCCGAACTCATTTGGTAGATTATAGGACCGTCTGCGCATTTAATTAAAGATATAAATGGCTATTTTTTGTGTGTGTAGAAAAATATTGTAGATAAAATACGAGTAATAAATACATACTATAATTAAGTGAGTGCAAATTGTGGTCCTTGAAATAATAACGCTTATGAGGCTAACGGTCCCACAGTGGGTTAGTTGGTCAAAATGATTTTTAATGGTTGTAATAAAGTTAGAAACTTGAAATTTGTCTTGTAGATAGAGTTTAATTAATTAAGGATCCAATTGTCAAAATTGATCAAAATAAATAAAAGGGGCTAAAAAAGGATTAATAAAAAATATTTTTACTCACCCCATCGAGTAGGGTACAGGTGAATAGGTAATTTAAAATCCATTTAAAAATGACATTTAATAATTTAAATTTTGACGCCCCGGTCACGCGCTATGAGCCCAAAAAGTTGGCAGTTGACACAGCAACCAGCCTACTAACCATTTCTGAATATTAAACAATTGAAGTTTTTCCAAACAAGTTCGCGGTAACAAAAAATCCGGAACATATCCTCAGTCGCGCATGCGCGGTTAAATGAAAGAAAATGTTCACGAGGCAAGTTATTATGAAATATTTTTGATTCAATTGTGAATGGCTTAATTAGATCATTAAATTTTTCCATATTTTGATTAAATCGGAATTTTCTCTTAAAAAGAATCAAAATAATGTATATGTTAAATAAATAGGGGTTTAAGGCTGAATAGTGTGCTACGACTTTGTGATCTATTATACGCCATAATATTAATGATAATTATAAATAAAGTAAAAATAAAGTAAAATAATTACCGATGGTCCCTTTTAAAACTATGAGTCGTTCCAAATTTTCGCCATAGCTCTTTTTAAAATTCTGTTCACAGAAATTCAGTCTTTTTTCAACATCATTTAAGTGAGAAATACTACGAAGACATAAATAAGTCCATGCAATATCCAGGTTTAAAAGTGCGAAATTATCCACTTTTTCAAGAATTGTTGATTGACATACACTGGAAAAAAAATATAAATAGATTATTTTTTACAATACTCTAATTAGAGCTTATTTATTGATTTTGTTACGGGAGAATGGTGTAGGTTCTTGGGGAAACATATTAAATAAAGTAAAGAAAATTTTATAGAAACTTTTTAAAATTTAACATACTAGGTAGGTTTCACATAAGTAAAATATCAGATGCTTGTTTAGCACGACTTTATATATATTTCGGGGTATAAGCCCAGAAGATGTGCTTAGGTATATCTCGAAATATATAAGTATATCAGGGTATAAGCCCATCTTCAGGTCACAAAGGACACTGAAGAAATTAAAATAAAGCTTTTGTCTTGTAAAAATCGTCATTTGGAGAGAATTATCCAATTAAAAAATTAAAAATAATAAACTTTTAAAGTTTATAATTAGATTATAGAAAATTTAGGTTTAATTAGGCTCAAAATAGGTTTTTAATAATTTCAATAGGCTGAAATTTGCTAGGTTTCAAAACACTATAACAATGGGTTTTCAAATGATTTTGTTTTCTTTAAAGAATTCTACGGGCTAATTGAATTTTGATTTTAATCTTTAAAATATATTTTTAAAGAAATTTCAAAAGCTAATTAATTCCTTTCAGTTAGTTTAGTTAGTATAGTTTCAATAATCCTTTATAACTAACTTTGAAAATAAATAAAATGAAAATGAATGAATGAGCTCAAATACAAAAGCCAAAAGGCTTAGTTCTTTTGAAATAGCTGAGTGTCTTAAATACAATAGAAAAAAGATGAGGTGAGATTCCCAAGGGTATTTTTTAAGAAAAATGATTTTTAAATAACATATTTTATTTAAAATTAAATATTTTTCATCTATACATATAATCAAAATCTTGGCTGAAACTTTTTTAGTTATTTCTACCCTTTTAAGGATGGTTTTCAGAATTTTTTTCAAATTTTTTCATCAAACCCAAAAGAAGTTAGGAATTTTTGAAAAAAAATAGCTTTTTTTAAATAACCATAACTTTTTCAAAAATTTAGTTATCATGACGATTTTTTTTAAATTTTTGGTTTTAAATGTACTTTAAAAAATAGATAGTTTTTTTAAATCTTTGTTGCAGTATTAAATTCTTCTTCAACGATAATGTGGTTAGAGCTATTGAGAATGAATGACACTCAAAAATCTGACAAAGAGGGCCGACAACACATGTTTAGTTTGCTTGTTTAGTTCTTTTATTGTTTGGCAAGCTATGTTGGCTAACGTGAATTTTTTTTTAGTTTTTCCTGAATTTTCCAATTTTCCGGGCAACTTTTCCAATTTTTTTTACGTATTAACCTGAATTGGTCTATTAGGAACATTTAAAAAAAATAGCCAAATCGGTCCAGGCATTTGAGAGATCTACGCTTACAAAGAAACAGAAATTCATTTTTATTATATAGATTAACCAGAAAATTGGTTGGGTAGTTTATAAACGAGCCAAAGGTTTGGCTATTTTGTGTTAGTAGAAATTAAGGTTTTCATATTAGCCAGGCTGCATTGGATAGTTTATAAACTAACCCGCTATTTTAGTTTTCTTAATAATTTCATGTAAATTAGCCAAGACTCTTGCTTAGTGTGGAAACTAGCTTCTATTTTGGAAATTGCGTTTTCTATCACAATAGCCAATGGCTTGGTTAGTTTATAAACTATCGAAATTTCCATATTACACGTAACATATATACATATATTAATATTATTAGTGGATGGATTTTTACGTTATTCGCCTTGGACAAAAAAAAACAAAAAAAAAACGGCAATTTAGGCCAATGTTTCCGCTTTGAACATCATCAATTTTAGATAGATTTACTTTCAACTATAGTTTTTAATTTTACATCTAAAAATAAAAATGACCAAGACCCGCCACTGTAGATATTTCAACAAAAATAATTTGAAATTGAATTATTCATACAAAAAATACTAATCAAAAGAATTGATTTATATTATTTTATTAGTAAAATATATATAATTTTTTAAATTAGATTATTATAAAATAAACAAACCTGAATTCCTTATCCGCTTCGAGGAAAAATACCAGAGCTAGCGAATAATCATTTTTTTTAAGAGCTGCTCTACCTTTTTCATGCAGTGTCATTGCTACGGCTAAAGCTTTTTGTTCATGTTGAGGTAAATATATGGGCTTTCCATTTTGATCAGCTATCTAAAATAGAATATCAATATTAAAATATTTTTTAAGTTATTTTTTAATTTATCTTAGTGTAAAATGTGACTTTTCAAATCTCAATTTAATATATAGTTTAAAAATGAAGTAAAGGTATCGAAGAATGGCTTACCTATTTTCTATGATAAAAAAATAAACTAATAGATATATCGACATGGTTTTTTTTAAGTTAGTAATTCTCGGTGAATTAATGAAAAGAAATAGCCCAATGATCAAAATTAAATATTCTAAATATGTTTTTCAAATAAACTAACGAGAGATATCGACACCTTTTGTATTCCTAAAGAGAAATCTTCTGCTTGATGCAAATAAACATAAATAATATATACCGGGTGAGTTTTTTTATCTTGAGACAGTCTTATAACTCAAAAACAGTGCATTATATGAAAAAAGTTTCAAATGAAAGTTTATTGATATTGAGGGGAAATTAAACTACGCTATTGCTTGTTGACGTAGAACAAGCTTTCAAGGGTATTTCGAGGTCAAGTTCTGTTTCTTAAATGGAAACCTATATTAATCTATACGTCTACTTACTCTGAACAACTTTTATTAGATCTATTTTTTTATACGACATCAAATAAACAAAATACATGAATCAATTAGATCTCAAAAAATCTTAATAATTATTTTTAAAAATTATTTAACTTTATTATCAAATAATAATGATTAAATAAATAATTATTAAAATGAAAATTCACAACAATGAATATAAGTGTTTATAATGATCTTAAAACTTTGTTATACTCAGATTTAAGGGATTATTTTCTACTTAATAGAACTACTTAAAATTTTTGAGTTTAAAAAAGTTTATTTCTCCTGTCAATCCAGTATATAGTTATATTGTATTACTATAATAAAAATGGAGTATTTTTTTTGAAATGGTCTTAATTTATTGTGAATATGGAAGAAGTGTTATGGGGCTGCCATTTAAATGGATACCGAGCGTTTTCCTGATAGGAATACACCCTCACAAGCTTCATTTTATCGTGTTGTAAATATGTTAAAAAAATAAGGAAATTGTAACTGGAATACATCCAGAAGACTTGCGATACACTCTGGAAGGTCACAGAACATAGTCGCCAAATTATTAAATTATTTATTTAATAATTAATTATTTGATCATTATTATTTGATAATTAAGTTGAATGATTGTTAAAACTAATTATTATTTGGATTTTTTTGAGATCTAATTGATTTAATATTTTTTTTATTTGATGCCGTATAAAAAATAGTTCATATTAAAAGTTGTTCAGTTTTTTCTGTAGATTAAGTAGACGTATAGATAATATAGGTTTCCATTTAAAAAGAGAAGTTGACCTTGAAATACCCTTGAAAGCTTGTTCTAGGTCGATAAAAAATAGTGTAGTTTAGTTTCCCCCGTGATATAAATAAACTTTTATTTTAAACTTTTTTCATATACTTAACGAACTGTTTTTGAGTTATAAGACTGGCTCAAGATAAAAACTCACCCGGTATATATAAGAAAAAGAAGAGGAGCCAGAACATTACCATAAATCACCCCGTGACATCACCCTATCAGACAGAGCATTACCCACTTTCAAAATTTGAGTTCTATCCCTAAGAAAACACCGAATAAATTTAATTAACTTACTTCAATAGAATGATTACGAACTCCATGTAATTTTCCAGCAAAAAATGCTGCACCTGCTTTGGTTTCTTCAAGCATTTTCTGTCTTAAACCAGCTTCATTTTCTTTGGTATAGTCTCCTATTAATAAAGCCATGATCATTTTGCCATTTTTCAATCCACATGTATGCAATTCATTATTTTTCATTTCATTTAAAACTTTTCCATTTCCAATTAGTTTAATGCTAAAAAAAATATATATATATATAAAATAGAAGAAAAAAATATTATTAATAGGATTTACATTTATGTGATACAAACCTTTCAGGTTCAACATTTAAATGTTGTGCAACTTGATTCAAAAGATCAATTACTTGTGAATCAAGTTTAATCTTTATTTGGAATGAAGTAGCTTTTTTATCAGAATTAACAAATCTGACTTTGAATGTAGCTATACCAGTTTCATTAAATTGCTTATTTTCTTTGATTCGGTTAAGTGAATTCGATTGCAAATCTGAAATGACTTCATAACAAATTGTATTTTCAATATTTAATTCTTTAGTCAATTTGTTGGATAATTCCTGAAAAAAAAAAATAATAATATTTAAAAATAAATAAATATATTCCCCCGTTTTCTGTTTTATCTATTAAAATCCCAATGCTAAAGATGAAGGTAAATAAAAGAAATTGACACGTTCTGAGCCCATCCACATACTATACACTTCTGGATGAGTTTTATACAAGGGTCTAGATTTTCATTTTTCAATGTTCTTTACCTCATACTATAAATATGTATATATATAATTTATTAGTTTGAGACTATAGTTTCGAAGGCTTGAAATATCAACAGTCTTTTTAATTGAAGGAGACAATAAAAGAGTGTGTCTTCTGCTGGAATTATAAATTTTATTTATTTATTTATAACGAGACACACTCTTTTATTGTCTCCTTCAATATATAAAAATTCTGCTACTCTCGGCAAAAACTTTCAATTTAAGTCTTTTTAATTATAAATTTTATTTGTCATGGGGTCAGTATCGTATGTATATTAAAAATATGTTGTTGTTTAGCTAACAAGACTGCTATGTAAACACTTTTTTAGTTAACACGTGTTTAGCTAGCAAGCCTGCTATGTAAACAGATTTTCAATATCCATGCGATAAGTACTGACCCCATGAGAAATAATATTTATAATTAAAAAGACTGGTGATGAAGGCCAAGCCTTTGAAACTATAGTCCTAGACAAATAAATTATATATATACAATATATAAAAAAATACAAATCTTTTATAAAAAAACAATCCAAAACAGGTTTATTCAAAGTCAAACATTTCGGGAGAATTTCTCCATCTTTCAATGAAATTTTTTTTTCAAAAAATGAAAATAAAAAGTTTCTTTCTCTAGAATTTAGAAAATTTATAAAAACAATTTTATCACATTAGAATTTTATTTAAAAAAAAAACTATGAAAAAGAATTCAGATGTTAAAATTAACCAACACTAATGTAATATTTAATATTCTTTATATGAATTACAAGATTAAAATGAATGTAATGTTTGTTTTTCAGAGGATGAGGAACAAAATAAGTGTTTATTTACGACTTATCAATTGCAACGTTTCGCTACTTTATTGCAGCTTCTTCAGGCTCTTGATAAATAAAGCTCTAAACACTTTGTCAATTTTTTAAGCTCTGCCATCATTACACATATAGACACTCGAATACATTTCTATTTCACCATCAATAACTCAAAAACACCAATATCAACAAATATACAATTATAACTTTTACAATTTCACTGGTAAAATTTAAAACATTTCAAAAATCGTCAACATATTATAAAACTATTTACAATATACAACTATATACAAAAATCGGTCAAAATATCTTAAAAATTTATATACAAGCTACGGAAATTTTTTTCCACCATTTTTATAAATTAATTAATAAAAAAGGGAAAAAAAATTTCCGTCGGTTGTATATAAATTTTTAAGATATTTTGACCGATTTTTGTATATATGTTGTATATTGTAAATAGTTTTATAATATGTTGACGATTTTTGAAATGTTTTAAATTTTACCAGTGAAATTGTAAAAGTTATAATTGTATATTTGTTGATATTGGTGTTTTTGAGTTATTGATGGTGAAATAGAAATGTATTCGAGTGTCTATATGTGTAATGATGGCAGAGCTTAAAAAATTGACAAAGTGTTTAGAGCTTTATTTATCAAGAGCCTGAAGAAGCTGCAATAAAGTAGCGAAACGTTGCAATTGATAAGTTGTAAATAAACACTTATTTTGTTCCTCATCCTCTGAAAAACAAAAATTACATTAATAAGTTATGGAACTGAATCCAAATGATGACATATTAAAATGAATATTTTTGAATACCTATCAGTGTAAATAAATAAATATAAATATCACTTACTTGTAATTCTTTGTTGTTTGGTCCAGTCTCATTGTTATAATATGGAGACAACCATAATTTAATTTGCTGTCTATTTAAAAGTTCTCTTATTTGTGAAATTTGAATTTCTTTAATGTATTCCATTTTTATTACTTTTTCTTTTTTCTAAAGAAATCGATTTGGTTAAAAAATTCTAAAATAGAAAACAAATAAAATTAAATAATAAATTTAATAGTTGAATAAAAGATTTCACTGTCGATGGTAACAGAATTGTTTTTATTTTAGGTTAAAAATAAAATAAAATGAGAGTCTTCTGTTTTTTAAATAAAATAATTTTTAATTATTTCTAGAGACTATAGTTTCGAAGGCATTGCCTTCATCATCAGTCTATCACAAATATTTCAAATTAGTTACAAATTAAGATTTATTGAAAAATATATAATGTCTTTTTCTTCATGTTTCCTCTTGGGAGATTATATTTATTTATATTCAAATCTCCCAAGAGGCAACATGAAGAAAAAGACATTATATATTTTTCAAAATTTTCAATGTATAAATCTTAATTTGTAACTAATTTGAAATATTTGTGATAGACTGATGATGAAACTATAGTCTCTAGAAATAATTAAAAATTATTTTATTTGAAAAACAGAAGACTCTCTCATTTTATTTTATTTTTAACCTAAAATAAATTTAAGGAGGAAATTTGGCCACTATTAAATTAGAATTTGTTATTACCGTATTAGTTTATTAAATAGGTAGAAAGGTTGTATAAAAAGATAGAATAACAAATGACTAATGAATTTTCACATCTGTTTTTTAGGTTGTAGCCGGTTGGTAAACTCTTTTTAATCGTTGACAAAGAGTAAATGATTGGCCATCCCAGCCATTTACACTTTGCCAACGGTTAAAATAAGTTTACCAACCGACATACAACCGGCCCTAAGTCAGTCCGCTTTGCCTAAATTATTAGTATATGCGCATGAGCAAACTATATTATTTAAGCGGACTTTTAGAAAAATTTACAAGTGTTTATTCAAATTTTAAAAATGGAGATATTTCTCATGAAACACGTGGGTGTTAAATAAATCTTTTAATATTGATATATAATATAAAATTTATATATAATTGGATATTTATATAAATACCAAAAGTTCAGATAGATATATAGTATTTCTTATGTTTATTAAAAATTTTAGAGAAAAATTTGAATATTTTACATTTTTGAGTTTTTCAAAATTTTTAAAGGCAAATAAGTGTATTTTCGAAAAATGAATTTTAATATTATACATTTTTAAGATTTTCAAAATTTTTAAAGGCAAATAAGTACATTTTCGAAAAATTAAACTTGAATATTTTCAAAAATTTTAAAGACAGATAAGTACATTTACGAAAAATAAAATTTGAATATTTTACATTATTAAGATTTTCAAAACTTTTAAAGACAAATAAGTGCATTTACGAAAAATAAAATTTTAACATTTTACATTATTGAGATTTTCAAAATTTTTATAGACAAATAAGAGCATTTTCGAAAAATAAAATTTGAATATTTTACATTTTTGAGATTTTCGAAATTTTTAAAAACAAATAAAATTTTGATAATGCAGATATTTCTCATGAAACACGTGGGTGTTAACTAAATCTTATAATATTGATATATAATATAAAATTTATATTTAATATGATATTTATATAAATACCAAAAGTTCAGATAGATATATAGTATTTCTTATGTTTATTAAAAATTTTAGAGAAAAGTAATTTTTCATAAATATTTTCATTTTTATTTGAATTAAAGGTAATTTGGTGACCAATTGCAAAGGAAATTATTTATATTTCAAATTTAGATATCATAAACTATCCGTGAAAAATGATAATTTTTAAAATGGATGTTGATGAAGGCAGTCCACGGTGGTTGTAAAAAAATAAAAATAATTTTTAAGAAAAAAATAAAAACCGACTTTAAAAAATTAAATGCAACAAATAAAATACACTAAAAGGTATAAAATAATTATTATCTTATTTAGTTACAACTAAACGACGAAATATTAACATGAAATTACTTTTTGAAGTCGGTGCCAAACAAACTATACCTATAAGCGAGCGTACCCACCAAATGTACTAAGTAAGATCCGTCGAGTGCGATTCATAAAAGGTATATGTTTGGCACCAACTTCAAAAAGTAATTTCATGTTAATATTTCATCGTTTAGTTGTAACTAAATAAGATAATAATTATTTTATACCTTTTAGTGTATTTTATTTGTTGCATCTAATTTTTTGAAGTCGGTTTTTATTTTTTCTTAAAAATTATTTTTATTTTTCTCTTTTTAGTGATGTTATTAATAGTGATCATATCATCAGAACTTGACCAAATTAATATGACACCATCCCTAAGACACCTCCTATCGGATAAAAAAAGAACCATCGAAATCGGTTCATAAACAAAGAGGTTAGGTCTAAACAAACCTAATAAAAAAGGTCTAATACCTATGGAAAAAAACGAAAAAAAAATGGGACCAATCGGAAGCTAGACTGGACCCAATGCAAATCAAAATCGGTTGACAATTGGCGGAGATATGAGGTAACATAGGCACAAAAAAAAAAAAAAAATTCAGTCGAATAGAGAACCTTCTCCTTTTTTGAAGTCGGTTAAAAAATAAGACTATAATGGTTTTATTATATTACATTTATTCGTTAAACCGACGTTTCGGAGATTTATTCTCTCCTTCTTCAGGGTAACGAAAAGTCAATGAAAGTATTTCAAATCATAATTACTTCCTGTCTCCTTTGACAATTCCAAAAAAACATTATAAAATTGAAGAATATATGAAAAAATTTTGTTTTTTGGCATTGTCAAAGGAGACAGGAAGTAATTATGATTTGAACTATTTTCATTGACTTTTCGTTACCCTGAAGAAGGAGAGAATAAATCTCCGAAACGTCGGTTTAACGAATAAATGTATTATAATAAAACCATTATAGTCTTATTTTTTACAACCGCCGTGGACTGCCTTCATCAACATCCATTTGAATATTTATACCAGTCCGTCTCCTAAAGAAAAACGCCATCAAATAATTATTAATTAAAATTTTTTTAATTTTAATTCCTCTTTGTGAAACACCACTATAATCCGTCAAATAATTCCTGTATTATATTATATTAAAAAAATACAAATTTATTAGAAAACAATCTTAAAAACTTTTATATTTTTTAAGGAATTTGGTGTTCGTACTTTGTGAAACATCTAATCCAATAATTTTAAAAAATGTTTCACCAAGTACCTTTAAAATTATTGGATAAAAAATACTTGGTAGGTTTCACATTAAGATATAAAAAAAAACGAATTTATTTTTGGAGAATCTTTAATATCTATATATATATTTCGAGTGACTAACCCATCTTCAGGAGAAACAGAAAGTAACTCAATTAATTAATAAAGTAAAGGGTGTGTAGTTTCACATTGAATGAAATAAAACTCAAAGAGGTTTATACAAACTCATTATATTTCGGATTGTTAGTCCATCATCAGCGGTTTACAGCTAAAAACTAAAAAAAAAAAAAAAAGAAAAGTAACTCAGTTACTTCCTGTTTCTCCTGAAGATGGGTTAGTCACCCGAAATATATATATTGAGATTAAAGATTCTCCAAAAATAAATTCGTTTTATTTTTTATATCTTAATGTGACACCTACCAAGTATTTTTTATCCAATAATTTTAAAAACTTTTATTTTAAATCCAAATGTTTCGGGAGAAATTCTCCCTTTATCAATAGAATTTAAAATTTGAAAAAAGAAAAAAAATGCTTTTACTAAGAATTTATATTATATTTAAACATTTATTAAAATCCCATATGTTCCATGTAAAATTTATCCTTTACCAAAATTTTAAAATTTGAATAAACATATGTAAGATTTCCAAATTGTCAATTGTTAAAGGAATAATTAAAACCTCTGTTTTTTTTAATAAACTTTTCTAGATTATTCTATTAAATATCTGGGCTCATTTATATTTAAACAATAAAATAAAATCAATATACACATATATCTAAAACGCTTACCTCTTGGTGAAGAAAAAAATAGATTCAACGAAAAATAAAAAAAAATTACGTATTAGCAATAAATTCAAAAAACTATAGAGGGTGACTCGGGGTAGTTATTTCTAAGAATGCAGAAATTGATCTGAACACTGACTAAGACTGAATCACTATGATAATTTTCCTATGAACTGAACTTGTGCAAAAGAATATATTACTTCTCCCACCTTCTCTTACCCCCACTATTATGCTTTCCCAGTGTGGCCAATTTAACGGTTTTCCCGCATCTGGCGGCTAGCGGGAAATCTGGCTTTTTTCAAACATTTCTGGCGGAATATCTGGCTTTTTTTACAAATCAAGTTAAATTCATTTTTTTAAGCAAAATTCCTCTATTAACAATACATTTTCAACATTAACAAAATTACTTTTGGCACTTGGCACTCTGTCGTATCTTCTTTTCTAGTCTATTGTAATATATGTTGAAAATTAAATTTAAATATAGCGCGCGCTCTTTATTTTAGTTTAACATAGAATCCCCTAAACGACTAATCTAAGGGATTTAGTTAGTAAGTCGTTGTCCCACTTAGTATTTTAAATTTTAAAAAATTTCTAAAAAAAATTTCTTTAGTAGATATCTTGTTTATTTCTTGTATATATTATTGTAAACGTTTTTAAGATTGTTTTTTAAAAGATTTCTATTCTTTTAATTATTAAACAATCAATAAGTAAATATAGATTTTTTTTTATTATTGTATATTTAATGTATTGTAAACCAGCCAATTGTCGGATATAAATAATAGTGAAAAAAGCACCTTGGACTCTTGTCTTTCAGTGAAGAAAAAATGAGGGCATCTGGTTTTTGGTTCAGCCAAAAGTATTACTGTATAAAAACAGTGTCAATTGAAAAAGTATATACGATTGTCTGTTCGGTTTTTAATGTGTGTTTAATTAGGAAAAAATGGGAGCCCCAAACACACCCCGCCCGACGATTGGCTGGTTCGGTTTTCAATGTGTCTTTGATTAGAAAAAAAATGGTAGTCCAAAACACATCCCGTCCGCACTTAACTTTCGGAGGTTCGGTTAATATATATTAACCGAACCGGAGTCGTTTGCACATATTCGGTTCTATTACGTGGTTTGACATAATAAAAACATTGGAAATAATATTAATAATATTTCTTATAATATTATAATATTAATAATTACTAAATGAATTTAACTTTTAAGGACATCATAGATATTAGAGAAATATTTTTACATTGCATATCAGAGAGGTTCGTCCCTTTAGGAATCGAACCCATGCGCTAACTAAGCTTGCCGGGCCAGTAGCCAAACCCTTAAGACAAATCTCTCTCTGACATGCAACATATATAAGTATTAATAATTACATTAATAATGATCTACTGCACTTTTAATTAAAAACCGATTATACGGAATCAAATTATATTTTAAAATCCCCGGGTCAATATTCGTTGAGTGCTGCACTCTGGGAGCGGTCGAATAACTAAGATAGGGTGGGAGAGGTGAGCCGAGTCGGAAGGGGAACCCTTTTGACAACTAAATTGGCGCTTAAAAAAGGAGACCCACAGCGTTGCTTTTACCAAGAAAATTTAATAATTGAGTTTAGAAAAACATAACGAACAATTTTGATTAATTATTCATTTGAAAACATTTCAAATTAATAATAATAACTAATACATCACAACTTGACTAAATTATCACTATACGTGCGTAAATAAGTTGGTTGAATGATTTGAGAGGATTTTGAATATTTTTGATATATATATATTTTTCTTTTGTATGAAGATAAATTATTTGGCACAAAAAACAAGTAATAAAAGTTCCGGGGTGATGTTCATTAGAGCCCGCGGTTCTACTCTTTCAGTTTTGTGGGTGGGACTCAGAAGTGGTGCGGGAAAGCGCAGTGTTCCAACGATTGAATTTATAAATCCGCTATTTTGGTCTTCCAAAAAAGCTAGAAACCGCCAGATTTTCGATCCTAGCGACATCTAGCGGTAGACTCAAAAAGTGAACAATTGCTCCACAAGAAATGCATTGAGAGTAATTTTTCTATGTGATTTAAATTTACTTATCACAATTTTTTTTACTAAATAAACTTTTTTAGCTTTAATAATAATAATAATACTCGATGATGAATAAAAATAATATGGTATTAAAAGAAAAATTATTAATAAATTAGAAAACTGCAATACAAAATATTTTTAATTACAAAAACAAATTTACATTGTGTATATTATTATTGTATACGAGCTTTTCCTGCGTGCCTTCGGCACGCCCTCGAAGCTCGGCCTTCCGGGCTGGTGCCCTGGCGGGCGAGGTCTCGGTCCAAAAATTTTATTCCTCTTAAAAACCGCACTCCAAATGTATACCTGTAAACTCCCGAAAATACATAGTCTCTTAAAAGTTTCGCCTCATTTTCGTCCTGACACAGCTACAGAAATGAGGCTCGAGATATGAATCTGGAAGTATTTTTTTTTCTATAATCTACAGCATTGTGATATTTTTTGTGTGGAAATAGATTTATTTAAATAAGTGGTATCCTGTGAGGAGGAGAATTATATTATATCATTTTTTTATAATTTGGGATCGATAATCGATATAAGGCTTCAAATATTTAAAAAAGATCAGGTGTTGTTTGTATGACAGGCTGCTCCAGTATTGCAATGAGAAACTCATATGGGCATGCGTGTCTTAAGTTGTTCAATTTTGTAAAAATCAAAAAATAAGAATAACAAAATTAAGATTTTGAAAAAATTATAAAAAAGTGGCAAATTATTAAAAAATAAACAAATAATATATAAATCAAAATAAGATGTGATTGATTTCTTTTTCTGTGCCCAAAGAAGAGCAAATTGAATATTTAATTTTTGAGTGGTGAAGGGGGGGGGTAATAATTATCAATATATTTTATGTTTCTTAATTTAAAATCAATTGGAGTCTTTCATTTCGAAATTTGAGTCCAATTACGATTATATTTCAAATTTACCGATGGCACGCTCTCTCGGCAGCATTACGTCAGCGTTGCGGCAAATTAATCTAGACAAATATATATAGTATTATTAAATATAGGATTCCAGCAATTTTTATAGCTGGAATGTATTTATATTTAACAAAGTTTCATTAAAGAGTCATGCAGCTTTTGCTATTTCTTTTATTTAAAATATAAATATACAATAATAAAAAAGAAAACAATATTTACTTATTGATTGTTTAATAATTAAAAGAATAGAAATCTTTTAAAAAACAATCTTAAAAACGTTTACAATAATATATACAAGAAATAAACAAGATATCTACTAAAGAAATTTTTTTAGAAATTTTTTAAAATTTAAAATACTAAGTGGGACAACGACTTACTAACTAAATCCCCTAGATTAGTCGTTTAGGGGATTCTATGTTAAACTAAAATAAAGAGCGCGCGCTATATTTAAATTTAATTTTCAACATATATTACAATAGACTAGAAAAGAAGATACGACAGAGTGCCAAGTGCCAAAAGTAATTTTGTTAATGTTGAAAATGTATTGTTAATAGAGGAATTTTGCTTAAAAAAATGAATTTAACTTGATTTGTAAAAAAAGCCAGATATTCCGCCAGAAATGTTTGAAAAAGCCAGATTTCCCGCTAGCCGCCAGATGCGGGAAAACCGTTAAATTGGCCACACTGGGAAAGCGTAATAGTGGGGGTAAGAGAAGGTGGGAGAAGTAATATATTCTTTTGCACAAGTTCAGTTCATAGGAAAATTATCATAGTGATTCAGTCTTAGTCAGTGTTCAGATCAATTTCTGCATTCTTAGAAATAACTACCCCGAGTCACCCTCTATAGTTTTTTGAATTTATTGCTAATACGTAATTTTTTTTTTATTTTTCGTTGAATCTATTTTTTTTCTTCACCAAGAGGTAAGCATTTTAGATATATGTGTATATTGATTTTATTTTATTGTTTAAATATAAATGAGCCCACATATTTAATAGAATAATCTAGAAAAGTTTATTAAAAAAAAACAGAGGTTTTAATTATCCCTTTAACAATTGACAATTTGGAAATCTTACATATGTTTATTCAAATTTTTAAAATTTTGGTAAAGGATAAATTTTACATGGAACATATGGGATTTTAATAAATGTTTAAATATAATATAAATTCTTAGTAAAAGCATTTTTTTTCTTTTTTCAAATTTTAAATTCTATTGATAAAGGGAGAATTTCTCCCGAAACGTTTGGATTTAAAATAAAAGTTTTTAAAATTATTGGATAAAAAATACATGGTAGGTGTCACATTAAGATATAAAAAATAAAACGAATTCATTTTTGGAGAATCTTTAATCTCAATATATATATTTCAGGTGACTAACCCATCTTCAGGAAAAACAGGTAGTAACTGAGTTACTTTTTTTTTTTTTTTTTTTTTTTAGTTTTAAGCTTTAAACCGCTGATGATGGACTAACAATCTGATCAATATATTGAGTTTGTATAAACGTTTTTGAGTTTTATTTCATTCAATGTGAAACTACACACCCTTTACTTTATTAATTAATTGAGTTACTTTCTGCTTCTCCTGAAGATGGGTTAGTCACTCGAAATATATATATCAGATATTAAAGATTCTCCAAAAATAAATTCGTTTTTTTTATATCTTAATGTGAAACCTACCAAGTATTTTTTATCCAATAATTTTAAAAATGTTTCACAAAGTACCAACACCAAATTCCTTATAAAATATAAAAGTTTTTAAGATTGTTTTCTAATAAATTTGTATTTTTTTAATATAATATAATACAGGAATTATTTGACGGATTATAGTGGTGTTTCACAAAGAGGAATTAAAATTAAAAAAAATTTTAATTAATAATTATTTGATGGCGTTTTTCTTTAGGAGACGGACTGGTATAAATATTCAAATGGATGTTGATGAAGTCAGTCCACGGCGGTTGTAAAAAATAAGACTTTAATGGCTTTTATTATAATACATTTATTCAGCTAAACCGACGTTTCGGAGATTTATTCTTCCTTCTTCATGGTAACGAAAAGTCAATGAAAGTAGTTCAAATCATAATTACTTCTGTCTCCTTTGACAATGCCAAAAAACAAAATTTTTTCATATATTCTTCAATTTTATAATGTTTTTTTGGCATTGTCAAAGGAGACAGGAAGTAATTATGATTTGAAATACTTTCATTGACTTTTCGTTACCCTGAAGAAGGAGAGAATAAATCTCCGAAACGTCGGCTTAACGAATAAATGTAATATAATAAAACCATTATAGTCTTATTTTTTAACCGACTTCAAAAAAGGAGAAGGTTCTCTATTCGAGTGAATTTTTTTTTTTGTGCCTATGTTTCCTCATATCTCCGCCAATTGTCAACCGATTTTCATTTGCATTGGGTCCAGTCTAGCTTCCGATTGGTCCCATTTTTTTTCGTTTTTTTTCATAGGTATTAGACCTTTTTTATTAGGTTTGTTTAGACCTAACCTCTTTGTTCATGAACCGATTTCGATGGTTCTTTTTTTATCCGATAGGGGGTGTCTTAGGGATGGTGTCATATTAATTTGGTCAAGTTCTGATTATATGATCACTATTAATAACATCACTAAAAAGAGAAAAATAAAAATAATTTTTAAGAAAAAAATAAAAACCGACTTCAAAAAATTAAATGCAACAAATAAAATACACTAAAAGGTATAAAATAATTATTATCTTATTTAGTTACAACTAAACGACGAAATATTAACATGAAATTACTTTTTGAAGTTGGTGCCAAACATATACCTTTTATGAATCGCACTCGACGGATCTTACTTAGTACGTTTGGCGGGTACGCTCGCTTATAGGTATAGTTTGTTTGGCACCGACTTCAAAAAGTAATTTCATGTTAATATTTCGTCGTTTAGTTGTAACTAAATAAGATAATAATTATTTTATACCTTTTAGTGTATTTTATTTGTTGCATTTAATTTTTTAAAGTCGGTTTTTATTTTTTTCTTAAAAATTATTTTTATTTTTTTACAACCACCGTGGACTGCCTTCATCAACATCCTTTTTAAAAATTATCATTTTTCACGGATAGATTATGATTTCAAAATTTGAAATATAAATAATTTCCTTTGCAATTGGTCACCAAATTACCTTTAATTCAAATAAAAATATAAATATTTAAGAAAAATAATTTTTCTCTAAAATTTTTAATAAACATAAGAAATACTATATATCTATCTGAACTTTTGGTATTTATATAAATATCATATTATGTATAAATTTTATATTATATATCAATATTAAAAGATTTATTTAACACCCACGTGTTTCATGAGAAATATCTCCATTATCAAAATTTTAAAATTTGAATAAAAATTTGTAAAATTTTATAAAAGTCCGCTTAAATAATATAGTTTGCTCATGCGCATATACTAATAATTTAGGCAAAGCGGACTGACTTAGGGCCGGTTGTATGTCGGTTGGTAAACTTATTTTAACCGTTGGCAAAGTGTAAATGGCTGGGATGGCCAATCATTTACTCTTTGTCAACGATTAAAAAGAGTTTACCAAATCCGGCCCTAAAAAACAGATGTGAAAATTCATTAGTCATTTGTTATTCTATCTTTTTATACAACCTTTCTACCTATTTAATAAACTAATACGGTAATAACAAATTCTAATTTAATAGTGGCCAAATTTCCTCCTTAAATTTATTTTAGGTTAAAAATAAAATAAAATGAGAGAGTCTTCTGTTTTTCAAATAAAATAATTTTTAATTATTTCTAGAGACTATATTAGCTTGCCTTCATCATCAGTCTATCACAAATATTTCAAATTAGTTACAAATTAAGATTTATACATTGAAAATTTTGAAAATATATAATGTCTTTTCTTCATGTTGCCTCTTGGGAGATTTGAATATAAATAAATATAATCTCCCAAGAGGAAACATGAAGAAAAAGACATTATATATTTTTCAATAAATCTTAATTTGTAACTAATTTGAAATATTTGTGATAGACTGATGATGAAGGCAATGCCTTCGAAACTATAGTCTCTAGAAATAATTAAAAATTATTTTATTTAAAAAATAGAAGACTCTCATTTTATTTTATTTTTAACCTAAAAATAAAAACAATTCTGTTACCATCGACAGTGAAATCTTTTATTCAACTATTAAATTTATTATTTAATTTTATTTGTTTTCTATTTTAGAATTTTTTAACCAAATCGATTTCTTTAGAAAAAAGAAAAAGTAATAAAAATGGAATACATTAAAGAAATTCAAATTTCACAAATAAGAGAACTTTTAAATAGACAGCAAATTAAATTATGGTTGTCTCCATATTATAACAATGAGACTGGACCAAACAACAAAGAATTACAAGTAAGTGATATTTATATTTATTTATTTACACTGATAGGTATTCAAAAATATTCATTTTAATATGTCATCATTTGGATTCAGTTCCATAACTTATTAATGTAATGTTTGTTTTTCAGAGGATGAGGAACAAAATAAATGTTTATTTACAACTTATCAATTGCAACGTTTCGCTACTTTATTGCAGCTTCTTCAGGCTCTTGATAAATTAAGCTCTAAACACTTTGTCAATTTTTTAAGCTCTGCCATCATTACACATATAGACACTCGAATACATTTCTATTTCACTCATCAATAACTAAAAACACCAATATCAACAAATATACAATTATAACTTTTACAATTTCACTGGTAAAATTTAAAACATTTCAAAAATCGTCAACATATTATAAAACTATTTACAATATACAAATATATACAAAAATCGGTCAAAATATCTTAAAAATTTATATACAACCGACGGAAATTTTTTTTCCCTTTTTTATTAATTAATTTATAAAAATGGTGGAAAAAAATTTCCGTAGCTTGTATATAAATTTTTAAGATATTTTGACCGATTTTTGTATATAGTTGTATATTGTAAATAGTTTTATAATATGTTGACGATTTTTGAAATGTTTTAAATTTTACCAGTGAAATTGTAAAAGTTATAATTGTATATTTGTTGATATTGGTGTTTTTGAGTTATTGATGGTGAAATAGAAATGTATTCGAGTGTCTATATGTGTAATGATGGCAGAGCTTAAAAAATTGACAAAGTGTTTAGAGCTTTATTTATCAAGAGCCTGAAGAAGCTGCAATAAAGTAGCGAAACGTTGCAATTGATAAGTCGTAAATAAACATTTATTTTGTTCCTCATCCTCTGAAAAACAAAAATTACATTCATTTTAATCTTGTAATTCATATAAAGAATATTAAATATTACATTAGTTTTGGTTAATTTTAACATCTGAATTCTTTTTCATAGTTTTTTTTTAAATAAAATTCTAATGTGATAAAATTGTTTTTATAAATTTTCTAAATTCTAGAGAAAAAAACTTTTTATTTTCATTTTTTGAAAAAAAAATTTCATTGAAAGATGGAGAAATTCTCCCGAAATGTTTGACTTTGAATAAACCTGTTTTGGATTGTTTTTTTATAAAAGATTTGTATTTTTTTATATATTGTATATATATAATTTATTTGTCTGGGACTATAGTTTCAAAGGCTTGCCTTCATCACCAGTCTTTTTAATTAT
This sequence comes from Forficula auricularia, assembly GCA_024734495.1. Lineage (NCBI taxonomy): Eukaryota > Metazoa > Arthropoda > Insecta > Dermaptera > Forficulidae > Forficula > Forficula auricularia. The sequence continues at coordinate 1,568,052 of JALMQS010000073.1, forward strand.
AAATATTATTTCTCATGGGGTCAGTACTTATCGCATTGATATTGAAAATCTGTTTACATAGCAGGCTTGCTAGCTAAACACGTGTTAACTAAAAAAGTGTTTACATAGCAGTCTTGTTAGCTAAACAACAACATATTTTTAATATACATACGATACTGACCCAATGACAAATAAAATTTATAATTAAAAAGACTTAAATTGAAAGTTTTTGCCGAGAGTAGCAGAATTTTTATATATTGAAGGAGACAATAAAAGAGTGTGTCTCGTTATAAATAAATAAATAAAATTTATAATTCCAGCAGAAGACACACTCTTTTATTGTCTCCTTCAATTAAAAAGACTGTTGATATTTCAAGCCTTCGAAACTATAGTCTCAAACTAATAAATTATATATATACATATTTATAGTATGAGGTAAAGAACATTGAAAAATGAAAATCTAGACCCTTGTATAAAACTCATCCAGAAGTGTATAGTATGTGGATGGGCTCAGAACGTGTCAATTTCTTTTATTTACCTTCATCTTTAGCATTGGGATTTTAATAGATAAAACAGAAAACGGGGGAATATATTTATTTATTTTTAAATATTATTATTATTTTTTTTTCAGGAATTATCCAACAAATTGACTAAAGAATTAAATATTGAAAATACAATTTGTTATGAAGTCATTTCAGATTTGCAATCGAATTCACTTAACCGAATCAAAGAAAATAAGCAATTTAATGAAACTGGTATAGCTACATTCAAAGTCAGATTTGTTAATTCTGATAAAAAAGCTACTTCATTCCAAATAAAGATTAAACTTGATTCACAAGTAATTGATCTTTTGAATCAAGTTGCACAACATTTAAATGTTGAACCTGAAAGGTTTGTATCACATAAATGTAAATCCTATTAATAATATTTTTTTCTTCTATTTTATATATATATATATTTTTTTTAGCATTAAACTAATTGGAAATGGAAAAGTTTTAAATGAAATGAAAAATAATGAATTGCATACATGTGGATTGAAAAATGGCAAAATGATCATGGCTTTATTAATAGGAGACTCTACCAAAGAAAATGAAGCTGGTTTAAGACAGAAAATGATTGAAGAAACCAAAGCAGGTGCAGCATTTTTTGCTGGAAAATTACATGGAGTTCGTAATCATTCTATTGAAGTAAGTTAATTAAATTTATTCGGTGTTTTCTTAGGGATAGAACTCAAATTTTGAAAGTGGGTAATGCTCTGTCTGATAGGGTGATGTCACGGGGTGATTTATGGTAATGTTCTGGCTCCTCTTCTTTTTCTTATATATACCGGGTGAGTTTTTATCTTGAGCCAGTCTTATAACTCAAAAACAGTTCGTTAAGTATATGAAAATTTATTTATATCACGGGGGAAACTAAACTACACTATTTTTTATCGACCTAGAACAAGCTTTCAAGGGTATTTCAAGGTCAACTTCTCTTTTTAAATGGAAACCTATATTATCTATAAGTCTACTTAATCTACAGAAAAAACTGAACAACTTTTAATATGAACTATTTTTTTATACGACATCAAATAAAAAAATATTAAATCAATTAGATCTCAAAAAAATCCAAATAATAATTAGTTTCAACAATCATTCAACTTAATTATCAAATAATAATGATCAAATAATTAATTGTTAAATAAATAATATAATTTGGCGACTATGTTCTGTGACCTTCCAGAGTGCATCGCAAGTCTTCTGGATGTATTCCAGTTACAATTTCCTTATTTTTTTAACATATTTACAACACGAAAAAATGAAGCTTGTGAGGGTATATTCATATCAGGAAAACGCTCGGTATCCATTTAAATGGCAGCCTCATAACACTTCTTCGATATTCACAATAAATTAAGACCATTTCAAAAAAAATACTCCATTTTTATTATAGTAATACAATATAACTATATACTGGATTGACAGGAGAAATAAACTTTTTTAAACTCAAAAATTTTAAGTAGTTCTATTAAGTAGAATATAATCCCTTAAATCTGAGTATAACAAAGTTTTAAGATCATTATAAACAGTTATATTCATTGTTGTGACTTTTCATTTTAATAATTATTTATTTAATCATTATTATTTGATAATAAAGTTAAATAATTTTTAAAAATAATTATTAAGATTTTTTGAGATCTAATTGATTCATGTATTTTGTTTATTTGATGTCGTATAAAAAATAGATCTAATAAAAGTTGTTCAGAGTAAGTAGACGTATAGATTAATATAGGTTTCCATTTAAGAAACAGAACTTGACCTCGAAATACCCTTGAAAGCTTGTTCTACGTCAACAAGCAATAGCGTAGTTTAATTTCCCCTCAATATCAATAAACTTTCATTTGAAACTTTTTTCATATAATGCACTGCTTTTGAGTTATAAGACTGTCTCAAGATAAAAAAACTCACCCAGTATATATTATTTATGTTTATTTGCATCAAGCAGAAGATTTCTCTTTAGGAATACAAAAGGTGTCGATATCTCTCGTTAGTTTATTTGAAAAACATATTTAGAATATTTAATTTTGATCATTGGGCTATTTCTTTTCATTAATTCACCGAGAATTACTAACTTAAAAAAAACCATGTCGATATATCTATTAGTTTATTTTTTTATCATAGAAAATAGGTAAGCCATTCTTCGATACCTTTACTTCATTTTTAAACTATATATTAAATTGAGATTTGAAAAGTCAAATTTTACACTAAGATAAATTAAAAAATAACTTAAAAAATATTTTAATATTGATATTCTATTTTAGATAGCTGATCAAAATGGAAAGCCCATATATTTACCTCAACATGAACAAAAAGCTTTAGCCGTAGCAATGACACTGCATGAAAAAGGTAGAGCAGCTCTTAAAAAAAATGATTATTCGCTAGCTCTGGTATTTTTCCTCGAAGCGGATAAGGAATTCAGGTTTGTTTATTTTATAATAATCTAATTTAAAAAATTATATATATTTTACTAATAAAATAATATAAATCAATTCTCTTGATTAGTATTTTTTGTATGAATAATTCAATTTCAAATTATTTTTGTTGAAATATCTACAGTGGCGGGTCTTGGTCATTTTTATTTTTAGATGTAAAATTAAAAACTATAGTTGAAAGTAAATCTATCTAAAATTGATGATGTTCAAAACGGAAACATTGGCCTAAATTGCCGTTTTTTTTTTGTTTTTTTTTTGTCCAAGGCGAATAACGTAAAAATCCATCCACTAATAATATTAATATATGTATATATGTTACGTGTAATATGGAAATTTCGATAGTTTATAAACTAACCAAGCCATTGGCTATTGTGATAGAAAACGCAATTTCCAAAATAGAAGCTAGTTTCCACACTAAGCAAGAGTCTTGGCTAATTTACATGAAATTATTAAGAAAACTAAAATAGCGGGTTAGTTTATAAACTATCCAATGCAGCCTGGCTAATATGAAAACCATAATTTCTACTAACACAAAATAGCCAAACCTTTGGCTCGTTTATAAACTACCCAACCAATTTTCTGGTTAATCTATATAATAAAAATGAATTTCTGTTTCTTTGTAAGCGTAGATCTCTCAAATGCCTGGACCGATTTGGCTATTTTTTTTAAATGTTCCTAATAGACCAATTCAGGTTCATACGTAAAAAAAATTGGAAAAGTTGCCCGGAAAATTGGAAAATTCAGGAAAAACTAAAAAAAAATTCACGTTAGCCAACATAGCTTGCCAAACAATAAAAGAACTAAACAAGCAAACTAAACATGTGGTGTCGGCCCTCTTTGTCAGATTTTTGAGTGTCATTCATTCTCAATAGCTCTAACCACATTATCGTTGAAGAAGAATTTAATACTGCAACAAAGATTTAAAAAAACTATCTATTTTTTTAAAGTACATTTAAAACCAAAAATTTAAAAAAAATCGTCATTATAACTAAATTTTTGAAAAAATTATGGTTATTTAAAAAAAGCTATTTTTTTTCAAAAATTCCTAACTTCTTTTGGGTTCGATGAAAAAATTTGAAAAAAATTCTGAAAACCATCCTTAAAAGTGTAGAAATAACTAAAAAAGTTTCAGCCAAGATTTTGATTATATGTATAGATGAAAAATATTTAATTTAAAATAAAATATGTTAAGTTTTGGCAATTGGATTGTCCAAAAAACCTCAATAAAATTCCATCTTTTAAAAAATAAAATATGTTATTTAAAAATCATTTTTCTTAAAAATACCCTTGGGAATCTCACCTTATCTTTTTTCTATTGTATTTAAGACACTCAGCTATTTCAAAAGAACTAAGCCTTTTGGCTTTTGTATTTGAGCTCATTCATTCATTTTCATTTTATTTATTTTAAAGTTAGTTATAAAGGATTATTGAAACTATACTAACTAAACTAACTGAAAGGAATTAATAAGCTTTTGAAATTTCTTTAAAAATATATTTTAAAGATTAAAATCAAAATTCAATTAGCCCGTAGAATTCTTTAAAAAAAACAAAATCATTTGAAAACCCATTGTTATAGTGTTTTGAAATCTAGCAAATTTCAGCCTATTGAAATTATTAAAAACCTATTTTGAGTCTAATTAAACCTAAATTTTCTTTAATCTAATAATAAACTTTAAAAGTTTATTATTTTTAATTTTTTAATTGGATAATTCTCTCCAAATGACGATTTTTACAAGACAAAAGCTTTATTTTAATTTCTTCAGTGTCCTTTGTGACCTGAAGATGGGCTTATACCCTGATATACTTATATATTTCGAGATATACCTAAGCACATCTTCTGGGCTTATACACCGAAATTTATATAAAGTCGTGCTAAACAAGCATCTGATATTTTACTTATGTGAAACCTACCTAGTATGTTAAATTTTAAAAAGTTTCTATAAAATTTTCTTTACTTTATTTAATATGTTTCCCCAAGAACCTACACCATTCTCCCGTAACAAAATCAATAAATAAGCTCTAATTAGAGTATTGTAAAAAATAATCTATTTATATTTTTTTCCAGTGTATGTCAATCAACAATTCTTGAAAAAGTGGATAATTTCGCACTTTTAAACCTGGATATTGCATGGACTTATTTATGTCTTCGTAGTATTTCTCACTTAAATGATGTTGAAAAAAGACTGAATTTCTGTGAACAGAATTTTAAAAAGAGCTATGGCGAAAATTTGGAACGACTCATAGTTTTAAAAGGGACCATCGGTAATTATTTTACTTTATGTTTACTTTATTTATAATTATCATTAATATTATGGCGTATAATAGATCACAAAGTCTTAGCACAATATTCAGCCTTAAACCCCTATTTATTTAACATATACATTATTTTGATTCTTTTTAAGAGAAAATTCCGATTTAATCAAAATATGGAAAAATTTAATGATCTAATTAAGCCATTCACAATTGAATCAAAAATATTTCATAATAACTTGCCTCGTGAACATTTTCTTTCATTTAACTGCGCATGCGCGACTGAGGATATGTTCCGGATTTTTTGTTACCGCGAACTTGTTTGGAAAAACTTCAATTGTTTAATATTCAGAAATGGTTAGTAGGCTGGTTGCTGTGTCAACTGCCAACTTTTTGGGCTCATAGCGCGTGACCGGGGCGTCAAAATTAAAATTATTAAATGTCATTTTTAAATGGATTTTAAATTACTTATTCACCTGTACCCTACTCGATGGGGTGATTAAAAATATTTTTTATTAATCCTTTTTTTAGCCCCTTTTATTTACTTTCATCAATTTTGACAATTGGATCCTTAATTAATTAAACTCTATCTACAAGACAAATTTCAAGTTTCTCACTTTATTACAACCATTAAAAATCATTTTGACCAACTAACCCACTGTGGGACCGTTAGCCTCATAAGCGTTATTATTTCAAAGACCACAATTTGCACTCCCTTAATTATAGTATGTATTTATTACTCGGGGTGAGGGAATGACGGTCCAAAGTATAAACTTTGAAAAAAAATTATTTTTAATAGATTTAACACTAAATCTCATAACTCATAGTCCACTGGCATATTTTTAGAATATTAATAGTGCCAACTTCTAAAAACAATAAGGAGGCGTTCTCTATATAATTTGAAATTATGTTTTAATCCTACTTTTACACAAGGGCGAGGGAATGATTCGTTTTTTAAAGACGAATTTAAAAATATATTTTGGGACTTTTCCGTTTGTCGTGTTTAAACTAAATACACATTTATGTACAGCCAGTACTATTATATTTGAATAAATAATAAGAAAGTAGACAGTTTTAAGAAACTTTTCGAATTAGGCCTTTGATCTAAGTGAATTTTGCGGTTAGGACTCAGTGAGGAAATGATTTAAGGGTATTTACTTGAAGTTTGGATTTACAGCTATATAAAAACTGCCATATCTTTGTGTTAGTAAATTATAGACTCCAAAAATTATACTAGCTACAAATCTGTAAAAATTCTGAAGGGTAGCTACTATTATAAGGATAAAGTCTACAGAGTTTCAAATTTTTTAAACCCTTACTTTGGCCCGAATAAAAAATTGATCTATCAATCCCAAAAACCCCATGTTATTTAGATGGGAAACTTACATCGCTCTGAGGCACTGGTTAAAATTGAGATAGAGACTTGAAACTTGAAGGATATTTTATTTTATTTTATTTCGAACCATATGAGCCACTGAGAGCGTAAAATTCGAAAATACCCAAAATAAGGGCCACCCTAATCTATATAAGTTGGAAAAAATAACAGGTCTCATGAGATTCCACTAATCCAGGTTTCACTGTAGTTTATAATGTTATACATTTTATAAATTTTTTCTTTTTTCTATCTAGGTAAAGAAGCAGCATTATTTTGTAGACTGCATCTCCTTCAAGCAATAATAAACTTTCATTTGGCCAAATTTACAAAAGCTAAAGAACTTCTTGAATTAGCTGAAAGGGAACTTAAATATCTTCGTGTAGATGAAAACAAAGTTTTAATTTTGGCTGAACTTGGATATAGAATGGCAGATGCCCGCTTAGCATTACGCGTATCTCATGGGGAAATTATTCCTGCTGAAAGTTACCTTTCTCGAAAGAAAGCAGAAAAATTGTCACTAGCAAAAAAAGAAGATGAAAAAAGGAAAAATCTAATACAAATGGGATTTAATACAAAACAAATCAATAAAGCTCTGACAAAATTCAGTGGAAATTTTGAAGAAGCTCTTAATTATTTAGCTGACAATGCAAGAACGTACTCTGCTAGTGGATCTTCCTCTAATTATAATGATCTTCTTTCCACAAGTTATTTTGATGCTATGAAAATTGCTGAGGACTTTTCGAGAAATTCACCAAGTATGTTTTCTTACTTTTAATATTTAATTATTAATTCAGTGGAAATTTTAATTATTATTATTATATTTTAATTCTTATTTATTTTTTTCCTTCCAATAAAGGTACTTTCAGAAATACTGAACATATGTTGAATGCTGCTAAAGACTTATTAAACAATTTACCAGGTATGTTTTTTTAATTTGAATATTTTATTTATTTATTTTTTTAATTCTCATTTATTTTTTTCTTCCAATAAAGGTACTTCCAGTTTAAATGACGCTTCATTTAATGCTATTAAGGAATTGATTAAAAAAGAAATAGGTATATATATATTTTTTTATTTATTTAAATACTCGTTTTCTTGCATGTTTTTATTTATTTTTTAAAACCATTGTATCTGTAGGGCCATCTAGCCCCTTTAGGCATCTAGCCCCTTTAATGTACAATTTTCGGCCAATTTAATTACATAAAAATTAATTAATATAATACAGAATACAAAACAAGAAAAACGGAAAAACTAATATAACAAGCAAGAAAAATTCAAAAAGGAAAACACGATACATAATAATTATATGAAACATAAATACTAAAAATACAATATATGTATATAGAAAGAGAGTATTTAACTTGGACCCTTCTGTTCTGTTTATCTGTCCTTAATAGTAAAAATTGAAATTCTAGGCCTTTAGCTCTTTCTCAAATTTTAAAGTCGGCTTTTTAAGACCCTGCGAAACAATTCTTTCATCTAATACAAACTTATCGAAATGGGGGAGGGGGGAATAGTAAATTAAAATTCTAGCATCTCTGTCCCATCTAGGCAAAATTTTGGAAAGTTATTTATGAATTTTTTTTGCATTTTGGAGAAATATGCAACAGATAAGAAATACTAGATAACGGGGAATTAAGACTGTTATTCTTATAGGAGAAAAGATTTTGTTCCCCGACACATAAAATATGTTATCCTAAGTAAAGCATTACATTCATTTTTTAACCGACTTCAAAAAAGTAGGAGATTTTCAATTCGACTGATTGTTTTTTTTTTTTTTTGTGTCTATGTTACCTGTTATCTTCGCCAATTGTGAACCGATTTTGATTTTTTTTGCTTTGGTTTCAGTCTAGTTTTCGATTGGTAAAAATATAAATTTCATTGGTTTTGGACCTTTTTTGTTATGTTTGTTCAGGCATAACTTCTTTGTTTATGAACCGATTTCAATCATTCTTTCTGCGTCTGGATCAGTATAGCTCTAAGATTGTCAAGATACATAATTATTTATTTATTTAATGTATGTTCAGCGAGAACTTTTTGCCACGTGGACCCCATATTTTTGGTCAAGTTATGATGATATGATCAATGACGAAATAACGTAAATCTTCAATTCTTATGAACAAATAATCGAAATTATAAGAAATAAAAGCTTTATAAAAACCTTAAAACATTCATTTAAAACCCGCAAACGTTTCGAGAGAATTTCTAAATTCATGAATTCAATTTTATTATCATTTTCTGATTCATTCGCCCGACGCTTTCTCTTACGAGATGCATGCAAGGTATTATATTAAGTCACTATTAATAACATCACTAAAAAGAGAAAAATAAAAATAATTTTTATAAAAAAACATAAAACTGACTTCAAAAAATTAAATGCAACAAATAAAATAATAAGAACTCAAAAATTAAATAAAATGCACTAAAAGGTATAAAATAATTATCTAATTTAGTTACAACTAAACGACGAAATATTAACAAGAAATCACATTTTGAAGTCGGTGCCAAACAAACTATATAAGCGAGCGTACCAGCCAAACATATTAAGTAAGATCCGTCGAGTTCGATTCGATAAAATGTATATTTTTGGCACCGACTTCAAAAAGTGATTTCATGTAAATATTTCGTCGTTTAGTTGTAACTAAATAAGATAATTATTTTATACCTTTTAGTGCATTTTATTTGATTTTTGAGTTCTTATTATTTTATTTGTTTAATTTAATTTTTTTGAAGTCGGTTTTTTTATGGATTGTTTTTTAAAAAGAATTTTATTTAGCGTGTGGTTGCTGAAGACTTAGAAAAACTAATCCTGAAGAAGCCGCTAATTTCCTAGTTTTCATGAAGATTAATTTTAATATACTGAATTACGATAGGGGGGACATCTCTTCGAGATATACAGAATTATAATAGCATGTAAAATCTCTCTAATTTATCCCTCCTGACATCTATTAGTGGAAAGTTATCGGGGACTCAAAATCTTTTATCCCATAAGAATAATAGTTTTTAAGTAGCGCCTCTAGGGAAATTAAAATTCTAAGCCCTTTGTCTGATCTGGACCATTTAACTATAACAGGCAAATAATTTTTTTTCTTTCAGTGAAAACTCTGTTCATGTTCTTCTTTTATGTTAATTCTATTTGTATTATATTTTTAGATGAAATGCAAAAAGAAGAAGAGGCTTTTGAAAGAATTTCAGAAGGATTGTCTACACATGATGAAGATCATCTTAATTTACTTTTAGATGATGAAGAAAACTTTTTAATAGAGTACAAAAGTTTATTAGAAAAACATTTTACTCCAAATAATTAAAAATTAAATGTTTTTTTCTATTTATCTATTTTAAATTACTTATTCATTAATGTTTCAGTGTCTTGATATTATAATTAGCATTATATCTATAAATCTATATACACATTTTTTAGTTATACTAATTATGTATTAATATCTATTCTTAAGGAAATAAATACAATAATTTTATAAAAAACAATCAATACTAGCTTAATATAATATCAAACGTTTAGAGAACATTGCTTGTTCCCTTTATCCAGGGGTTCCCAAACTTTTCCGAGTCGCGGCGCCTTTTTTCAATTAAAATTTTACCATGGCGCCCTATTTATTAATATTTATTCGGCCAAATGTCTTTCTTCAATTAATTATGAAGCTTCGCGGCCCACCTGTGAAGAGGACGGGGCGCTGCGGAGCACGGTTTGGGAACCTCTGCATTTATTAATGAATTTTTTTTCATCTCAAGCCTGATATTTGATTAAACCATACCGATAGTTTTTTAAAAATCTTAAAAATAAATAGTTTCTAAAAATGGCACTAATTTCAAAACCATGGCTTGTAACATTTGAAAAACAACAACATTTTAATGACGTTTTAGGGATTTTTTTCACGCCAACATAAAATCTAAAGTTACCTGGTAAAAAATTTTACTGAGACTTATAGAAACCTTGTACAACGGCATTTACCAAGGGATCTACCATCTACCCTTTGTTAGTTTGAAAAAGCATTTACTTTGCGACATACAACCGGGCCTAAGCATGCATGCGCAGAAGTCAGTATGGTATGAGTAACTACCTTAAAGATGTTGTGCCGGAAGTTTAGATCATTTTCACCGTCAAATTTCGGCCCCTTTGAATATTCGTATCATCATCATCATTATCAATCAGCCATTCTGGTCCACTGCTGGATGTAGGCCTCTCGTAGAATTCTCCATTTTGTTCTGTCTTGCGATGCTTGTATCAAGTTTAGGGCCGGTTGTATGTCGCAAAGTAAATTATTTTTACCACTAACAAACGGTAAAAGTGCCTGTCATCTGATTGGCCATCCCAGTGGCTCCATTTACCATCTACCGTTTGTTAGTGGTAAAAATCATTTACTTTGCGACATACAACCGGCCCTTAATGTCATTGGACCATGTGGGCGACCTCTGCTACGAAAAGCATCCTCTAGGCTTCCATTCGAGAATCCTCTTGGAAAAATCCCAATGAAATATTCGTATACAATTACAATAATGTTTGTAGAATTAAAATCTAGAATTTTGAAACATAACTATTCAATTAGAACAAAAAAAATTCAGAATGTACTTACACTAGCTAGACTATTTTATATTCACAATCATTGCTTAAAATGTTTTGTGAACAATGAAAAAGCTTTTAAATTCCCTAAAAGGTAAAAAATGATTTGACGATTAATTGTTCATTCTTGGTCTACAGTATATAATAATTAGGGCTCGGATTTTGTATATAATGCTTTTTTTCCTTGATTGCTATCTTCTAACACAGGTCAACAAAAATTTGTCCCATTAAACCTAACAATTGATTCCAGTAGAGTTTTATACGCTGATTTTCATGGAATTTCTAGATTTTTTACATCAAGTCAGAGTTTTGAGATATTATCGGTGAAAATGACGAAAAAGAGCATTTTGACCTATTTTCGAGTCCCATTAGATATTAAACAGTAATATTTGAAATCAAAATATTTTGTTGACGTAATAGAAAACAGATTCCTCTTTGATTTTCAATTTACCACTTTTTTTAGCTCAATTAGAACTCGAGCTATATCTAAAAAACTAAAACTACGTGATTATAAAAGATAATAAACATATATAAAAATATATGGTTTTAGTTTTTTGTTATAACGCAAGTTCTAATTGAGCTAGAAACAAGTGTTAATTTGAAAATCAAAGAGGAAACTGTTTTTATTATGTCAACAAAATATTGTGATTTCAAATGTTGCTGCTTAATATCTAATGGGACTCGAAGATAGGTAAAAATGGCCTTTTTCGTCGTTTATTATTATTATAACCACTACAAAAGCAAACTTTATATGGAATATAGGTATTTTTTCCTTTATTTTGATGAACAATGAATAGAAAAATCATTAAATAAATCTTAGGATAAGAAAAAAAAATTTGTCAACCTGTGTAATATTTTGAATCTGGGCGTTTTATGGTATCAGGACCCACCCAGAGGAATCTTAATGCATATTTTGGAGTTTAGATGCATATTTTGAATATTTAGCGATTTAAGCTATATTTTGCATATGTGTGTGATCTTTGTCCCTCGTTTGTTGGCAAATCAGAAAAATAATTAAAGAATATTTTAGAGACATAGAGGGTAGGTCACAGGTTTCAAACCTTTTTTTGACCCCCACCCCCACCCCCTCTCACTGTCAAACAAATCGAGAAAATTTAAGGAAATAATTAAAATACATATATTTAAATTAAAATAAAATTTTTTATAAAAATTATTCTAAAAAAATAAAAAAAAAATAAAATAAAATAAATATTAAATTTCTTTTAAAAATAAACTTTGAAAACATTAATTTTATATTAAATAGCTGACGCGGAGCGTCTCGTTTTATGGTTAAAATTTATATAGTTAATAGCTGACCCGATTTTTTAAATATATTTAAATAATAATAATAGTTTTGAAAATAAATTGAAAATGCAAATAATTATAGAATAGGTATTAAAACAGTGAATGAATTAAATATTACGTGTCAAAATGGTTCCCTTAACCAAAAATAATATTAACAGTTGAAAGATTTCCAAAAAGCTAATATCGGCCATCTTATTTGTTTGATTTTACCCCCCACCAAAGAGGCGCTGATGTTGTTTCCTTGAAAAAAATATTTTTTACATGCCACATGTGTGATATCTATAAAAACACTATATATAAAAACACTCGTGTATTTGAATCGAATGTTGTGTGAAAATTTCAAAGAAATCGGTGAAGAACTTTCGGAGATCCTTCAACTTATGACTTAAGCGTAACAGTGCATTTTTATTTATATAGATAATTTTAAGTTGTTTCTTAAAATTTTCCTAAATTTTTAAAGAGAAATAAATCACGCAATTGTTCTATTATGCTAAAAAATATAAAATACCCGAATTTCTTTAAATTTATTTTCGTTAACATTAATTTTAAACTGTATTTCCATAAATTGAGACGCTCCCCGCCAGGGTCAAGTGACGCCGGGCCGAATGCCCGGGCGTCAGCTATTTTAAAATAAATGTATTGACTATTTCTCCTTTTACCCATTCCTTGGGTCGGTTTAAAGCTATCAAGCATTAGATATTATGAGTTTATAATGCATATTTGAAGTGCATATTTCCTTTTAAAATGCATATTTTAAGTGCATATTTCGGCCTTTTTAAATGCATATTTTACTGTTTTTTAGTGGATATCGATCCGAACCCTAATAATAATATATCATAGTTCAACGAGAGCCAAACGGGAAGGCGATGAACTTCCTCGTCAGGAAAAGGAATAATCAGTGGAGGATGTGTATTGTATGGGCTAATAGGGCTTTAGTTTACAGGACACCTAAAAGTAAGGAAAATGGTTTTTAAATGGCTCATGTTAGTAAATTATTTTATGATGCTATATACCATATGTTGCAATATAAATATTTCTATATCGTTAAATCATTAAAGATTATGCTGCTAAAAATAGTGGAAAATTAATCAAGCTGCAAAAATGTCTATGAGCAATGAGCATGCTTAAAAATTTATGTCTATGTTTTTTCTTACTGTATTCTTAATTTTTCAAGGATGGGGCTTCTAATATGCTGAAGCTCAGGGGGCCAAAAATCTAGATCTGGCTCTTGGAACAGTGGCTTGGTGTTCCACCTAATCATAAATTTTTTTATCTCGCACAGGTTTGAATATTGACTATTACAAAGATATTTTTATCAATTCTTATAAAAGATTATTTAAAGAAAACAAATACACTATTTATCTTATCCACTCAAATGTTTTTAAGGAATTTGGTGTTGGTATTTGGTGAAACATTTTTTAAAATTATTGGATAAAAATACTTGGTAGGTTTCACATTAAGATATAAAAAAATAAAACGAATTTATTTTTGGAGAATCTTTAATCTCGATATATATATTTCGGGTGACTAACCCATCTTCAGGAGAAACAGAAAGTAACTGACCTGGATAAGTCGAAATTGAATACAAGTCAATGGTAAAATTTATTTTTTTAAGATAACAAAAGGGTAAATATTTAAAATTATTGGAGGGAGAAAAGGTAGGAAGTCTACTTTTGTTTAATTTTGAATGGCCTTTTGAGAAATGAGGATTTCGAATTTGAATACAACTCAATGGTAAAATTTATTTTTAAGATAACAAAAGGGTAAATATTTAAAATTAGTGGAGGGAGAAGTCTATTTTGTTTAATTTTGAATGGTCTTCTGAGAAATGAGAATTTACACACAAAACAAATTTGCAAATATTTAAAGAATGTAATCAATGATTGTACTTTTCTTAACTTCTAATTGATTATTTAGTATATTCGTTTTATTTGAGAGAGCTAATTTTATTTCGGTTGACTCTAAAAAATCTAAACGTAAGCCCTTTCTTTCGAAATGTAACGGAACTAGGTGGCTAATAGAAGAGGTGTGTTTATTCAAATGTAGATGATTGGCGAAGGTAGAAGGAATAGATTCCATATTAATATCATCTGATCTGCTAAGACTATTAAAGGCTCTTTCATGTTCCGAGTAGCGAGTTCTAAAAGAGCGTCCAGTTTGTCCTATGTAGATTGCGTCGCAATTATCACAAGTCAATTTATATACCCCTGATTTATCTAATTTGTCAATTTTGTCTAATTTATTATTAATTAGCTGTGAACCTAAAGTGTTTTTATTATATAAAGCAGGAGTTATACCAGACGTTCTAAGAGTTGAAGCTATAGGGTTTGTAACATGGTTCGAAATGAAGGGGAGTCTTTTAAATATTTTATCAGTTCCGGAATTTAGTGAGTGTGTGTGAGAGATACTTATTTTTCGATTAATTTTTTTGTAAATTTTATTAATTATCAGTTTGTTGTAGCCATTATTCACAGCTATATTATAAATTATATTTAGTTCATTGTTAAAATCTGAAGTGTCCATTGGTATCGAAATAAGTCTGTAGATCATCGAATAAAAAGCGGCAAATTTAGTGTTAGTAGGGTGGTTAGACGAAAATGGAATCACTGTGTCTGTGAAAGTATCTTTTCTAAAAATTTTGTAATTAAGTTTGTTTTTCGAAATAGTTATATGGAGGTCCAAGAAAGAAAGGGTTTTATTTCCAATTTCGGAAGTGAATTCTATATTAGAGTGAAGAGAGTTTAAGTAATTTTGGAAAGAGCTTAATTGTCTAAGAGTACCTGGCCATATGACAAAAATATCATCAACGTATCTACGGCAAAATACAATTTGTTTAGCAAAGGAATTATTCGGACCAAGAAGGTTTTTCTCAGAAGACCATTCAAAATTAAACAAAATAGACTTCTCCCTCCACTAATTTTAAATATTTACTCTTTTTGTTATCTTAAAAATAAATTTTACCTTTGAGTTGTATTCAAATTCGAAATCCTCATTTCTCAAAAGGCCATTCAAAATTAAACAAAAGTAGACTTCCTACCTTTTCTCCCTCCAATAATTTTAAATATTTACCCTTTTGTTATCTTAAAAAAATAAATTTTACCATTGACTTGTATTCAATTTCGACTTATCCAGGTCAGTTACTTTCTGTTTCTCCTGAAGATGGGTTAGTCACCCGAAATATATATATCGAGATTAAAGATTCTCCAAAAATAAATTCGTTTTATTTTTTTATATCTTAATCTGAAACCTACCAAGTATTTTTATCCAATAATTCCACTCAAATGGATCAAAATGTTGAAAAATAAATATATTTTTTATTTTAGTTTTATTCAATTCTTTATGCAAATAAAATTCGATATTTTTAACTGAATTCAAATTCTAAAATAATATTAATATGTATATTGCTTTTAACTAAAGCCAGTTTATACGTAAAGAATAGTCTAGGTGTCTAGGACAGTGTTCCACAAGCTTTTTGTGTTCAAGGTACACCTACCAAATCAAGAAATTTTAGAGGTACACCAAAGAAAAAAACAAATGTTTATTTAATATTTATTTATTATTAAAATCAATATAATATGAAAAGATGTTTAATGAGAAACATGAGTCTGCTTAACTGAGCACAGGCGACCAAAATTTGGAGCAATCGTTGATAGGGGTGCTCTCATCTCTTGCTGCTCGTTAAACTCTCAGCTATGTGTATGTAGGTGCATTATCTTTAGAAAACTTGACATTTTTCCGCGACACACCAACTAATGAGCACGGTACTCCAGTGAACTGGAACACTTCGCGGAACACTGGTCTAGGAAAGCTATCTGCCTGTATCTATGCAACCAAATAGACGCCTCTGGATCGTACTAGCCTCCCTAAAGACGTCCTTGTTAAATGAATATTTTTCATATAATGTTTAGAATTTGAAGGAGCTGATTTCTTATTTTTCTAATTTACCATTTAATAAAAACTCTGTTTTTAATTTATTGTCCAATTCCCTACTCTTTAAATTATACTAGTATATCTATATAGTAGTATTATAATTAGTTTAATAAATCATGAATAGACAGACAGTCCATGCTTCTGTTTCTCTGACATATTTTTATAACATTATCCTAAATGCCCGCCTGAGAACCAAAAAGATATTTACAGATAATATTTTTGGACCAAAATTTTTTCTTTAAAAAGACACATTGATTATAATTAATAAATAGCTTATTTGTTGTCTCTAAATAATCTTATTAATATAAGAATTGATAAAAATATCTTTGCAATTAATATTTGATTTCAACATTAATAAATTCTGTATCTTCAACATTGAACTTAACACCTGGTTCTCATGTGGATTTACATATCTCGCCGAGATAAAAGAAAATTAAAAAATAATATTAATAAACAGTTAGGTTCCTATACGTTGACTATTTAAACCCTGAAAAAGGAGGGACTATCCTCCGAATCTTCGGATTTTTAAAGAGAATGAAAATGACCTTCTAATAAATACTTTTTGTGGTTTTCATTATTTTAGAGAATTCCTTTGCAACAGCATATTGAGTTCTACCATTCCGTCTTCGATAGAAAATAACTCTAATTAAATAAGTTTCCTAATTTTAATATATAATAATATTTGCTTCAATGCTCAAATTAGGAGGTTGAGCGAGAACAATTCAGGTGGAACGCTTGGGCACCCCTGGTGCCGCCACTGTTCGAGAATAATATAGAGATATTAAGTTTGGGACTGTGCTACAGACGGACAGTCAGGCTACACAGACATCAAAACATTTTCAAAGACTTTTTTATAACTAATCATTACTATTAAATTAATTGTATGGGAAGAATATCAGTTTCATATTTAAACTGAGGCCATAGAAATATACCATAATAAAATTTCCTTATATTCTGCGAAGGTGGAAAGAAAATAGGAAGAGGAAGACTTAGATTGAGTATTTTTCCCAGATAAAAGATATGGGACTATAGAGAAGTGAAAGAGTTGCCAGAGGCGATAGTAGAGTAGGGTAATTGCATCAAACTAGTCTTAGGACTCGAATGATGATAATCTGAACTGGATCGATTAATAAACTTTATTAATTTTGAAGATAGAAAAAGGAACTAACTATGATAGGCTGGAGAGAGTTAAAAAGAAATTAATTTGTCCGACAAACAAGAAACTTGATTGGATTTAAAATATGAAAAAAAAAATAAATGACTTGGGACAGAATGCCGAATCGTTTTGGAAGGATGAAAACGACCTAACAAGACTCGAATCAACGATGAAGAGGCTTTAAATAACACACCAAGAACAATCGATATAAAATGGCTGGAATAGTGAAGACACATCCACATACAGCCCATACTACAAGTAATTTTTAAGGATTTAGGTGTCGGTTCTAGGTGTAACATTATAAATAACTTACGAGGAGAATTTTCTAGGTTAGGTTTCACAAAAATGTTTTTTTGTGCTTTTTAACCTAGAAAATTCTCCTCATAACCCTACTACAACAGTACAGGGACCTATCTATTGAAGATTATCTTAAGGAAGACATGAACGAAGAAAGAGAAAAGATCAAAATAAGAAAAAAAGAATAAATGACTTGGGACAGAATGTCGAATCATTTTAGAAGGATGAAAACGACCTAACAAGACTTGAATCAACGATAAAGAGGCTTTTAATAACACACCAAGAACAAACGATATAAAATGACTGGAATAGTGTAGACAAATCCTCATACACACCATACTATAAGAGTACAGGGGCCTATCTATTAAAGATTATCTTAAGGAAGAGATGACCGAAGAAAGAGACAAGAAGATGTGTCATTTACTGTTACCTGCTGGCCGACTGTTCAAATTCATCCGTTCATCTACATCAGCACTTTCATTTAATCGTAGTCTCTTGGTATATTTGCGCGAGGGGAAGGGGTAGCCTTTGGTATCTGTTATTGCTATTTATTAGTGTCCGACCGAACTTCCGGTTTCGGCAAGTTTCGGCGCTAAATTGGAGTTTCGGTTTCAGAAGAAATTCTATTTATTCAGATAGAAGGTGCAATTTGCTAGGCGAAAACTTAGAAAAATGATTTCTTCTAACATACAACATTAGATTGTTTAATTATGAATATTAGTTTGGCCTCGTAAAATATGGAATTGGATACCCAGGGAAAGACGGAGAAGTGGAAGATCGAGACGAACGTGGAAACAGAGAGTGGATGAGGCACTGACGAGTAGGTAACTACAAGAACAAGACATAGTGGATAGAGAGAATTGGAGTATCGGATGTGAAAAACGCCGCATGCTGTAAAACACACCGCTTTATAATAATATTAGTTTTATAAAAATAGAAATTAAAGTAATTAAAACAGCTCATTACTAGTAGTTGTTTTGCTATCTTCATTAACTATAATATTTATTTAAATGAAATTGAGTAGTACACAGTCATTATTAGAATTTAGTTAGTAACTAGTAGTACTGAACACATCTACAACATCCAGTGCGAAGAAATAGTGCCTCAAGACAGTGATAACCGAAAAGTTAACCCAAAGTACGTGCGAGAGAAAACTTCTCTTAATCTTCTATTTCCCAACAACCAAAACCTCCGAACCTATCCCAATCATGTCTTCAAAATGAAGAAATTGAATCTGTAAACAAGCCTAAAGTCTGGAAAACCAGGCTGAGACCACGGAAACAATCCACCCCCTCTCTTGAAAATAGCTCCAGAAGAGGAGTCAAAAGGTCGAGGAAACCCGAAAACTACTAATAACATGTATATAGTGTAAATATAAGGAAAAAGGCGGGATTGAAGGACAAGGGATGAAGGGATACTGGCGGTGCACCAAGGACAACCCCTTAGATATATGGACAATTATATATACATACAATTATACCTCATATATAGAAGAATATTCAATAATAATTGTAATAATATATTACCTGATAACCTGGCAATAGATCTGCTCGGCCTTTATGTACATCGATTAAATTGTAATAACTAATAACCTTAAGTAAAATTACTTGTATCAATATTTAACTATTAACTAAATAATTATTAAACAAAATAATTAAAAGAAATTGACTCTAATTTTACCTGCATTATCCACCCTCTGTAGGCAGGGGCACAGAGGGCCTTACCCACTGTAGGGAGAAAACGCGGGGTTTTACAATATATTAAATATTATTATTGAACTAATTGGTTTATGTGCTGATCACGAAAACATCTAGTGAGGCGACCAACATCCTAGAGTTGTTGAATCTTGTAGCGAAGAAAGCAGTTCTAATGCTTAACGAAGAAAAACTAAAGTAATGCACAAAAGCTTTACATCAAGAGACCCTATACTACTAGATAGGAATCCCCTACTATAATCTAAAGAATTCGTATTTTTTTCTTGAAGACAGAATTGAAATAGTCTTAATTTATGGTGAATGTGGAAGAAGTGTTATAGGGCTTCCTTGAAATGAATGCCGAGCGTTTTCCTGATAGGAATACACCCTCACAAGCTTTATTTTCAAAAAAAAAAACAAAAAAAAACAGGAAATGTAAAGGCTACGCAGAAACTTAAACAGGCCAAAATAATGAAATTGGAACTGGAATTCATCCAGAAGACTTGCAATACATTCTGGAATGTCCCAGAAAAGTGTCAAAAATTATTAAATTATTTATTTAATAATTAATTATTTGATAATTAAGTTAAATAATTGTTAAAAAATAATTATTAAGAATTTTTTTTGAGATCTAATTGATTCATGTATTTTGTCTATTTGATGTCGTATAAAAAATAGTTCCTATGAAAGTTGTTCAGTTTTTTTTTTGTAGATTAAGTAGACGTATAGAAAAATATACGATTCTATTTAAAAACAGAACTTGACCTCGAAATACCCTTAGAAGCTTGTTTCAGGTCGACAAACAATAGCGTAGTTTAGTTTTCCCTTTGATATAAATAAACTTTTATTTGAAACTTTTTTCATATAATGCACTGTTTTTGTGTTACAAGACTGTCTCAAGATCAAAAAAACTCACCCGGTATAATTATCAATTATAAGTTTGAGATAATAAGTAAACTATTTATTTTATTATAATAATCTAATATACATAAATATAGCAAGCACTATGAATACATTTACAACGCCATATTACAGCTCTTAGTTTTGATCAAATATGGCTGCTGCGAATACTCCCTTTATAGAGTCTTACTATACCAATAGCCGAAACGTTAACGGGGATTTTTAAATAAAACAAATATTCAAAAAGCTGCTCGCCTCTTCATTGAACCCTTGTTAAATAAAAGCACAGCTAAAAGAAACCCTAGAAAATAAATATATAGATCTTATTCCATTGTACAGAATATGTAAAATTAACTCGAAACCCAAAAAGTGTAAGTGTTTGTAAATAAATAAATAGCAGCAATAAACTTGATTGACCAGATTTTCCTAGTCTTCTGTTTGATTTTATTATTAAACACATACACAAACACACACAGAGACAGATTATCCCATATACACATACAGAGAAGGAATCTAAACTAAAATATTATCTCTCTGTTGAATATCATTTGAAAGCTTTTGTTCAATTAGCCGGAAACGGATCTTTTCAACCTGTTTCCAAACGATCCGACCCATAATTCCCTTCTATTCTACTCTCTGGTAACTCCCCTCACACCCCTACACTCCCTCTAAAACATACAATTAGATAAGAGTGCAGTTGTATGTATACCATATATATACAGAGATCACTAGCTAAGCTCTTTAAATTTAATTGTATTAATCCTCTTCTGGTCTTTTATTTAATAAAATTTTATCATCTGATATAAATTGATAGGTAATTTCATGATCGGCATATTTTATTCTTACTAAGAGTACACACACACACATACGTAGAAATTGAAAAAGATTAAAACAATAAGGAATTAAATATCAAAGAATTCATAAAGAGAAATCAATAAAGTTTTCCTATGCTTCATTTGAATAAACATATACCTACAGTGAACCCGCATATAACGAGTCATGATTTAACGAGAACTCGAATTTAGCGAGGAAATCGGAAATACATGTTTGGTACAATGTACAATGGTAAGTAAAAAAACGTTAAAAATGTTCCAATCTTCTTGGCCAAAAATACAAGCAGTACCTACTACTGCCATCTATACCGAGAATCGGGGATAGAACAGGTACCTACTACTGCCAGCTATACCGAGAATCGGGGATAGAACTGGCACTACTGCCATCTATACTGAGAATCGGGATAGAGCTGGTACTCTACTGCCTATACGAGTCGGGAGAACTGGTACCTACTACTGCCATCTTGAAATCAGGGTAGAAGTGGTGCTGAACAAATTCATGAAGTGGAGACCTGCGAGTAGCAGGAACACGCCGGCATACCTCTGGAAGATGGAACTCAACAAATGGAGCTGGATAAATGAGATCTATAGGAGGAAATTAAATTTCATCGTGCGGTTTTCACTAATGGAAGAAGAAAGGTGGCCTAAAATCTTCCTCAGGAAATCCTCACGAAATCACGGCAAAGGACAGCCAACAAGATGGACAGAGGACTTGAGGAAAATTGGAATAGAAGGGGTGAGTTTGGGGGTATGAGTGGGAGGTTTGTGGGGTGGGGGTCCAGGGGGCGTAGCCCTGGTGTTGTGAGCACGTGGTTATGGCTGCGGCGAATTATTTTTAAATTTAAAGCGGGCCTTATTATATTCATGAAGGACTATAAGGATCGCTCAGAGTAACTTGTAGCCTTCAAATGTGTGGAATTCGTGGTCTCGGTCGCCGTTGCTAGAGGTTGCGTCTCTGTCGAGGAATGACTCTAGTTTCTAAAGCAGAGGTTTAAAAAATAATTTTTAAGAAAAAATAAAAACCGACTTCAAAAAATTAAATGCAACAAATAAAATACACTAAAAGGTATAAAATAATTATTATCTTATTTAGTTACAACTAAACGACGAAATATTAACATGAAATTACTTTTTGAAGTCGGTGCCAAACTAACTATACCTATAAGCGAGCATACCCTCCAAACGTACTAAGTAAGATCAGTCGAGTGCGATTCATAAAAGGTATATGTTTGGCACCAACTTCAAAAAGTAATTTCATGTTAATATTTCGTCGTTTAGTTGTAACTAAATAAGATAATAATTATTTTATACCTTTTAGTGTATTTTATTTGTTGCATTTAATTTTTTGAAGTCGGTTTTTATTTTTTCTTAAAAATTATTTTTATTTTTCTCTTTTTAGTGATGTTATTAATAGTGATCATATCATCAGAACTTGACCAAATTAATATGACACCATCCTAAGACACCCCCTTTCGGATAAAAAAAGAACCATCGAAATCGGTTCATAAACAAAGAGGTTAGGTCTAAACAAACCTAATAAAAAAGGTCTAATACCTATGAAAAAAATCGAAAAAAATGGACTAATCAGAAGCTAGACTGGACCCAATGCAAAAAAATTTCAAAATCAGTTGAGAAATTCGGGGAGATATGAAGTAACATAGTATAAAAAAAAAAAAAAAAAATACAATCGAATAGAGAACCTCCTCACATTTTTTGAAAGTCGTTTAAAGATAGATTTTGGTTAGAATTTCCTAGTTTAAAAAGAAATTTTTACGGAAAATAATCACTTCTTCTTCTCTCGAGAGCGAATCAACTAAAATGATGAAAGTTTAATTTTTTCCATTAGATATTTATTCAAATCTATTGAAATTTGATATCTGTATGTTAGGTTCATTTATTTTTTGTATGAAATGATATTGTTAGGAAATTTGAATTTTAAAAGGGTAGTTATTTGAAGTCCAATTTGAAAAATCGCTATAACTCCGATGATTTTTTTTTTTTTTAATATGCAATTAATAGATCTTATAAAACAATTAATTATCAATCATTTAGTTCAATTTTGAACGAATTGCCTCAGTACTTTTTGAGAAAATCGTCAAAAACCAGAAAACCGTCTATGAAAGGCCGTTTTAGAGCGCACTCGGAAATCCACTTCCATGTCACAAGTCAACGTTTCGTTTCATTTTCATGACTTTTTCAACTTTTTCAAAGGCATCTCGTGCTTTCAAAAGCATCGTTTTTGAGACGGCTCAGATGGTTTTGATCATTTTCTCAAAAAGTACTGAAGCGATTTGGATCAAAATTGAAGTAAAAGATTAATAATCAATTGTTTTATAATTTCTATTAATTTCATATTTTTAAAAACAATTTCAACTGAGCTATTAGCGTTTTTTAAATTGGACTTCAAATAAACTACACTTTAAAATTCAAATTTCCTAATAATAATTATTTAATATAAAAGATAAATGAAAATAACACCCAGATATGATATTTCAAAAGATTTGAATAAATATCTAAGGAGAAAAAAATCAAACATTTTGCCATTTCTTACTTGATTCGCTCTCGAAGAGAAAAATTGAATTTTTCCATACAATTTCTTTTAAACTAAAAATTCTTGATGAAATACTGTTATTTTCTTATATTAGACAGATACTGTGAACCTCAAATAGATTAAATCAATAAAATAAGAATCGATTTTCTCACTTATAATTCTTTTGTACTGTTATATACGATTGGTTGGATGCTAAGTCACCCAGCATCAAGGAGTCATTTATTACAGTTTTCTAGCTTTTTGCCAATTTCTTAAAAACTAATCAATCAATTTCGTTGAAAATTGAATATAATTATTAATAATCGATGGTTTTATAATATTTATTAAATTCATAATTTTAAAAATTATTTCAAAGTAGTAATTAGCGTTTATTTAAATTAGACTTCAAATAAGCTAACCTTTAAAATGCAAATATTCTAATAAAAACACATATGATATAAAAGATAAAAGAAATATTTCAGAGATATTAAATTTAAATAGATTTAATTGAATCATATGATGGAGAAAATCAAACCCTTTTGCCATTTCTACTCGACTCCTGCCCAGCGAAGAAACTGAATGTTTTCATAACATTTCATTTAAACTACAAAATTCTTAATTGAAATGCTATTTTTTTATATTAGAATTATTACGTGTACTTCACATAGATTAAATCGATAAAATAAGATCGTTTCTTTCTCATTTATATATCTTTTGGTCTATTTTATGTTGAGGTTGAGACACCAGCATCTGGATAGGGATAGGATCACGTCAGAGATTCTTTTATCAAGACATTCGGTGGTGATATCTAATATATTGAATTTTAAGAATGATTTTTCTGATTATTATAAATTCACCCAAAAATACTGGTACCGTCTACAGTTTTGAAATAAATTAATCTTTTCAGATTTTCAAATTTAATATATCTATATAAATATATGACTACTGCACTGAGAATGCCAACAAGGACTCGCTCCAGGGGCTCAGGATTCTCAAAACAATTATTATATTAGTAGTATCGAATAAATAATTATATTATTAAATAAATAATGCCTTAGAAGAATGTTATTCAAAAGAAAATTAAGAATTTTAAAGAATTTATTTAAATGATACGATTGATTGTTTTATTATAAGATGAGAATTCAATTGTAATAGGGGCATCGAAAAAGTTATTATACCAAACTTTTTGACTTTAATATTTTTCTAGACTATAACTTTGATTTGTATTTGGCATCCTTGCAATGGTTTAGCTTTTAAGAAAGTAGATCAGTCAATCCGCGTTTAATTAAAGAGGACAAAATTTCAAGTAGAGTAAAAATAAAAGTAATTTAATATGGCACCATCCTTAAGATACCCCTTTCCAATAAAAAAAGAATCATCAAAATCGGTCCATAAACAAAGAAGTTAGGCCCTAACAAACCTAACAAAAAAGGTCTAATACCTATGAAAAAAATGGGACCAATCGGAAGGTAGACTGAACCCAATGCAAAAAAAATTTCAAAATCTGTTCACAATTGGCGGAGATATGAGGTAACATAGGCACAAAAAAAAATTCAGTCGAATAGAGAACCTCCTCCTTTTTTTGAAGTCGGTTAAAAAATAGAAAATTAGTCTAGTAGTTCGATTTTTTATAGGGATTCAAAAAACATCTCCCCGGATCACTTTTGTTTATCCCAAAACCTCGGACTTTTTTCGATTTTTTTCTATTTTAAAAACCTGTGGATGACTACTACATCAGCTTATTTTGAATTTATTTTTGGTCGCCGACTATTATAATTTTTTCATTGTCATTGTCGTTTTATGTTTTTCGATCCGAAAATTTAGTTACGTGTCTCAAAATGGGGTGTTCAAGACCATTGTCGTAGTTAGGCCTGGAGGGGGGCAATCCTCAAGCTGATTAGCACCACAAGATTTCAATTTCGGTAATCCGATTAGAGATCAACTAACATTTTAGTAGAATTGACAAATTTTGGAAGTACCGAAATAATTTAATGAGAAATACATAATAAGTGATGCCTCGAAATAATAGTTTCGATTTTTCTATCCGGGACAATGAGTTTTATAGGGAGTATTTATCTAGCGTTCCACTTAAATTTCACCATTTCTGCCTAACACTTATAGGTAAACAAATTCATATAAGGACTTATATTAAAGTACATTTAATTTCCATCAGAAAAGTTTATATGAGAGAAATATCTAAAATCAATAGTTTAGGAGTTATGTAAATGTAAATAATTTTCAATATAAAAATTCAAGCCCAATGAATTGGCCAGGTAATTTTTTGAATCAAAAAATATGAAATTTGGTTGATGAGACAGATTTCAATAAAAAATTTCGCATTTAATCTAAGGGGCACCCTTTTATTTTTGTAAAAAAATAATTTTTAAGAAAAAAATAAAAACCGACTTCAAAAAATTAAATGCAACAAATAAAATACACTAAAAGGTATAAAATAATTATTATCTTATTTAGTTACAACTAAACGACGAAATATTAACATGAAATTACTTTTTGAAGTCGGTGCCAAACTAACTATACCTATAAGCGAGCATACCCTCCAAACGTACTAAGTAAGATCCGTCGAGTGCGATTCATAAAAGGTATATGTTTGGCACCAACTTCAAAAAGTAATTTCATGTTAATATTTCGTCGTTTAGTTGTAACTAAATAAGATAATAATTATTTTATACCTTTTAGTGTATTTTATTTGTTGCATTTAATTTTTGAAGTCGGTTTTATTTTTTCTTAAAAATTATTTTTATTTTTCTCTTTTAGTGATGTTATTAATAGTGATCATATCATCACAACTTGACCAAATTAATATGACACCATCCCTAAGACACTCCCTTTCGGATAAAAAAAGAACCATCGAAATCGGTTCATAAACAAAGAGGTTAGGTCTAAACAAACCTAATAAAAAAGGTCTAATACCTATGAAAAAAATACGAAAAAAAATGGGACCAATCGGAAGCTAGACTGGACCCAATGCAAATTTTTTTCAAAATCGGTTGAGAATTGGCGGAGATATGAGGTAACATAGGCACAAAAAAAAAAAAAAAAAAAAAATTCAGTCGAATAGAGAACCTCCTCCTTTTTTGAAGTCGGTTAAAAGAATGAACTTTTTTATGTTATGCTTTTTATTTAATGTATTCTTAAGAATGTCATCATTTGAATTTAGAATCTGTAAATATATGAATATTTATATCGCGAATTTGCGGTCCGCGACACTGGCTAGCAAGAGAGGCCGCCTAAGCAACTCATTATAATCAGGCTTGCGCCACTGACGTTGACGTGATCTTTTTAAATTTTTAAACCCATTAATAGTTCATGACAAATAAAATTTAATAAAATTAAGAAATTTAAATTATTACCTTAAAAGCCACTGCAGAGTCCAGGGGGCGTAGGCAGTGGACCAAGGAGCTAATTCCACAAATTGATGTACGGCTGAATTGCCCACACAGGAGGCTGGATTACTACTATTTAACCCAGATTCTCACAGGTACATCGTTGTTTCAGAACATTCTTCAAAAAATAGAAAAGACCGAGTGTGATGTGCACGTACTGCGATGGGGTAGGTAGATAAAGTGCAGCATTACACGCTTTTTGAATGCAAAAATGGAAGCCAGAGAGGGACCAGATTGATCAGGACATCAGAAGAAAAATGTCTTCAGAAAATCTGGTTGATCTCATGATTGAAGACAGGAAGACATGGGAAGTCTTACAGGACTTCATTAGGAAAATAATGAAGACAAAAGAAATGGAAGAGAGACAACTTCGATGAAACCAAAATGGACCGCCCACCTTCCTGAAGATATTCGAATATAGGTTCCAGATTGGTGGAGAAAATTTGAAGGAGGTGGTTTTTAGTGGGTATCGGAAGAAATTCTGGACTGTCACATGTTATATATTTTATACTAGCTGGGGTTGGCAGCATAGTTTCGAATGGATGTGGTGATCTCATTCGATGGACAAGCAGTTGATGAAAGAATACTATATATATTTGTCTAGATTAATTTGCCGCAACGCTGACGTAATGCTGCCGAGAGAGAGCGCCATCGGTATATTTACGGCAAATTTGAAATATAATAGTAATTAGACTCAAATTTTGAAATGAAAGACTCCAATTGATTTTAAATTAAGAAACATTAAATATATTGATAATTATTACCCCCCCTTCACCACTCAAAAATTAAATATTCAATTCGCTTTTCTTTGCGCACAGAAAAAGAAATCATTCACATCTTATTTGATTTATATATTATTTGTTTATTTTTTAATAATTTGCTACTTTTTTATAATTTTTTAAAATCTAAATTTTGTTATTCTTATTTTTTGATTTTTACAAAATTAAACGACTTAAGACACGCATGCCCATATGAGTTTCTCATTGCAATACTGGAGCAGCCTGTCATACAAACAACACCTGATCTCTTTGAAATATTTGGAGCCTTATATATCGATTATCGATCCCAAATTTTAAAACAATGATATAATATAATTCTCCTCCTCACACGATACCACTTATTTAAATAAATCTATTTCCACACAAAAATATCACAGTGCTGTAGATTATAGAAAAAAAAATACTTCCAGATTCATATCTAGAGCCTCATTTCTGTAGCTGTGTCAGGATGAAAATGAGGCGAAACTTTTAAGAGACTATGTATTTTCGGGAGTTTACAGGTATACATTTGGAGTGTGGTTTTTTAAGAGGAATAACATTTTGGACCGAGACGCCGCCCGCAAGGGCACGAGCCCGGAGGGAGCTTGAGCGAGTGCCTTCGGCACGCCTCGAAGCTCGTATTCAATAAACATGACCCTTCGGATATTAATCAATGTAACTTATTTTGAAGTGAAATCATGTAAATAAATATATATTAACAAAATACTTCCAAGTGTTATTAATTAATCAACCCCCGCTTCCTCGGCTCCTCCAGTTCAATCCATTATACATAACAGCACACTACTATGGAAGGGAAGAACCGAAACCTAGTATAGTAAAGTTATATTATATTATAGTATAGTTATACTTTTTCCCTTGTTTAGCGCTAGACCTTTACTTATATCATATTTTCTATCTCATCATTTGCTTAAATCGTATCCTTCAAAGAAGTGATATTTCAAACACAATCTGCACATACATTATTTTGCTAATTCTACAATTGGCCGGTCCTTCAAATCAACCTGCAGGCGATTTCAATCTGTATTCGAGAGTAAGTACATTTATCTTATTAACCTCGCCTACCACAGACACTAAAAGATTCATTAAAACAATTAGCTATAAGTCTCAACCTAGGTGGTTCAGGCCGGACATGTGGACAAATTTCTTAATTACTGGATACGGATCCATAAACAAACCCCTAAACAGAAGGGGCGCCCGGGACGCTCCGGAATCCTTCTGTCATAATTGCCCCAATGGGTGGAGGATGTGGATCACATACTATTTGAATGTCCAATATACTCCGCCATCCGATATCCCGAATTATATGACCCCGAATTTATAAACGATCTTTCGAAACTAATTGAAAACGAAAATATTTTCAAAAAGCTTCAAAATTTCGCCAAAGTAGCATTTCAAATTAAGAAAAAATACATTCACGACACAACAAGCCACCAGTCCGGGCTGGATCAGCTGATAGAAAATAGTATAATAACAAAGTAAATGCGAAGATGCGCGGACATTAAAATCCTCACATCTACGCATAAGAAATACCAACACAAACCACTCAACAATTGTACTTGAGATTTAATGGAAAAGTTCTACTATGTGTTATTATTAATTTTAATATACAAACTAAATATCTCCATATACGTTAAATGTGAACTGTAAATGCATACCTGCGCGAATACATATATCGTGCAGAAACGCATAAATATTCATTGTGAACTAAAAATAAGCATAACCTTTATAATTAAATTAAACATTATAATTAAAAAGACTGATGATAAAGATCAAGTCTTCGAAACTATAGTCTCAAACAAATAAATAATATATATATATATAAATACTTCTACCTAACTTCTCTTCTCTAACATTTTTAGGGAATTTTCCCCCTCCGGGAGAAGTTGAAATCCTGGACTACGGAACCGCCAGGAGCTAAACTGGACAAGCTCGTTTTTTGAGAAAGTGGACCTTCATCATAATTATAAAACTAAGCCAAAATTCTCTCCTCTCTATTTAAATAAACAATTAACGATGTGAGGACTTAGGGCCCTAAATCCAAAGAGGAGAGAGCTCGTTGCCTCAATTCCTTACATGTTGAGAGGCCGCTCCTCTCTCGATAA
Organism: Forficula auricularia; assembly: GCA_024734495.1. Classification (NCBI taxonomy): domain Eukaryota; kingdom Metazoa; phylum Arthropoda; class Insecta; order Dermaptera; family Forficulidae; genus Forficula; species Forficula auricularia. The sequence goes on from JALMQS010000073.1 coordinate 1,598,136, forward strand.
AAAGGTGTACCTACTGGAGGAAGGGATAGGAGAGGCATTCGTGCGGAAATCTTGACCAAGAGAATATCTTAAACGTTTTTTTGAGTTACTATCCCATCTGTTAAATTTATTTTATTGTCACATTTTTTTTATTTAGATTGAATTTCATTTTTCTGGATATATCACCAAAGGGAATCTCTTGAAGGACATGTGAACCTGTACACGAAAAAAGAAGAAGGAGCGGACAGGATCCAACACTCTGACTGCCAGCTAACTTCTTTTACATTATTTTTCATACTTATTTAATTGAGATTTCTCTTAAAAAATCTCTCGAAACGTTGTCAAGAATAATAATGAACCAATAGAGTCATTTTTCGTTTGTCACTTAATTTGGAAGCTATAAATAAATACAGGTGAATAGTTCGAACTCAAATGCCCCCCCCCCCCCATCAAGTTACAGCTCGGCATTTGCAGATCATTTGTTTGACCACAACCATTCACCTTCATCGACCAACCCCTTCGATTACATTTCATTTCAAAAAGCCGGAGTTAGACTTGTTAGAGACAGCTGAAATTAAAAAGGCCATACACCTTAATAAAAATATTTTAAACAACCAAACAGACATCAAAACTTCACTAATAATTGATATTTTAATCAATGTTTGATTTGAATTAAAAAAAAAAAAAATTTCACTATCACCTGCACATCAAATTGTATTGTATACTGCTCCCTTTACGGTACATACATAATATCTGCACCTTCCAAGTATAAATTTCCTTTCTTTATTCCCAGGTTAGGGCTGGTTTGGTTCACCTGTTTATTCGGCTTTCCCACTTTGAAACCATTCCATTCTCTGATAATTCTTTCATACCTACACAAACTCATAAATAACTGTCCATCATATTAAATAAATATTTAATATAGTAAAGGTGTGCATCACAGTGAACGAAATGAAACCTAAAGAGGTTTATATAAACCCAATAAATTTGATTATTAGTTCCATCATCAGAGTTTACAAGTTAATACTAACTCATTAGTGCTAACTTGTAAACTCTGATGATGGACTAATAATCCGAAATATATGATTGCTATAAAACCTTGCGTTTTATTACCCACTGAAACTATACACCCTTTACTCTATTAACTAACATCATGCCACCAAACCTACACCACTTCAAGTAAAAAAATAAATAAATTATGTTCATCATTTTATTTTATCTTCAGTCAATGTTTCTTCTGACGATGAGTTAAGAGCTCGAAGTATATTTATTTTTTGGGTTCCTTTTATAAGTAGCTTGGCCACTGGATCAATCTCCATAAGCTTGATATATAATTATAACTATAGTATAGAGTCTATTTCGGAGTCATGGTTGGGGAGGGGGAACTTGCATCCGGAAATCGAAATTTATGCGAAGCAGGTAGGACAGCTCTCAGAAGCTCCCTCATTTAATCAAAAGAAAAAAGAATCTTTCAGCCGATTTCCAGAAGGGATGCAACTTCTCTAATCCCCAAACTTTAGAAACCGAACTCCGATTTCGAGGTGGATTGGTCGAGAAATCGTGTTCAATTATATATACAATAGCTTTAAATGGTTTACATAAATTTAAAAATTAACAATTATAGAGTTATAGAAATCAAAAACATAACAACATTTATTGATGCACGATTACATTATGATTGATAAAATAATAAAAATAATAATAATAATTTTCCGAAAAATTGAAATCCATAGCTGGCTGGATCATTGGATCGGATATCATGGAAACTCCTGACACTGAATCCTTTTACTTCCACTTGTCGAATCGTGGAAGAAGAAATTAAATTTCCTTAACTTTATATTCTTGCACCCTCCCCGCTGAACCCTATACACCCTCAATATGACAAGAAATTGATGAGAAATCTAAAAATAAAAAAATAAAAAAATGGGGACAGCTGGTGTCGCTTAAATCAAATGAGCAATGGATAGTGGGTGGGTGGGTGAAGAAGAACAGGAACAGGAAAACGACTTTATTTCCATCGGATACAGCGGCAAGCAAGCCGATTAGCAGCTGACACCCGCCCTTCGTTCCATGTCAAATTCCGACCTGAAGCATAAACCCTTTCAACATCATCAGTCAAACTGATTCAACACTAGGACGTTTCTATTCCAACAAACACCTATTCAGAAAAATAGCAATAAAAACCAATCAACAGATTCCGTATATATAAACCTATTGGTAGATAGGTTTAAATTCGATGTCCAGGGCCTCCCAGAGGACCAGGGGCAAATGCAGGTTTCACCTAGAATCGATATCTAAACATTAAAAATTATTATTAAAAATTTATTTTTGATTAAAATATTGAATCATAATTCATAAATCAAAATTAGGGAACGCGGTGTTGGTTTATAGTGAAACATTGTTAAAATTAAATTAGGTTGGAGTTGGTTTTGTATAACAAATCTATCGAAAACCTATTTTCACAGACGCTATAATTCCCTACGCTTCTAACCACCTGTTTCGAAACCCATAACAAAAAGTGTTGTATATAAATTGCAATGTGATGATTGTGAAGCGTTTTATATTGGGCAGACAGGTAGATCTTTCAATCAACGTCATGTAGAACATATGAGATCTATTCGCAAGATACAGGTGAATAGTTTGAACCCAAATGCCCCCCCGGGTTAAGCTGCAACTCCGCATTTGCAGATCATTTGTTTGACCACAACCATTCACCTTCATCGCCCAGCCCCATTCCATTACATTTCATTTCAAAAAGCCGGAGGTTGGACTTGTTAGAGTCAGTCGAAATTAAAAAGGCCATACACCTTAATCAAAATATTCTGAACAACCAAACAGACATCAAAACTTCACCAATAATTGACTTTTTAATCAATGATATTTAATTTGAATTTAAAAAAAAAACATAAAAATTAAAAATTAAATTTTTCACTATCACCTGCACATCACATTGTATTGTTTACTGCTACCTTTACGGTACATACATAATTTCGGCACCTTCCAAGTATAAATATCCTTTCTTTGTTCCCAGCTTAGGGTCTGTTCGCTTCACCTGTTCATTCGGCTTTCCCACTTTGAGACCATCCCATTCTCTGATAATTCTTTCATACCTACACTAAGTCATAAATAACTGTCCATCATATTAAATAAATTCTGTTCATCATTTTATTTTATCTTCAGTCAATGTTCTCCTGACGATGAGTTAAGAGCTCGAAAAATATAGAGTAAATTTAAAATAATCTTTATATTTTAATTTTTTTCTCCTTGTGAAACACCACCAACTCCAACCTAATTTAATTTATAATTCATATACTAGACAAAACTATCGTCGTTGGTTGAGGACAATTTACTTAGCGCTTGTCCAGTCGATCTTGGAATATGGGATTATTGGCTGGAGTAGTTGCGGAACTTCTGTCATGAGGCCTCTCATACTGATATAAAGGAGAATAATAATGGTTCGCTGCTAAAAAAACGATCAGAATATCAAATAAAACAAAATAAGGTCATTTTTCTCCATGACAACTCTCCATCAAATACGAAAAAAACCTGTTCGCGAGACGTTGGAAGCACTCAGCTGAGAAGTTCTACCCCCATGCACTTTGTTGCTCCATCAACAAGTGTCAAACACGCATAAGTGATAAATTGAAAATGTGTTTGCATAATATTGTATTGCTATGTTCAATATGTCGAAATTTGTGACAATAAAGAGCTTTCGCGGACAGCATTAATTTTTTTGTTTTCATTCTAAGAGAACTGCTGCTGAATCATACCGAATGCTTCGAGAAGCTTATGGTGAACATGCTCTATCGCAAGATTCGTGTGAACGATGGTTTCGACGTTTCAAAAATGGTGATTTTGATGTTGCAGACAAGGAACAAGGAAAACCGCCAAAAAGGTAAAAAATGCAGAATTTCAAGCATTGTTGGACGAAAACAATTGAAACGGTTAATACTAAACGCTACCAACAACAATTGATCAGTTTGAACAGTTCGGTGCTTAAAAAACGATCAGAATATCAAAAAAGACAAAATAAGGTCATTTTTCTCCATGACAATGCTCCATCAAATACAAAAAAACCGGTTCGCGAGATGTTGGAAGCACTCAGCTGGGAAGTTATACCACATGCGACTTACTCCCCAGACTTTGCTCCTTCCGATTACCACTTGTTTACATTGATGGGTCACGCACTTGTTGAGCAGCGCTTTGGTTTGTGTGAAGATGTGAAAAAATGGCTCGATGAATGGTTCGCAGCAAAAGTGGAAGTTTTTTAATGGCTTGGTATTCTCAAATTGCCCGAAAGATGGTAAAAATGTATAACCGAGCGATGGAGCATACTTTGATTCTAGCACTTTTCACCATTCTTACGAATTTAACATGCTTTTTTTGAAAAAAAAAATCCCCATTTCATACTTGTACACCTGGTAATAGAAGGACATATAAGGCGGGTCAAAGTTAATACCTTTGTATATACCTACGGCATATATATGTAAAAAAATAAGCCCAGTGACAAGGGATTTATCTCAAGTCAGTTAATGACTCGTCCTATGAAGTTTTATCTTTGTTTTATTGATGTATTATAATATATAGGTATGTATTGATCTTGTAACCCCTTGTATTGAATGTGTACTGATGAGTGAATGATTGTAAAGTAAATGAGAGAACAATGTACAGTAGATCTTCAACGCCTCCTCTATAAATTTTCGCTCTCTTGTGATAAATTTGATTTAAAAGTATCAGCGAAGAAAATAAAATCCCTCAAAATCTCTAAAGAACCACTTCGGTGCAAGTTACAACTCTACAACAACATCATAGAGCAACTAATGTCCTTCCCGTACCTTGGAATTCAAATAACAAGTGATAAAAATCTCACTTCAAAAGTCGGACAACAATCCCTTAAGGCATCCAGAATATCGGGATGTCTTAATGATACTGTGTGGTCCAATAAAGTTTCAAAATTAGAACCCAAGGTGGCGTATATACAAAAAAGGAAATTGTGAAATTGAATCAATCTGTAATAAGTATATTAATTTTTGGTGAATATTTGATTATTATATATTTATTTATTTGTTTAGGTCATTGAAGAAAAAATAGAACATCTTTATTAGAAGGCGAAAATTATCATTATCATTTCCGTCAATAATTTATATTAATTTGCAAGTTTATAATAGACAAATAAGGACAATTTTTTATGTGTAACTTTTTTATTTATCAGCCAACGTAGTACGACTCGCACTTGGCCGATTTTCGGGTGGCCATGCCCACAACCTTTTTGAGGGTTGATCCGCGCCTAAACATGGGTCATATCCCGAAATATATTAAGTTTTATCAAAAGTATTATTAAAATGTCAATTTTAAAGAAGTATTTGCTTAATATATACTGAATAGTATGAGAAACTTACAATACAATACAATACAAATATACCATCCATTATCATTTCTCCAAACTAAACTTGTGCGTTTTCAGGGGGTTTTTATGAGTGTGTGTCTGCTTCCGACTATGTTAAAAGTTTTTCTTGGAATTTGGCGCATTTGATCATTGTATATTAAGTATTTTATATGTGCATTGAGGTTGTTAAATTATTTTACACATGAAGAAGAAATATGTTACTATCTGAATTGATTGTTTGAATTTTGAATTATGGATTCAGGATGGGGTTTTTGGTGCGTGTAATGTTGGGTCTTTTTAATTTGCTAAGTTGGCATTCATTATTATAAAGAATTTTGAGCATTATGTCAAAATATTTATGTGAAGATATTGTATAGATTTAATATGATTTGACAATGTTTTTGTTTGTTGTATTGAGTTTTTCCTTAGCCATTTCCCCTTATTTTAATTTAATTTTTATTTTTATTTTAAATTTTATTTGTGTAATCTGATTTTTTGATTTTATCTTTTGATTGATTTTTGATGAACTGGTGGAGCCTAAATGCATGTCATATGTTTAAAAATGAATTTTGCATAAAAACGCACTTATATTTACAACAGTGAGGTATATGTAGGAATCGATTTTCTGCTTTTTTTTCAATTAGAAATGTAATTTAATTTTCGATGTTAATCGGTTCGTGGCTTGTGAAAGACTAATTAGCGAGAATGAAGACCACGCCCTTTTATAATTAACCGAGCGCGATCTAGGAAAAATTATTAACCAATCACCTTAATTGGCAATTAAATCGAGGGCTATAAAAGAAGCAAAGCCGTAATTAACAAATCAGTTGTAATCCAGCTCTCACTGAGTGAACTGCTGTAAATACACTCTCCAAAAGTTCGCCTGACTTTGGAACGATTGAAGGGACAAAACTGTCTCATTACGATATTCTGTAACCACGAAGAAATAATAAATTACGGGCCTTGTGCCGTTTATTTTTGATGAAAGCATATTTCATGGCCTCCGGGCAACTTCTTATTTAAAAAAGCATTTTTCACAGCCTCCGGGCAAATTCTTATTTTGGGAAAGCAAATTTCACGGCTATACGCCACCAAGAGAGGTTTTCACCTCTGAAGAAAATCGCCGACACCGGAGCTCCACCGATATCTATCCATCAAGCCTTTCGAGTCAAAAACTCATCTTCATCCATCATCAGGATCATTTCCACATATATAATGTTACAATTATTGTTAATATTATTGTTATGCTTAAACGTTTCGCATGTTACCTTGTTGTAGACTGAAGATGGCTGTGAGTCACGGCTGAAACGTCTCTCGTTTGTACTAATTAAATAAAGAAAATGCTCCATCTGTGAAGCTGGAATTTTTTCTTTTAACAAGAATTATCCATCCATTCTACGAGGTCCTTTTAGTCTCAACCTTTTAAACATTTAAACTAGTTAGATTTTTCTGAAAAGCAAATAGCAGGTAAATTTGGTAAACCAAATGAACCCTATCATGTACCTGAGGCTACAATTCATTTACTTGAAAGTCTTTATAGCAAGAAACATTATTTTGCCAATTTCGAATATTAAATTTGAAAAAAAAAATTATGGAAACTAAAAAGAGAGAAATGCCAGTGTTGCGGCGCCTCAAATTTTACCTCCCAATCAAATTCCTAAATTAATATATATTATAATAAATATATAGAGGAGCAGAGTAACCGAGACAGCTAATCACCACCATCTTATCTATTTATCATATTATCTATTCTGCAAAGCTTAACATCATGAGTTCGATCCCGGCAAGAGGCAACAATTAATATGTGTATTTTATAATTAAAAATAAAAATAGAAGAACTGCTCCCCGGCTCCAGAAACCGACAATCCCTGGTTCTAAATAAACCCGACGCCTGCACCAGACTACTTCAACTTCAATAACAAACAAACTATGATTCATGTGAGGAAATACAATAACATATATACCCCAGGTGGTAACCAACTGATCCGTCACCAGATGGAAACCGGGTACTCAGATTCTATATATATATCATCAGTATAGTGCATTCAAATTCTGGGGAACCCGGACGACCACGAACTCAAGAGAATAAACCCTAGTGGGAAATAGCTCGCTGTCTCAATTTCGATTTATTCTATTTTGAAATTGAGGGGCGGGTCCCCTCTCCACAACCAAGCGAACGGACCTAAGACCAGAAGAGAGAGATCTTCTGGAGACTCATGCCTCAGCCATCAAGAAGGCAACACCTTAGATATATACTTCGATATTATTTTATGATTCATAATAGATCTTTGTTTTTTTTGAAGAATTGTTTCTGATTTTTTCTTCCTTGGATCTCACTCAAATGACCCTCTTTATGGGCGGTATTCCTTGAGCCTATCCTAATCGCCTTTGGCCATTTTTGGATTGCCACCAAGAAGATTGGCCCTTTTTCTCGACAGCACCTCTGACCATTTAACTATTTAATTATTTTTTTATTCATTCATATTTATAGCTATAGAATAGTCTATTTCAGAGTTTCGTTGGGGAGGAGAGAGCTTGCATCCGGAAATCGAAATTGCGAAGCAGATAGGACAGCTCTAAAGTTGCTCCCTCATTCAATCAAAAAAATATTTCAACCGATTTTCAGGAGGGATGGAACTTCTCTATTCCCCAAACTTCAGAAGCCGAACCCCGATTTAGGACGCTGCAACCACATCGAAAAAGTAACATCTAAAATCAATTCTTACATGATGAGGGCTTTGCACCCATACGCAAATAATAATAATAATAAATATGATATATTATTATTAGTAGTAGTATTGTATCAGCGGCAACCAAAGCCGGGTGGCATTTGAGACCATTTCCTATACTTATTGGTTTCTCACGCGAAAGGAATATATTTGCAAACGAATGTAACATGTGTAAACACACACAAAGACACAAGGTGTTCTAAACTGCTGACTTTATTCACGTCCACCTTTAGTCATTCACACTATGGGACATGGATAGGAGAGGATCGCCTCAATGGACCCCCTCGATTTTGCACATCTAACAAATAATTCTAGATAAAAGCTCCAAAACTCAAGAGTAGTTAGCTCAGAATCGTCAGGGGGCGAAGCCCTGCTCGAGTTCAGCCATATATTTTGTTGATCCTCTGATCGACTACTGTTGCCTTGTATATTATAGTTTAAATCAGGAATTAAACACTAAGCTTGAGAGATTATTGAACAGCTGCATTAGGTTCATTTTTGATATCCCTTTTGATGAAACATTACGGCCTACTACAATGAACTGGGTTGGTTAAGGTTTCCTAAGATTCCTGTTTAAAAACTCTGTAAGTTGCAGAGCTTTTCGGACTTATGGTCTGGACCTTCAAATTTCCATACATACGGTGGGAAGTCAATCTTTAATTTTAAAACCCACTAATAGTTCATGACAAATAAAATTTATTAAAACCTGGAAATTTAATTTATTCTTTCAAAACCCACTAATTGTTTATGACAAATAAAGTTTATTAAAATTATTATTTTAAAATCAAGACTTGTCTTTTATTCCTTATCTATGAGGTCATTTCCACTTTATTGTAACAAAAAAATTCAATCAGATACGTCGCTAAGGCTTAACTTCAAAAAAAAAAAAAATATTAAGCACTGTAATTAAATAATTATTCTGTATAAAGCTCGGGCTACATCTGATATTACTTTGATATCTATATCAGTTATCAGAAATTAAAATATTTCTCTATTAAGTATCAATTATATAATAATATGAAATATGTATTTTGATAATTTATGGAGGGTTCTGTAATTGTGTAAATTCTAGTGTACATATACATAATCCCTTAATTTCATCTATTAATAGATCTTCGGCGTTATAAAGGCAAATAGATGGATTAATTATAATACATGCACCGACCGCTCCTCTATATTCTAAAGATATAGTAGAACTAATTGGGAATTTATATCAACGATTAACTGTTGAATAGCTAGAAATTATGGTCTATATTTGATCCTTTAATGATCAGTCTCACTATAGTTGTGTTATTCTTATTATGGCCTTTTTAATATAATTTAATTTTTTTAGGATAGTGTAGTTTGTAAAACGTTCTTATGAATTGCTTAAACCTTTAATTGATAAGATTTTGTTTTTGCCAAGAGTAGCAGAGTTGTTCGATTCATAAAAAGAAAATTTTGTCCTTTGGCTGATTTAAAACAGTGATTCCCAATCTTTTCTGGACCATTCCTTTAGAAAAGAACAAAAATTTAAACGCCCACCTAGTCCATTTTATATGAAATATTTAAAATAAACAATTATAAAAAATATTAAATATAATAAATTTATTTATTTATTTGACAGCTCCTCTTGACTGCCTCAACTACCCCTATTTGACTCTGGATCCGCTACCGCCCCCTCGGAAGGCTCCAGCGCCCACTGGGCGTCGCCCCCGTTGGGATTTTATGATTGAAATAAACATATACATATATTCAACAAATATAAATATGTATTTAAGAGTAAAGATTTCTAAAAATATTCTTAAGCTGCTTGAGGGGAAAAACAAATTTGAAGTAATTTGAATGAAGAAAATGAGTAGGATGATTTCAAATAAGGGAAAAACTAATGTGAAAGTCATGTGGTGCGCACACCAGTTTATGCGCACACCAGTTTATTTTTATCAATATCGGTCAATATTCATAGGACGCTTCAATAAGCTCTTAGACGATCAAAATTTCCATCAATATGATCCTCCGTCAATATTGAGGCAAATATTGACAATATTATTGATCGTCTAAGGTCTACTTTACATATAATAATAAGTACCTGGCCACCGAGCGATGCTCGGTAACTTTTTGCTTCAGTTAAAAGCTATATATTAATTCCCCCCTCCCCCCGAACCCTCACGACTTCACCCCTCCTCCTGCACCCTCCACACCACCTACACCCCCAATTTCACCCCCCACCCTGAAACCACTTTCCTCCCCCACATCTCACCCACCGTCACCTCCACCCTCGCCCCCGCCCCCTCACCCAGTTTTTGCATTTCAAGTCTTGTAGTGGCCCACAGATTATGTGTATATATGTATAGATATACAAATAAATACCATATAATATTTTTTTTTAATTAAATAACCATTTTTGAGTTCATCAATTAAATTGCCAAATTCTAATATAGAAAAAATACGTTTGTGGGATTAAAAATCGATTTTTAATCAATTTTTTTTTTTTTTAATTTTATTTAACCAATTATTTTACATGAATTAATGTATACATTGTATTTGAGCTTCAACTTCGGAGATAACTTCCCCACCATCGACTGTCTTTGATCATCTTTTTAGTCCTTGTTTTTAATAAGAAGAAAAAACTAATTAAATAAAAAAAACCTCTTTTCCGATAATATTTATTTCCATTCACCTCTATTCACCCGTATCAATCAATTAAATTGTCTAACTTTTAATATATATAATAATATTTAAAATGATCTATTAGTTTAATTTAAAATTAAAAAACCAATTAATAATTAAAAGGAAATTGAATAAAAATGTAAATATACATTTTTATCGAGACAATCACCTGGATCTGGATTATATCACAATTTAAAAAAATACAATTTACCTGATCCACAGGCTGTATTTGAAATCACTTATTTCCGAAAGAATCCACAACCATTCTTTGCTTTGGCAAAAGAATTATATCCCGGAAATTTCAGGCCTACGAAATGTCATTATTTTCTCAAACTTCTTAACGATAAAGGATTATTGTTACGGCATTATACTCAAAATATTGATACCTTAGAAAGATTTGCTGGAATTCCTGATGATAAAATTATAGAAGCTCATGGAACTTTTCACACTTCACATTGTTTACAATGCCGTGCCGAGTATTCTCTAGAATGGATGCGAGAACAAATATTTTCTGATCGTATTCCAAAATGCAAGAAATGTGATTATTTCGTTAAACCTGATATTATATTTTTTGGAGAAGATCTACCTCGGAAATTTTTTCGATGTGCTGATTCCGATTTTCCCAAATGTGACGCTCTTATTATTCTTGGATCTTCCCTAGTAGTACAACCTTTTGCATCTCTAATTGATAGAGTCAACAAAACTTGTCCTAGATTGTTAATAAATCTTGAAAAAGCTGGAGAACGAAGCCGATTTTCCTCTCTATTGGGAATTAGTGAAGGATTTGAATTTGGATCTTCAAAGAAACGTGATGTCTTCAAAAAAGCTTCTTGTGACGATGGATGTCAAGCTATTGCTGATGCATTGGGATTTGGGGACGAATTAAAAAATCTATTAAAGTTGGAACATCAAAGGCTCGATGAAGAAAATAAAAAAGAAGAAGCTTCAGGAACTCAAAAGGATTCTAAAACTAAGACACCGAAGAAGGAGTGGCTGTAAAGAAATCGTCTCTTTTCACCACTTGGCAAACTAACAATTATTTGCTTATATTAATATATAAATGTTGTATAAAATTAAATATATATTATGTATACATAGTTATTAGAAAATTGTTTCTAATTTGACTATCTATTATTTAAAAATACTGATATTATATATTATATTATTTGTGATAAAAAAAGATCTATTCAACATTAATGATAATAATGAATGTGATAATAAGGAGGTTAATTATACTAGAACTAAACAAATAAATAATAATCGATTTAAACCAAAAAATTTAACAAAATTTAAAAGTGATGATAGAAATGTTAAAATGGAAAATTATAATATACGATGGATACTTTTAATAATGATAAACTATACAATTGCAAAAATGTGGAACAAAGCACAAAAGAATGGCGTGCCCGGCATATGGGCGGAGATGCAGTTTTTGTAACAAATTAAATCACTTTAAAAAATGGTGTTTTCATTTAAAAAAACAGCCAAAATGTAAACGAAATCGAAAATTCTTCATCATCTGAATCAGTAGATTTTGAATGTGATAGTGTTGAAAAGGTAATAGACTATAATACCTTTTCTATTAATAAAAAATAAAGATTTGTGGAAAGAATCTATATCTATTAATAAAATTCCTATTAAATTTAAACTCGACACTGCTAAGTGATGTTAATATTTTGCCATTAAAAATATTTAATAAACAAAAAATTAACAAATCTAAAATTATTAAGACTAAAATACGTATCAAATCATACGGAGGCTTTACAACCAAACCTATTGGTGAAATGAACTTAAAATGTTCATACAAAAATAAAAATAAAAATCTTGAAATTGGATGTTGATGAAAGCAGTCCACGGTGGTTGTAAAAAATAAGACTATAGAGGTTTTATTATTTTACATTTATTTGTTAAAACCGACGTTTCGGAGATTTATTCTCTCCTTCTTCAGGGTCTATATAATTGATTTCATAGATAAAAATGAATATCTTATTAAATTATATAAAATCATTGATGACAGAGAAACTTTCACTAGGATGTCTAAAAATAGAACAAATTGCTTAATGAAAAAGGCCAATGACTTTTTTAAATTACTTCTGAATAAAAATTTAATTACCACTACAGAATATAAAAAATACTACACCTCTTCAGCACTTATACCTAGACTATATGGGTTGATTAAAATTCATAAGGTTGATATGCCATGTCGACCTGTGGTCAGTAATTGTCAGTCGCCTTCCGAAAATATATGTAAATTTTACGCCAATATATTAAATAACATTGTCGGGAAGGGTGACTTCCACATCAGGGATTCCTTTGATTTTGTTGAAAAAATTAAAAAAATAGATAAGATTCCCCCTAGTTTTAAATTGATATCGTTTGATGTGGAGTCACTTTATACTAATGTTAAAAATGAGAAGGTGATTGAGGTACTGACTAAGAAATGGCCCTTAATCCAGACACATACAAGTCTGGATTTTGATACATTTATGAAGGGAATAAATATCATTTTAGAGTCGAATTTTTTCATGTTTAATGGAGAAATATTTATGCTACACAGTGGCCAAAGCATGGGTTGTTCGACGTCGAGTTTTTTCGCCAATTTGGTTTTGGAGGACTTGGAAGAAACAGTAATAAAAAGTTTAAATCTGAAATTCTTTTTTAGATACGTTGATGATTCTATTTCCTGCATTGAGCCATCAAGGATCAATGAAACGATAACAACATTAAATTCATATAATCAATATATCAAGTTCACTTATGAGATAGAATCTAACAACAAAATAAATTTTCTGGACAGTACACTAATTAAAGACAACAATGGTTGTATACAATTGGACTGGTTTAGAAAACCCTCGCAGACATCCCGAATCTTAAATTTCAACTCCACCCATCCTTTCACCTACAAAGTTAGCGCCATTCAGAATTTGGTTTTGAGAATGACTCGAATATCCGACAAAATATTTTGGAACAAAAATATTAACATCATTCAACAAATTGCATTTGACAATAATTATCCTAATAGCTTAATCAGGTCCATCATCCGGCGTACTCTGTATAAATGCGATAACGTTAAAAAAATAAATAACGAGCCCAAAATGTACGTCAGTATTCCATACTACCCCCAACTTAGCGATCAATTAAAAAAATTACTATCTGTGGGCTTGGTCAGCGTCGCGTTAAAACCAACTAATACTATCGGATTTCTATTTAACCACAAGGATAAATTAGATACGAAAACGCGAACTGGCACAGTCTATATGATCGAGTGTATGGGGATGGAGTACTACAATGCAATATGCATATATATTGGGCAAACTAAACGAAAAGCAAGTGAGAGATTACGGGAACACGATCTGTCCATCTCAAAAACGAATAAAAATAATGCAGCCCTCGCGATTCACGCCCAAGAAAAAAATCATAAATTTAATTTCAACGAATTTGTATAAATTTGTAATTTCCCTGATCATATGATAATGAACTGAGGATAATGGTGTGGACTGTATTTCTTTAATTAAGATAAAGGAAGGTGTATTTCTCCTTCTTCGATAAATAAAAGGCAAAGATTTTTTGATATGGATATTAACAATGGTTTTAATGATAGAAATAATGGTTTTGTACATACGAATGAGATATAATACAAATGGTGTTGGCGTGGCGAATGCAGACGACTTTGTGGCAATTCGGTTCACTTGGTTTTTTGTCCGATGATATGATATGGTATGATTCAAGTTTGGTTTCTTCTCCAAATTCAATTAAAAGGTTAAGAGTAATTCTTAATCAATTCACTACTTTTCAATTTCTCCACTTTCAACAACAAACTTCAATTCAATATTCAATTTACGATTCTCCTCCTCAACTCAATTCAACTATAATCAAATCAATCTGCTGGTGCAGTCATAAAAAACCTTCAACTATCAACTACGAGGCGAGGAGCGAGAATGACTCGCATTTGCCAACGACAGCTGATCTAGCCAGTTTCTCTTTTATTCCTTAGAGGGCATCATTCGTCAATCTATCAATTCTAATTTATACAGAATTTAATATCATTTTCCAGGAAAATAATTATTTTAAACGAAAAATCCTCGAAATGATTACAATTAAAAATCTCTTATCGCGCGCAGTAAATTACAGATCCGACGTGATGGACCTGAGTATTTGCTGGGATGGCTTAATTAATAATTTAAAACTCCTGTGACGAATTTAATTAATAAAAAAAAAAAAAAAATATTAATAATATGTAAATATATTAATGACGTTTCGAACTATGTTTTTTAAAAGGAAAAAAAAAAAAAAAGAACTTTGTATATATTTTGTAAAAATTTTGGGACTGATAATGACCATATTTATAAATTTTGTAAATAATTGTAATATAAATTTAAAAAAAAAACCCAACAACTATACCGATATGCGCAACGATATTCTGCGCATCCAATGATTGGTGGGGACATGTTATACATTCATTCATTTATATATATCTCATTAACATATTGATCATCAATTGCTTGTTACTTTATTTTCTATTCGAGATGAAAAAAAAATTTTATAATGTTTTTTTGGCATTGTCAAAGGAGACAGAAAGTAATTATGTTTTGAACTACTTTCATTGACTTTTTGTTGTAAGTAGATTTATGATTATTATTTTTGTTTTGTGTATATTGTTTTTATATTATGAATGACTTGTGAAAATCCCAATACTAATTATTGTTCGTCTTCCCCTCAATTATATAGACCCTGAAGAAGGAGAGAATAAATCTCCGAAACGTCGGTTTTAACAAATAAATGTAAAATAATAAAACCTCTATAGTCTTATTTTTTTACAACCACCGTGGACTGCTTTCATCAACATCCAATTGCATATTTATACCAGTCCGTCTCCTAAAGAAAATCTCTATCAATAAAAATCTTGATTTTATTATAGTAGAGAATGACTCATCACCAATACTTGGAGCTGATTCATGTGTAGAATTCGGTTTTCTAAAAAAGGCTTTATACGCTTAGTGATAACAAAAAGGAATTTAATGAAAATACTATTAAAAATGAAACCGAATATAATAATGACAATCAAATTAATACTGATGATAACACCGTAAAAATTGAAAATAAAAAATTTGAATGTTCTCCTATAAATAATGATAATAAATTAAAATTTAATTTAAAAAATGAACAAGGAAATGACTTTATTGAAAAAAATAATGATTTATTTTCTGGCATTGGAAAACTTCCATTTAAATTAAAAAATTAATTTAAGGGACGATGCAATTCCAGTTGTAAGACCAGCACGTCGCTTACCTGAAATTCTAAAGAAAAGTTAAAAATAGAAATCGATCGTTTATTAAAGTTAGATATAATTCAAAAAATGGATGAACAGGTGTCACAATTATATATACGGTCATGATCAACGCAACGATTCCCACAGATTAGTATGTGACAATTGTTTATTAATTCAAAAAGGCGGGTTGGAAATCGAGGGGAATTCACAGCAACTCTAATTTCCGGGATTATCCATAGGTTTGTGCAAATATTCTATCTAAGTTGACGTACGTAGTCTGGACTGTGGATACCACACCTTCAATTTAAACTCAAAGTAAATATAATGACTTAGGTCGACAGATGCGGAGATCAAAGGTGCAAATAAGACAAGAAATAAACTTAATATATATAAAGGTGGAATTTTAATTATATAATGATTTAACAAAGAATTTAAAAATTTAATTATACATATATTTGAAATAATGATAATATTTGTAAATAATAAATTGGATGAAGTGAAGGTGCTTTGGGGCGACTCAGCCTCGGATTTCAAGATGGCTTCTTTGAATATGAAAAGCCTTGGAGAATGTATCAGCGAATGATCTTCGAGTGAATTTAATAAATAATTATTTCCAGAGTTGTAAATTCTGAGAATTTTGATTTATTAAATTATTATTTGATATCAAAAGTTGTAAATTTTTGATAAATTTAATTGTCGATATTTATTGGATGGATTTAGTCAGATTAAGAATGCGTGAACTGAGAATGCGTAAACTGAGAAACAAAGAAATAAGAATTAGTTATAATTGAATATATAAATAATTACTTGAGAGTATAAATAAAATTAAATACAAGACTCACCTGAGAACGACAATACGCCATGCATAACAACTATGATACTTGGTTTAAAACGATACAAATGTGTATTTTCGACGAATGTTTTAATGAGGTTAACTTGTAAGATACATGTTGGATGTTTTTGTGGTGAGGAGCCTCTGGAGATAGTGACGTCACAAAATAAGTTGATCAAATACAAGTTTGATTATGATCAATTCGAATTCTAAGATTAAATTTGAATGTAGATTTTAATTTGATTATTTATTTTAAATTTATTGGATACGGATGATATCTATAATTTTATGTTTTTAACAATTTTGAATAGAAAGCTATATATGTGAAATGTTTGAAAATTTAAATAAAATATAATTTAATAAATCTAATTTAACTAATTATGGAAATACAAATTATTATTGTTATTATTATTATTATTTTTGGGGGTGAATAAAACAATTAAGCAAATACAAATGAATTTCCCAAAGGCGGAATCAGCGTGGGAAATTTGAAAACTTTGAAATAAAATGGAGTGAATGTGATTCACGTCCATACTCCCCGGCATTGACGAATCTTGGTAAAGATGAGTCAAAAGGAGAAGGTGAGATTAAGTGAGGATATTCAATTTTGAAGTGTGTTAGAGAGAATGGAATTTATCAATAATTGTGCGAGTTTTTTTTTTCTTTTTTCAAAGAACTTGGGTTTGATTTTGAAGCTGTTGTCATCGAGATAATCGAGGGATCGGAATATCACGCAGGTCGTACTCTGGTAAGGTTGTTAATAGTCTTCCTGTGAAGAAATGTTCTGAGGTGAGAGGTTCGAGCTCGTCTAAAGAATCAGAGATAGGATAGTGTTCTTGAATTCCCAATGGATTTAATTTTTTAACAATAGTATTCGGACTCTTCTAAAATGAATTTGAAGACAGAACAAGAGGGTTTAAAGATTATTTTTAATTAGTGATCAACCAAATCTCTCCACAAAAACTTTTAAAATTCTCTGTGAGAGGGGTTGTTTAAGATTTGCCTGTACATTTGTTGTACGTCGGCAGAGGTGACCTATTTGTCGAATCTAAAATTCATGAGGTGTATTATATCTTGTTGAAGGGTTGGACCTGTCAACAAAGATTGGTTTAAGAATTTATCATTGGAGTTAGAGAAGCTTCCATCAAAGACTATATGCATTGCTTCTTGGGGGGGGGGGGGGGGGTTGAGATTTTAATCAATATATGATAATCTGAATAATAATGTGCGTTTTGAAAGATCGGATTGGAAATGATTTTCGTTTGCCCTGACCTGAGATATTCGTGAAATATCTCGGCCTATTTTTTATGTAGTGGTTGATCCTTCTTGACTCGTTGTTTGAGTGAAGGGAATCGTTTGACAGCCCCGGAATATGACTTTCTTGGATCAGGAGGGGATTTCTTGAAGAGGAGGTCTGTCGAAAACTTTCCTGATGGAAAAACGTTGAGAGATTTGGAGAAAATATTCTCGCTGAGTCTGTTTAACGGAGATATGACCTTAGAAGAGTTAGGTATATCCTTGATTTCACAAACCTTGGTAATCAAGTCTTGTGAGGAACGTTTTAATAACAGATTGGAACAGTATGTTTGTTCCCTAGATAAACCGTGATTATAATTACCTGTAAGAATCCAACCGAATGGAGAATCTATAGCTATCAGGGATTTATCTTCGTTCACAATTTTGCGGGTACCTGTCAGAATATCACAAGCCTCGAGTCCGCCTAATATTAAGTCGATTTTGGCTGACTTATTAAAAGTCGGATCGGCCAACTTGAGATTATTAATGAATGCCTTGTCTTGCAAGTTGAAACCTTGCTGCGGAATTTTAGTAGATAATGTTTTAAAGATGAGAGCGGTTGTCTCGTATTTGCAAGAGTGATTCTCTATGGGGAAAACACTAAGTTAACTGCTTGGTCAATTTTTGATGAGGAATTTGCTATGATGCCTGAGATATTGATGTGGGTTTTATATCTCGGATATGTTAGCTTGTTGGCGAGTGATGCGGATACACATGTAGACTGTGAACCTGAATCTACTAGGGCACGTGCAATATGTGTCGTTTCTCCGTCATGGATGGCGACCATAATTGTGGGTAAAAATACAGATGTACTACTTGAATCTGTGAAACATGTAATACTCTGTTTGCTTTCGGGCTCTGATTCCTCAGATGGAGAGCTGTTCTCGTTCCCTCTCTGAGGACTTTTATCTGATTTATTTGAAAATGAATTTTCAGATGGAAAGCTGTTTTTATTTCCTCTCTCTGGACTTTTACCGAATTTATTTGGGAAGGAATTTTTAGGACTAGTGGAGGGGAAATGGAGAAGAGTGTTGTGATTGTGCTTGTTGCACAACTGGCAATTTTTCTGTGACTTACAGCTAGTTGAGGGATGTGACCCTAAACAGATTTTGCATATTTTGTATTGATTCACTAACTGGAATCTTGTTTGAACATCTAAGTCTCTAAATGAATGGCAGTGATAGAGCGGATGTCTACCTTGGCAATGTATGCAAGTATGAACGATATTTGTTTTGTCTACATGGAGAGACGTGTTGTGAACTTGGATATTTGAGGTTATTGGACGGATTGCTTGTGCCTCTGCCACTTGCTCTATATATGTGATAAGTTCATCAAATTTTGGTATTTCGTTGCCTGGATGGGACATGCGCCATTTTTCAGTGGTATCGCTGTCTAGTTTGTCTAGAATGACTTTGTCAAGTACAGCGTCCCAATGTTCTATGGGCTGTTTTAAAAGGCGTAAATTATGTAAGGAAGTGCGTACGGTATTGACTAACTTCTGTAATAATTGTGGGTTTCTCTTTCCTATAGGGGGAATTTGAGGATATTATCCAAATGAAAATAGACAAGAGCGTTCGTTTTCCTATACTTGTTTTCAAAGGCTTCTAGCATGACCTGATAGTTCGTACCTGCACCTATGTAACCGCTAACGAATTCATAAGGTTCATCGAGGAGTAGGCTGTGGAAATATTGGAACTTATCTAAGTCTTCTAATTCTGACCTGGAATGTATATTACTTTGGAATGATTCCCAAAATGAAAGGTATTTAGAGAGATCCCCGTTGAATGTGGGTAAAGTTAGAATGGGCAGTTTTGTTCTACGCGTGTTTGTGAGGGGTATGTTTTTTGTATCGTTTATTGGATTTTGTGACTCACGCTTTGTTGATAAGTCCAGAAGTTTTGTTGCTGCATTGCGTTTTATCGTTCTCAGATGCTTGTGTAGTGCGCCGACTGGATCAAGGTATTCGGAATGATTTTCAATGTCCAGATCAAGGACCTTATCCTCCAATTGTTTTAATTTCATGGGAAGTTCATCTATAACAGTTTTTAATTCAGTTAATTCACCGTAATCATTGCATTCATCAACTTCATCATGCATTTCTTTCAACTCGTTTTTCCTTGCCCTAAGTGCAGACGTGACCGCGTTTATCGCCTTCTTGGTTGCCATTTTGTACTTTGGTTTATTGAAAGAATAGAAATATTTACTTGGGTTCTTTAAGCTAGTAATTTAAGCTTATTGCTCGAGATGTTTTTTCTCTACTTGAGAGATAATGATATGAATTGAGAGTTTGATAGAGATTTTGAAAATAATTTTTTAAATTAATATCACGCGAGAAAGGACCAGTTTATGGACGTGACAATTTGTTTATTAATTCAAAAAGGCGGGTTGGAAATCGAGGGGAATTCCACAACTCTAATTTCCGGGATTATCCATAGGTTTATGTAAATATTCTATCTAAGTTGGCTTAATAGTATGGACTGTGGATACTACCTTTCAATTTAAACTCAAAGTAAATATAATGACTTAGGTCGACAGATGCGGGTCAAAGGTGCAAATAAGACAAGAAATAAACTTAATATATATAAAGGTGGAATTTTAATTATATAATGATTTAACAAAGAATTTAAAATTTTAATTATACATATATTGAAGTAATGATAATATTTGTAAATAATAAATTGGATGAAGTGAAGGCGCTTTGGAGCGACTCAGCCTGGATTTCAAGATGGCTTCTTTGAATATGAAATGCTTTGGAGAATGTATCAACGAATGATCTTCGAGTGAATTTAATAAATAATTATTTCCAGAGTTGTAAATTCTGAGAATTTTGATTTATTAAATTATTATTTGATATCAAAAGTTGTAAATTTTTGATAAATTTAATTGTCGATATTTATTGGATGGATTTAGTCAGATTAAGAATGCGTGAACTGAGAATGCGTAAACTGAGAAACAAAGAAATAAGAATTAGTTATAATTGAATATATAAATAATTACTTGAGAGTATAAATAAAATTAAATACAAGACTCACCTGAGAACGACAATACGCCATGCATAACAACTATGATACTTGGTTTAAAACGATACAAATGTGTATTTTCGACGAATGTTTTAATGAGGTTAACTTGTAAGATACATGTTGGATGTTTTTGTGGTGAGGAGCCTCTGGAGATAGTGACGTCACAAAATAAGTTGATCAAATACAAGTTTGATTATGATCAATTCGAATTCTAAGATTAAATTTGAATGTAGATTTTAATTTGATTATTTATTTTAAATTTATTGGATACGGATGATATCTATAATTTTATGTTTTTAACAATTTTGAATAGAAAGCTATATATGTGAAATGTTTGAAAATTTAAATAAAATATAATTTAATAAATCTAATTTAACTAATTATGGAAATACAAATTATTATTGTTATTATTATTATTATTTTTGGGGGTGAATAAAACAATTAAGCAAATACAAATGAATTTCCCAAAGGCGGAATCAGCGTGGGAAATTTGAAAACTTTGAAATAAAATGGAGTGAATGTGATTCACGTCCAATACCAATACCTAAAAAAGGTGACCCGTCTCAAATGATTAATTAAAGATCTATCGTAATCACCTCCTATTCTATTTAAAATAATGGAAATCGATAATAATCCATGAACTCATACCTGGAACAAAACTCTAGAGACTGGGAAATAAACATTCACAGTAGTTCTGGATATTTCAAAGACTTTTGACCAAGATAAGCACAAAAATCTTCTTTGCCACTCTTCATTTGATTTCACGCCAACACTTTGCAAATGGTCCGAAAGTTTTCTCGCAAACCATATAATATTATATGTAAAATATAGTCGCAAATTAATGAATAAATAAAGTCATGGGCTCAAGTTAGGCTTTAAATTTGAGACAAAATAAGCTGACGTGTTCTGATGTGGCCATCCACTTGACTTTACCATACAACCTGGCCCCTCACTTGAATTAATATTTAATAAAATTATTTGTAATCATGTAGGGGAGTTAGGTTTATTTTTACACTCCTAGGGGCACACTGATTATGTATACAAAATTTGGTTGAGTTTGGTAAATGGCCAAGATTTTCATTTTTGACCCCCCCCATTTTGGGCGGTTAGTTTTTGCATTTTTAGACTTCTGGGGACCCACTGATTATGTATACAAAATTTGATTGAGTTTGGTAAATGGCCAAGATTTTCATTTTTTGACCCTCCACCCCCACCGCCCCATTTTGGGCGGTTAGTTTTTGCATTTTTAGACTTCTGGGGGTCCACTGATTATGTATACAACATTTGGTTGAATTTGCTCAAACGACCTAGATTTTTAATTTTTAACCCCCCCCCCACCCCCCTTAATTTTGGGTCGATATGCACCAAAATCTAATCAGCTCTTAATCTCAATGGACCAAAACTACGTGTGAAATTTGGTTTCGATATTCACACTAGTTTTTGAGCTAGCTCGTCCACAAATTTGGTAACGCACAGACTAACTAACTAACTAACTAACAGACATTTTGACAAAACAATTATTATCTCGAAAAATGTAATTTTTTCGATGTTCACTTATTAGAGCTTTTTTGTAGAGCGAAATTCCATGGTTTCGCTCAATTTTTTTAATCGAAATAGTTTAAGCCGTTTTTGAGATATTTTTGAAAAAAAGGAAAAAAACACTTTTTTCATGCACGATTACAATACTTGACCATACTCTGTATGGTAAAGTAAAAATGTAATTGAGAAAACAAGACTAGATTTTGAAATGTATATGATCATCTAGAATTAGTTCAAAAGATACCTATTATTTTTTATTTTACATATTTATATAGAAATATTTTAAAAACAGGCAGTTTTAAAACAATAAAAAAGTAAGTATTTATTATCTCTAAGGAGATACATATTAATAATAATATGATTATAATACATTAATAAAACTAATTACTATGTATAAATTTTCTCTTGCTTTTGATGAAGCAAATTTATCAATTTAAAAAATTTTATTTCCTCTCTATGAAACACCACTATAATCCGTCAAATAATTCCTGTGAATATAATGCCTTGTGGATTATTTAATAATAATCAATGCAACTTAATCAATAATCAATGAAATAATCAATGAAAATCTAAGTAGACAGTCGTTTCAATTATTTTTTTTTTAATTTTTAATTTTGGATGAATTATTTTGCCGCACTCTGTGATATTTTGTAAGAAAATTTTGTAATTCAATACATATTTTTTTAGAATTCCCTATTATTAAAATGAAACTTTTAGTAATATAAGCTCAATCAAATTATATCTCGAATAAATTTCACTGAAAGATAAAAATCTCAAAATTTTAGGAAAAAAATATATTTTTTTTTTAATTTTGAAAACAGAGCTCAATTTACTAATATATTCTTTAGTACTTGTATCTCATTTAGTTTAATTAAGATATCTTTTTCGGAGATTAGAAATCGGAGTCTTTTTTTTTATAAAAGATTTTTATCTAGTCATTTAAATTGAATAAATTTCCAAATTAAGCAAATTGAATTTCAGATTCTAAGTTTTTGAATTTTTAACTATTAGTAACCTCATATCCTGTATTGTGTTAGGGAATTTAGATGAATGTTTTTTTTTTTTTTTTTTTTTTTTAATTTGGTTGGATACGGATACTAAGGGCCGGTTGCATGTCGCAAAGTCAATGCTTTTTACCACTAACCAAGGAAGATGGTAAATGGAGGGACTGGAATGACCAATCAGATGACAGGCACTGAAAGTTCCTGTCATCTGATGAAAGCATTTACTTTGCGACATGCAACCGGTCCTAAGTCCATTTAGCCAGTGGGTGTGATAGTTATCAAGGGTTAATATTTAGTAGTGTTAGTGTGGGAGCCGAGTTTTAGCAGGTCGAATTTTTTACAAGGCCCGAACTAAGGCTTCCGCTCCAACATCGTTATCAAGCCAACGATGCAGAAGTTGTCAATGATCTAGCATGCTCGACCACACGACTCCTCTGGGTGATTGTTAATTGAAATGAAATTGATCTTAGAGACGTTTCAGTTTTTAATTCTGAATTAGTCTTCAAGAAATAGCCGTCAGATTTGTCTACAACAAACTAAATTTAGAGCGAAAGAATCTTGATATCTACACTGAGGACAAAGTCTGATCGAAAATAATATTAATTATATTTCATTATTCGTGTCCATGATTAATAATTAAAGGAATCGTAGGGAGTTGGACAAGACTTTAAATTAAATTAAATACAAGTTTTGATTAAATATGCCATACGTTTCGTTGCTATTTTGCAACTTCTTCAGTGGCTCATTTATTAAACTTATTTGTCAGGATTTTTTACTACGAGAAAAAACATTTCAAACAATATTCTTTTTTCTATCACAATTCATTCAACTCATCAACCAACATAAAATATAAACTTTTAAACAAATTAATTGTTTTTTGTCAAAAAACTAAAAGAATCAAATTGAACAAAGAAATTTTTTTTTTATTTTTATTATTTATTTTAAGATGTCATTAAGAAGAATATTATGTACTATTTAATTTATGCATATTTAATCAAAACTTGTATTTAATTTAATTTAAAGTCTTGTCCAACTCCCTACGATTCCTTTAAATATTAATTATGTTTTTATATATTTGTTTATTTTTTAATGCAATTGATTGCTTGCAAGGATAGCTTCACATCGGGAAAATGCAAGAGCTATAAATTTTTACAGACCGAAGAGGAGAAAGTATTGAAGAGAAATGGTTGAAGGTGAAAGGAAATGCAAAGGGTAGAGACGAAGGTATCTGTGAACATGGGTCTTGGAGGATTGTTAGAGTCTAGAAAGAGAGGCAGGAGAGAGTTCTAGTCCCTACAAGTTTTGGGAATGGAGTGGAACGTGCAAAGCAAGCTTTGGAAAATTATTGGTTATTGTTGGTTTCTGCTTAATCATATCATTTCTGATCGCGCCATTTAAATTTCCATTTAGTTCATAAAAGAAAAATAACTTCCGTAAAAGATGTAAGGTGTGTCATTATTTTCAGTAGATGCAGCACACTAAGGGCCGGTTGTATGTCGCAAATTAAATGCTTTTTACTACTAACAAACGGTAGATGGTAAATGGAGGCACTGGGATGGCCAATCAGATGACACTGACTGAAAGTGCATGTCATCTGATTGGCCATCCCAGTTTCTCCATTTACCATCTACCGTTTGTTAGTGATAAAAAGCATTTACTTTGCGACATACAACCGGACCTTAAAGCTCTCTCCCGTAACTACACTTACGGCTGTCGGTCCCACCCTTAAGCACGGTTCTACTAAAAATTTCTGACCGACAAAAGAGTTGTTTTTAGAGCGCGTGTGTAAAGTTTATCACAATTGTAAAATTGTGCAAATAGTGCATTCATTTAATTTAAAATTACTATATGTGACAAATATTTGAATTAATATGCTGTTTAAATAATAAATGAACAAATGCTCGACTCAGAATAGAAGGGGTGAGGGGATTAAACATCGCGGCCACATTCTCTTCTACTAAATTTATAGTATTTAGTGATTGTTCTGTCATCTTAAATTTGTCCCTTTCTTCTCCTTCTGACTGAAACCTTGCCATATGGTGTCACTCTTTATGCCCGAGGCGATGAAGGGTCAAAATCATAAAGAGATAGTAGTTTCCCGTATCTAAATCTTCGTTGCTTTGTGTCATGAGATGCCTTTGAAAAGGTGGATCCGCGTGCCAGCAAGTAAAATAAAATCCACCCAACTCTTGCGTAGATAAAGTAAAGAAACCCACGGCAGCGTGCAGTCTTTGGCAGCTGGATACAAGAAGCAGCCTTTAGCATTAGGGGCACGTGGTTCGATCCACGCCCGCGCAATCAAGGGCGCTTAGGCGTAATAAACCGCTTGCGGGAGATTAGTTTCAGCAGAGGTTTGGAGTTCTGACCTGAGTTTTCCCCCAGGGCTCAATTCCTTTTCTATAAAACATATCATTAAATTAATAATGAATCGTTTCTCTGTCTCTCTCTCTCTCATTAAACCCGCCTCCTTTTATCAACTCATCATATTATTTAATAAGGTGACAATTTATTCTCTAATGACATTTTGATAAGCTTGTTTCGTTATTTATTTCTAACTTGTATAGTATATTTATTTCACAAGTCATTAGTTTTCATCATTACATGTGTATTTGTGCATTTTCAAAGAATAAAAAATTGGATATAAAGTTCAAGTTACCTGTAGTAATATAATTTCAAAGAAAATCACGAGAGCTTTGTCATCAACTAAACTCATTCGAGATGGAATGGATAATTTTTAATTAGGTCAATAAATTTTTTTCTGAGCTAGATGTTTCTGATCTTTAAAAAAATTCAAAGATAGGTTAGTCCACCTCCGGTACACTACCCCACATGTTCCAAGACCAGATTTACAAACTAATTCTTCAATAAGTGTACAACAACCTAAATTACCTAATAGTTGCGCCTGACTTTCCCTAATAAGCCTAGAATCCCATCCTGTTTAATTTATCACTGTCACTAAAAAGTGATACCTTACTAAAGTTATTGTCAGAGATCATCGAAATCACTAAGATCTAACTATCTACATGAACAAAATATGTTGTAAATTAATTAATTATCAAATATACCTTTCAAAAGTTATAGTAAATAAGGGAAAGTAAAAAGACTATGACGCGAAGTTTTTAAAGTAATACAAAAGGAAAAAAAGAAGCAGAAGCCTGACTCCATAATGGTCATCACCAACTGGATAGATGGGGGGTTTAAATTTACTTTAATTTTTTATATGCTTTCTCCAAATTTGAGAAAGATATAGAGAAAAACGAAGGACCACGTTATATCAATTGTTTAGCTTACCAACGAGGTTGTAAATCTCGCCGCGAATAAATTGTAAGTCTATTCCACTAAACAATCGATATCAAATATATCTTCGATACGGACGCTAAGTTCTTTACTATATATATAACTGTTCGAAATCCAAAATTAGTATCTCTAAAGGATGGATGTCTAGGAAAGAAATGAGAGAAAGTTTTCTTCAACAAAAATATATATTTTATGTAAAATAATGAATGTGTTGTTAATAAAAACAAAGAAAAATGAACACAAAGTAACTTAGATTGTATATATACGTAGATATATATACACATTTATAAAATAAATACTTAAACTTTTAGACATATAATATATTTTATTATATGTCTAATTACAAATGAATGGTTTCAGACGTGTTAAGTTCAGCCTCTGAATTATCTGCGCTGGGAGAGATGAATAGGTGTTCCTTTTGTCTCGGAACCAATGATGAACGCTTTTTGATGGTACCTTAGGTGTACTAAAACTGCAGCAGTGTATAAACCTGCGAGTATTTTGTTTTAGGAACCTTTCAGAGGATTGATTGTACCTTGAATAAATTGGTTGTACCTTGAGTAAACACCTTCATTGAATTGATTTTACCTTTAAGGCCACTTTTAATGATACGCTTGCTTATTTCAACAAACTAACTTTTATTGAAGCTATTCTAAACCTAAATATTTATTGACTATGACGAGAAATATAGTCTGTCAATGAATATACCAGCGTATAATGTGGTGCGATATTTTTTGAGATGTTTACTCGAAGAAATTTGAAATAAGAAGAATGGAAATATACGATATTATTTGGATCCTGGGATCAAAAGGATGCATCTTAGGGTGTTTCTAGGGCACAAAAATCCCTAGCGCCGAGAAACCGAATTGGCGTGGATTTTGAATTTTCTATATGATTACTTATATTTAAC